>JAODKF010000018.1:20150641-20160731 GCA_026779585.1 Mormyrus proboscirostris
ATGAGCCACACCTGCTCCTGGTATTTACCCAAAAACAGGTGTGGCTCATCAGAAGCCAGGTAGGATAGAAAACCTACCGGACAGTAGCTCTCCAGGACCGTAGTTGGAGACCCCTGATTAGACTGTACTTGTGTTAGGAATAGATAGTCTGTTGGTCTGATGTTATATCCTTGCAATACACATGTGCCAACGTGGAACATCTGCACACATGGAAAATTGTAGAGTCAGTATGCACAACCATACACGGACCATAACGTCATGTGGTCAAGTATGAACTGAGGTACAAATTTCACTCCATCTCCCTGCTCAGCTCTACTGAGGTTCTCACTGTTGCCCCACAGCCTCGTCTCCTCCAGTGTGTCACGGATGACGGACACAGAGCGGGACCAGATCGACCAGGACGCTCAGATATTCATGCGGACGTGCTCGGACGCTATCAAGCAGCTCCGAGCAGAGGGTGACTGCACACCCCGTACCCCGGCTGTTAAAGCTCCGTGCATGTTCTCACATAGAGGAGCTCACATAATGTCTGCATGTGTCTGTGGCCCACAGCTGAGAAGAACGTCATCTCCACCCAGGTGAAGGAACACAGGGGAGCCATTCTGAACCTGATTGAGGAGTACCTGAAAGGTGGGTGAGCGCTTCCCTTTAGCTCTTGAAGTGTGGCCTGCTGCAGGGGATCGAGGGGCTTGGGGTATTGTCTTAGGTGTCCTTGCTTTTTCTGGTGCTATTTAGGCTGTAGGGGTTATTGTACCCTGGTGATCTCTTTGGATGTGTCTAAAGTGTTTTGAGCTGCGTGCACAGCATGGCCATGAGCCCTCGTTGTCAGATTTTGGTGCTGCCATGCTGTGGTCTGATTTGTACAGAAAAAGGCTTAGTTTGTGGTCCAGAGAATTAGGGTGAAGCCCTAATTACTGTGCCTTTGTGCTGACACTTCTACTGCTACCGTGGAGGTGAGTCTCCTTCTGAAGCCTCAGCTCATAACCAGTGTGGGGCTTTGAAAACAATTCTGTTACAATTCTTAGAATTGTCCAGCACCGAACCTGCCCACAAGGGACTCTCTTTTCCAGATGTGGATGACTCAGAACCGTCAGAGCTGATGGATCACATGCTGTCTTTCTTTGACAATCACTAGCCCTGTTTTCTCTTCAGGATTTGTGAGACCTGGCTAGGGTGGCAAAGAAAGTTCTTTCAGTCAGGCAGAGTTGCTGCACAGTTGCGCTCATGGCGGGGAGGCACAGCAAGTTGCCGTTCTTGTGTTTTTACCAATTCTGACACTGGGTGTCATTTCCTATGTAACAAGGGCACCCGGGTGAGTGTTCATATCGGCTGTGGATCTGGTTCAGGCTAGGGCACATGGCAAGAGGCTAATGTCAGTTCTGTTAAGATTTTCAGCATCTTTTGCATCATATTTCTGAGGATTAAATGGAACATCTGACTTCCTCTGCCTTACCATCCTCCTGGTGGATGTTAAGAACTGGTGTCTCATCAATACACTTTCCATTCACTTCCGTGCTTGTGCAGTGGGGCTGATTCTTAGAAGTTAGCCAGCATCATCACCTCTTCAGACAGCTTTGCGTGCCTCCTCTCTGAGTTCGGAGACCTGCCTAAGGCCACTTTCACATCCATTACCTCCAGGTCTCGTATAATTACACTCGAACTGCCCATCCATGCTTGTGCCGGACTCCTGGACCCAGCGAAGTTGGCTTGCACTAAGGCCAGGTTCAACACTCTAGAGCTTTATGGAATTGTTTGGAGGTCCTACAGCCACTGTGCATCATGCAGAAGCCAGGTGGCTCCTGCGTGGTGACTGTCATCATCTTGATGACACAGTCCATGGTCACTACCTACAGTAGTTCCTCACATTCAGGATTTTTCTTCCTCTCTTGTCAGAAAAACAGCATCCTCCCTTTGTGCTTTGTGAGTTTTTCTGTATGCCTTTTGTGCTCAGAAACGCTGCTCAGACACTGCAGTGCCTCATGGACCGTGTGCTGCCAGACCTGCCATTCCATCTTGTGTATTTGGATGATATTCTGGCGGCCAGTACCACCGAGGTGGAGCATCTTCTATGCCTCCTTCAGCAATTTGTTGATCATAAATCCTTCCTAATGTAAGTTTGGGTTGGATATCATCGACTTCCTCGGTCTCCATAGGGGAAGTGCAGTCCATCTGTCCCCTAAGGTAGGAACCATAAGTGTTTCCCATACCCTGTCATGGACAGTGTGCTACAACTTTTACCATCGATTTTGCAGGCTGCTCAGCTTATGCTTCTTCTACATGATACCCTCAATAAAAGCAGCCGCACACATTGTAAATTGGTCAGAGAAGACATCCAAAGCATTCACAGCTATGTTGGCACATCCTCTTGTTGATGTTCTAGTCATCCTCACCACTGATGCTTCAGACTATCCAGTGGGTATTGTGCATGAGCAACTGGTTGATGGAATTTAGCAGGCCCTTCCATTCTTTAGCTGACAACTCCACCCAAATGAACGCATGTGTAGAACGTTTGACCACAAGCTCTTTAGTCTTCAGTTTCAGGCTGTGCTTCATGTTCATTTTTTCTGGAGGGTCGTCCTTTCACCGCCTTTGTTGACCATAAGCCGTCGACCTTTACCATAGCTAAAACTCATCTGCCTGTTAATAGTGTCATCTGTCCTTTTTCTCAACTCACAACAGCAATCCAGTATAACCAGGTAGACTGTCTCTCCATCTATTTTGGCATCGACTATGCACAAATGGTGGCTGACCAAGTCTCTGACTTCTGACAGGTGTGAGTTTAAGGATGTTCTTTTTAGTGATGTGGGTATCACACCTCTGAGTGACATCTTGATGGGTCATCCTTAGTCTTTGTCTCGGCATGCTGGCGTAAGTGTGTGTTTTTCACTGTGTATGTGTGGCCTTTCTCATTCGGGCATGAGGAAATCGCTGCTGTTAGTGCCATCCAAGATTGTCTGGCATGGTTTCAAGATAGACAGGTGGACTTCTGGCAGTGCCTGCATGGTCTGTCAGCAAGCAAAGCTGCAGCAGCATGTCACAGCACATTTGGCACCATTCAATGTGCTTGAATGGCATTTCGACCAGATACATGTGGACCTGGTGAGGCCCCTTCCCAGCTCTCACGGGGTTCCTCACCTCCTGATGGTTGTCAACAGGACCACCAGGTGGCTCAAAGCTTCCCCACAGCCTTTAAAGTTGACCTGGGGACATGCATGTGAGCTTTGGAATGCCATCACCCACAGCCTGTGGGTCTAACTTCACAGCAGCACAGGCTCTTATCCCCAGTACAATGGGCTGTGCGTGCACATCCCCTGCACATGGAAGGCTGTGCTCCAGGCTTGCCTCTGCAATGATGGCTGGACAGACACGCTCTCATGGGTCTTGCTGGGCCTCAGAATGGCTCCCAAGGTCAACCTTCGTTCCTTCTCGGCTGAATAGGTCTACAGACAAGCCCTGAGGGAACCTCGTGTTTTCTGCTTTCTATTAGTTACCCGTGGTTCACCAGTCAGGAACATTTCGCCTTGCTGGATAGCACCAAGACGTTTGCTCTAGTACGATTTTCCCCAGTCCCACATCCCTTCCTGTTTGTGGGGTGTGGGTTATATGTTTATGCAACGTGATGCCCACCGTGGGCCTCTGCAGACAGCTTATGATGGGCTATTCCATATGGGCAAGCCTGGTGACAAGTTCTTTGTTGTTGATTTTGAAGGTAATCCGGGCCTCATTTCAGTGGAATTTCTGAAGCCTGCTCACTCAGATCAGGATGGGCTTGTTCATCCCTGCTGTTGCCCTGGTGTGACCTGTTGCCTCCATGTGTTGTGACCTGTTCTGGCCACGGTGGCATTTTGTGATTTTAGTGAATTCTGGGGTTATGTGTGAGGGTTATGGTGTATAATTCACTTGCACAGTCTAGACAGTGGGGGGTTTATGCAGAAGTGGTTCTAAGTTGTAGCTATTGTTAAAGCATCCGTTTGGGATATTTTTAGTTGACATTCTCAGCTCAGTTTGATCCACACCCAAACTCTTATAGAGCTTTAAGTAAAACTGATGAGAAGTATGTCTAATGACTGGGTCGCTGAATCATGGCATGTAAGGCCCCAACATCTTCCAGTGCCCTGTGGAATCCAGTTAACATAAGTCTCAGAGTAATTGCTCAATGGTTAGAACACTAGACTGTCCTGGAGTTTTCTGCTTTCTTTCTGTATCTGATCCTTCCCTCTTCATTATTCTGGTGTTTGCAGGTATATGCAAGCTGTACTCAGAGCAGAGAGCAATCCGAGTCAAGAGGGTTGTGGACAGGAAGAGGCTGTAAGTACCGTCTGCTTCCCTCCAGACGCCATCCTGTAGTCTCCTCCCAGAGGGCACTAAAGAACATGGCTGACACTCTGCAGCTCGCGTCTGGAGCCCGAGCAGCACAGCAGGAGCAGGAGCAGCATGCAGCAGAGCCCCGTCGCAGAGGAGACGGAGGAGGAGAAGGAGCCGAAGGAGGAGACCAGCGGTGAGTAGGAGCAGCAGAAGGTGGGCAGGCTTGAGGAAGACATATATGGGAGTTTTACACTGAGTTTTTAACAAATAAGGTTGAGGATCTCATTTATAGTTTCAGTAGGGATCCTGATGTTGGTCCGCTGGACCTGAATCATATCAGGAAATATGATTCAGTTATTAAAAGTCAGGGGATGGGAAAGGGTAATACTAGGGACTGTGTAAAAATGCGATATGATCATAATAAGAAGATAATCGTAAGAAGATTTCCTTTAAGAGAGGGATTAGTATTGGATCCAGAAGAGAGCTAAATGAATGCCCAGCAGAGGGCTGACATGTGATTGGTTCATGCGCATGTCACTGCATGGTTGCAGAAAAGGTGGTGTCAGAGGTTGCGGAGGACAGTGTCAGCACCTGGGAGGAGGCCAAAGTGGAGGACGAGCTGTCACCAGAGGAAATTCAGATGGTGGGTAAACACAAACTCGCAGTATCTTATACATCATAACTGCATCTCTATTCTCCATTTAGAAGATAATGTAGAACCCACTGATTGGTCCTTGATCCATGCAGCACTGGGTATCTATGCACCCATATTCTTGGTAAAACAGCACTATGCTTGACTAATTACTGCCTTCATTGATTGCTTTTCAACCTTAACCTGCAGGGTGGGGTGTTGAGGGTGTTAGACATTCATGTCATTCTCAGTGCAGATGTAACCTCAACTGTCCTCAGTCCCACATGAGCCTAGATTCTCTGAGAATCAAGCTTGTAAGCATTATAGCTAATGCTCCAGTACCTTAAGAAGCAGAGCATTATGCCAACAACACAAAGGTTGTGGAGAACAAAGAAACTTTGACCCTACTGCAAGTCACTTTAGACAAAAGCTTCAGCTAAATAAGTAAATGAAATTGATTACATGAAATTCCCTTTTGATATGAGTATGATTATGTGAGTATGACTCGATTAAACCCAGTATTTCACCTTCTTGCCCCTCTGTGTCCGTGTGACACTGTTCTGGCCTGACTGATCATTTGTTCCCCACATCTGTCCTGCAGTTTGAACAGGAGAACCAGAGACTAGTTAGCGAGATGAGCAACCTGGTGGATGAAGTCAGGTAGGTATGACATTGAACTGCCTCTGTTGTTTAAAATGTCTTTCCTGCGTCGTGAGACAGTAGCTCTGCTTCCTGCGAATCGTGTGTCCTTCATCAGCGCTCGCTTCATCTGCCTTATTTTGAGCCCCCTGTTGCTAGGATACCTGTTTACGAGTGGCTAGTAAATGGATAGGGTTGTTAAGCAGGGCGCGAGGAGAGGCTGGAGGGGTTTCTGAGCCTGAAATATAACAGTGAAGAATTCAGTTACCTCTTTACAAAAGAAGAACATTGGATGTGGAGGTTTCCTAGGCTCTGGTCTCTTAAGATTACCGGACATTGTTTGACACACACTTAAATGCAACCGCTTGATTAAATGGTGACTATCCCTGGCCGGCAATGGGTGTGATACCCCAGCCTGGGTTATTCCCTATCTTGCGCCTGTAACTTCCTTGATAGACTCCAGACCCCTGCTACTCTGCATAGGACAAGTAGGTATAGAAAATGGATGGATGGATGGATGAACCATGGCACTAGCAGTGTATCTTGGGAGCCATTTACCATGTCTTCCAACCCCCACCCACTGCAGGAAGATCGAGGGCAAAGTGGTGGAGATCTCTCGGCTCCAGGAGATTTTTGCTGAAAAGGTCCTGCAGCAGGTAAACTCCTCCCACCCGCTGAGTCTCTCCAATCAGTGGCAGGCACTAAAATTAGGAATGCGTCTCTAGAAGTAAACCTGCAGTGAGGGTGTAATTAAACACCACTGTGGACATCTCAGATTAGGCCTTGTGTGGGAATGTGGATGTTCCCCCTCACAGAGGAATAGAGCACCCCCCCCCCCATCTGACTCCACACTGTATCTTTGCCTCCTCCAGGAAACAGAGATAGATAACATCCACCAGCTTGTTGTAGGAGCCACTGAAAATGTCAAAGAAGGGAATGAGGACATCAGAGAGGTAATTCCCATCCAGTCCGGTGTCCTATTACTGTGCATTGAGCTCATGTGTTCTCTTGCTTCCTCGATTTGTGTGATCCTTCAACTTGCACACAAGCATGAGCCGTTTGATGTCTTCCACATCAGGCCATCAAGAACAATGCCGGGTTCCGCGTGTGGATCCTCTTCTTCCTCGTCATGTGCTCCTTCTCGCTGCTCTTTCTGGACTGGTACGACAGCTAGCCCATCACGACCGGTGACACAGCACATGGATGCCCTGGCAGTCTGCTCCCAGGACGCAAGGCCATTGGTTGAAGCTCCACTCTGACTTTCCTAGGACTGCCCTCCCCCCAAGGGGGGTGTAGACCGTACCCTCCCCAAAAGGAAGCCTAGTCCTTGACGTCCTGGGATCTCCTTGTCCCCCATCTCTGTTTTACAGATTCATTACAGGAAGAGTCTGTATTGTGTTATATCGTCTCTGATTCCATGTTCTGCTTCACACTAAGATGAGTATGTCGGTCTTCCGCGGGGATGACTCGCTGTACATAGAGGGTGCCTTGATGGTGTCATGTTAGCTGTAAAGCCCTTGTTACCTGAGCTGTATGAGATCCTCTCGATAACATTCAGCCAGGCTGCAGAGAGCTTCACACTTTGGGAATAAATGTGTCTGATTTATTCAGTGACTGATTGACTGGTCTTTTAACACTTTGAAGACTCTGAGTTCTATGTTGTCCACTGACACTCGGGATCCGCTGTTAGTATTTGGGAGATTGTCTGTATCATCATCTTTGTCATCATCTTGGGAAAACGCTGGGATGAGACTGTGGGTGGGGTCAGCATGATGTAACCAAGCCTCAAAATCAGGGCCCCCCTAGACTGATATCAACCTGGACACTCATGTGTTGCCAATTCATCCAACTGTTCCATTTTACCTGGGGCAGGACATCAGTTTTTGTTGGGGTCCTTTACTATCGCCTAGGGTGGCCTATGCAATAATTTGCCCCCGGTGAAGATAATTAAACCACGACTCCCGAAGTCCGAGCGAGAGAGATTGCAATGAGCAACAGTCATGCAGGGTTGTTGCTTTGATATCGAGGAGAATATTGTGTGATTCATTCTGTCACTTAAAAAAAGGAAAGATGTGAATTTGTGAGGAAAGATATTAGAAATAGATAATTGGCCTAGTGTGCAGCTGGCTGGTGTGTTTGTGGTGAGTTGCGTCTTTGAGAGATGGGATGTTTGTACCCAAACACATTAGTGTGCAGCTGGCTGGTGTGTTTGTGGTGAGATGGGATGTTTGTACCCAAACACATACAGTCAGTCCAGAACCAGACTAAACTTCACGTTGAGAAAAATGGCTTCTGTCTTTGTACTCATAACACACTACAGTATACAGTCGGTCCTCCATATCTGTGAGGAATTGGTTCCATGATCCCCTGCAGATCTCTACATCTCTATATTACTTATAATACATAATACAATGTAAATGCTATATAAATAGCTGATACGCTCTATTGTTAAGGGAATAATGAAAAGAAAAAGTACAAATGTTCAATACAGATGCAGGCATCACAGTACATCTAAAAAATGTAATAAAAGAATACATAAATTCATTCTCTGTCACATACACACTGTTAACATTCACCAACATCCAAAACTACACATCATCCTCTAGGATGATCCTCAAGTACTGCTTGGTGTGCAGAAAATTCAAGTTTTGCTTTTTGGAACTTTATGGATTTTTTTTTCCTCAATGTTTTGAATTTGCAGTTGGTTGAATTCATGGATGCAGACGCCACAGAAACAGGGCTGAATGTAACAGCATTTTTGGGCAACACACCTTAGTACTGATGTGCACAGTGCTGTGTGCAGGGTGCCTACGCACATCACTCTCATCACAGCTGATGTGCACAGTGCTGTCTTCAAGGTGCCTACGCACATCACTCTCATCACAGCTGATGTGCACAGTGTTGTGTGCAGGGTGCCTACGCACATCACTCTCATCACAGCTGATGTGCACAGTGTTGTGTGCAGGGTGCCTACGCACATCACTCTCATCACAGCTGATGTGCACAGTGCTGTCTTCAAGGTGCCTACGCACATCACTCTCATCACAGTTGGCAGACAAGCGATGACCCTGCAGGTTTTCACTCAATCTTTATTTAACTTTATTTATGTTTGCCAGTGAAATCACCATCTTTACCGACTTCTCCAGACCATTGCAACAAAATATACTCTATAATCACTTGATTTCCTCCACCCAAAACATGCCACAAAGATACTTTTTAGACAATTATGTGAAATGTGCATTTTTTTATTTTTTTTAGTCTAAACTGGAAAATATCTCAATGCTTGCTTAAAATCTTTGATTATAATACGAACAAGAAAGCTAAGTCAATTCTCTCCCCCCATTTTGTAAGCAAGGGTTGCAGACAGACCAGCCGTATGGACGGAGCCTGAGATGACAGGAATGGTGTGATGGCTAAAGGAACAGGCCTGTTTGGAAAGGGTGAGAGTAATCCCAGGGTGGCTGTGATACTCTGGCACGGACAGGCCAGGCCCACAAGCAGGGCGAGGTGTGGTGACCAGGTGAGGGTTCGAAATGAAGAGTGGCAAAGAAGCTAACGGTCAAAGAAACTCAAAGCTGGCAGCTAATTCCCAAGCGAGCAGATTAGCGTGTATGTATACCTGGTAAGCTGGGTGGACATGGCATGGGCTGGGTGCTCCACCCAAAGGAGGGGATGGAGGGCCTGCGGCCGTTTCACTAAAGGCAGACAACATGATAAAGCTTACAGCTGTAGTACCTCATGAGGTCTGTAAGGGGCGCTAATGGATGTGGGCATTGCAGACACCTGAGAAGGTGAAGTCAAATGACTTTTGAACCTGGGGTTTTGGACCTCAAGGGAAGCAGAGGGTACCCTTGGGGGCTAGATGATGATACTTAGTGATGAACTATCACTACGAGCCTCAAGAATCCCCACCTACATGCTGTGAAAAGTCTGTGGTTTGTTGGCTTATGGTGCATTGTGGGTAACGTGTGAAAGTTAAACCATAAACCATATAATGTGGAATACAGGTCGAGAGATACAGTACTGAGGAAGTTCTCGGCTGCTCGATAAAGATGAAGCTCCTTTCAGACTTACTGTACTGCTGGATTGCCTGAAGGAAACTCGGGACCTGTGTATGTGCGTGTTTGTGAAGGCTTAATGTGGCAGGAGGTGAACATAATCCATAGTCAAGTGTTTTTGGGTATCTTACTGTGTATGGAGAGGAGAGTGTATTTCTGTGTGTGCACTTGGGTGTGTTGGGTGTGAGTTAGCATCATGCATTGGTCATTTTCTGTATAGCTGTGTGTGTGTGAGTGTGTGTGTGTGTGTGTGTGTGTGTGTTGGGGATCTCCTAGGCCAGCTTCTGGGATGTCTCCATCTCCTGCTGTGAGACCTTCTCCTCAGACATAACTGTCATCCAGGGCGAGACTGAGCGGGTGATGGTCTGCTTGGCCACATTGTAGTGGTTGATGATGGTGAAGAGCCGGCCACGGCCCCCGGGCCCCTGGGGGGGGTAGTAGCTGTACACCCCAGCTG
>JAODKF010000018.1:20163280-20173840 GCA_026779585.1 Mormyrus proboscirostris
GGGGGGAGACAGCATGTCAGCTGGACAGCACAGGGCATTAGGGTCAGTGTGTCACACACGCCCGTGATCGAAGGGCAGACCATCACGCTGTACGTCATCCCTGCACCCCGAGGGCGGGGCTTGGGATGTGGGTGTCAGAAAATGAGGCCCAGGAATAAGATGACAGTGCACCCCACCTTAATGATGCATTCTTAAAATGAGTCATTTGGAACCCAGGCGGAAAAAGACAGAGCCATTACCACCTTGTGGCAGTATCTGTGTGAGCTGGGGGGGGGGGGGAAGGGGAAGGGCGAGACACGCGGATTAACGCTGCCAGCGGGAACACAGTCAGCGCCCCCCCCCTCCACATGGCCTGAAGGCGGCCAATACGGTACGACCCGGCGGGGCCCGGGAGCCCATCCGGCGCCGGACACAGGCTGCTTTTAAAGTCCCGTGTCTGCTGGCAGCAGGTCGATCTGGACAGAACCTGCGAGGTCTAAACGGCTCCGCTGAGAGCCGGACCGAGCCCCACGGAAGCCAGTGGAGTCATCAGGAAGATCAGAAAGATCAGAGCCTCTTCTGTACGTCACCCCTTCGCTTCTGAAATGGCATTTTCTGTTTAAGGTGGGTTTTCTTGCAGGGAAGGCACCTTCTGGGGACACACTGAGGGCCACTGCGGCCCCCCATCGCTGCTCAGATTCCCGGCGACACCCCGTCCTGAAAATCAGGATCTTGGCCCAACGGCGCATTTTTTCTGACACATGCCTTCAGTGGGGCTTGTTTGCCACACTTTTTGGCATTTCTGGCTCTGCTCAGACCTTTCTGTTCTACACCTAGTCCTGTATGGGGCAGGGATTCAGAACTGGGCCCCCGAGGTATGGCTGGCACCACCAGGTTGCCCCCCCCCAGTCAGTGTTGAAGCAGGACAGGGGTGTACATACCGTGTACATGAATCCCTCAGGGCATGGCTGCTCGTACTGGTACACTTTGTAGACCACCAGGAAGACGACGCAAACCAGAAAGGCCAACGCGCAGATCACTAGCAGGGTGACCTGACAGCAAAACACACACCCCCCACAAAGGAACCACTCCAGTTAGCACTTAAACTTGAGAAAACAAAAAATTGTCAGCCTTTACAGATTACATGTAATAAATAACTGAATATAGAGAACGTTTCTGGGTGCGACATGTGGGCGGCACTAGATGGCGCCAACACTTTATTAGATTAGGGTGCAGCAGCAATGATTAAATTGCCATGATGGATGGCAGCCCAGTGCATGTAATTCTTAAAAAAAAAACAACATTCAGTGGGAAGATGCTTGTGAACATAAATTAGTGGATGCCAGATAAATATTTCTGTGTTTTATGTTTAGTGCTTCTCTTTTTGTTAAAATGCACTCACTTCGCAAATGTTGAACAGCCTGCTTACCCGGACAATTATGGGTAATCATACTAATGGTCTGAGTAATTATAGCGGCATAACGAAAGCGACTGCAATGACACTTAAACCAGTAAAGGAGCTTGTCTTTATGATTATGCATATTTTATAAGCATTATCATGAAAGCGGACAGAAAAACCCTTACAGTCATTACAAGTCCGCATTTTTCCTTTAACAATAAATATGTTTCCATGCACCAAAGGTCTGTGGTACGTTACGGAAGGAAAATGTCTTTATGTTTCATGTGCATTTTAGGTTTGGCAAGAGGGGTGTTTGCGGTCTCATTCCCAGGCAAACACCATCCCGCATTTCCCGCTGTAATCTTCTGTCCTTGCGTTTGTCCTTATTCCCCAACTCCCCAACTCAGGGTGATTGCAGGAATTATAAAAAAAAATGCTTCTGCGGATCAGCGCAGCAATCGACTGCTAGCGCCCGCGCTTTTATAGTCAATTTTACAACTGAGCCCAGGCTGCCATCCTGCTCCACCGCTGTTGCCTACAGGGCTTATTCAGAACAGAGTTCGAACTGCGTCTAGCTGCGGAGATAAGGACTGATCAGGACCCAGACGGCACGCTGAGCTCCACCTAAATGTACTTACAACACCCAGCAGGATGAAATGGTTGAGCGATTAGTACGCCGGCAAAAGGCACTGACTAAGCAAATAAATAATCTGGGACAAAACACCAAAAAAAAAAAAAACCTGATGCGCAGAGGGAGACCGCCAGTGTACTAAGATCTGCATTTAACCTGGAAAGGCACCTTCAATCCTCATCATCATCAAACTGCGCTTAAAAAAACAACAATGTCAGAATGGGAGGTTCCCATTAATCATTTCCTTGACTGAACCAAAAAAACTGCAGAATAAACTGGATCGGGTGACTATCTAGTTGATACAGCAACATCTCCTGAATCTTGGCCATTTACTACCCATGAGACCTACAGAGGAGGTTTAACATGTACAGACAGCCTCAACCAGTTCCACCACAAGCATGTTACAAGTTGCATCAGTGGTGTGTAGCTCAGCGGGCTGTGGGTTTTAATCCTGTAAGGATAACGGTATGTCTGTTGAGCCCTCAGCCTGCTGACCCTGTACTGTAACGTTTCACATGAACAGCCAAAGATCTGAGGCTCCAGCTGGAATTCTCGGCTGCCGACTATAACCAGAGGAACCTCGGCATGTCATTCCGTGCCGGCTTCTCTCCCTTACGGGTGGAACAGCACAGAGAGACACGGGATTCTCCTTGATTCTTATTCACACACAGCAGGGAATAAAAGGCAGTCAGACATGCTTTTAGTCTGACTTGACAGGTACAGATCTCTCCCTCTGAATCTTCACTCTACTGCAATCCCCAGGTCACTATGAATATATTAATGCCTGTAAAGTAAATGACTGCCTGTTACTGTAACTAACGCTCTCTGAGCTCCAGAAGCTTCCCGACTCCCAGAAGGAAGTACAGGTGAATTGATGCTAACCTGATAGCTCCCTTTTGAGCTGAAAGCCACAGGTGTCGGGAATAAACAGCGGTTTGGGGTTTGCCTGCCCTCAGGGGGAACCTGACGGCTGGTGCTCGAAGCAAAAATGACAGGTCGGTTTGACGGGATAATTCCTGGTGCATCCTCCTTGAACTCTCCCTGCCATGAGCCATGGTGTGCCAATAGGAACTGAGGAGGGGGCGGGGGGGCTGGGCCAGGAAAGGAAGGGGTGTGTCCTGAACATCTCCTCCAATAAAAAGCTCTGAGGGGGAAGTGGGTGGAGACAGAGTGACCCAAAACATCAGCCATGTCCTTCCTAAATAATCACCACTGGCAGCAAACCGAGCTGCTGCGTGTCAATACTCACTTAATAAATCAAGTTCAAGAATCATTTGCGTAAAACTACTAACACGTCAGGCAGGTGCACTCATTTGGGCTGAACTGCACCACCGTTTTTGTTTGGGCCCAAGAGGGGCAAATGCAGAGCAGACCCCAATCTCATGGCAGCAAAGCAAAGGTCAGCAAACATCATTGTCCACAGCGGGCTGAATGGGTGGAGAAAACAGACTGGAGAACACAAGGGATGGCCAGTTCTTGGCTTGGCCATTCAAAGGAGGATCACAGCCCCTGAGGGGGTGTAGTTTATTCTAAGCCTGTTCATTTTACCGCGCAAAGGACTTGCCACTGCAGACGCTGAGTGGGAGAGGTGACAGGTTGCACGGGGAGAAGGTGGGTGTCCAGCATTTCCAGATTATCATTAAAGGCTCAACCAGAGAAGCCAATCATCACAGTGCAGGGAACACAGCTGTCACCGGAATGGCTGCGTGATACATGTCTAATGAGAAATCACTGCCCCACCCATCATCTCCACCTCCCACCATCATACCCAGCAGGGTTCCACGATGGGACACCCGGTAGCACCTCCTCAAAGCCCAGGGGGAAGACCTGCCATTTCCACCTCTCCTCCAGACATCCAGCCCCTCCTCTACAAGCCTCAGCTCCTTTGGTTACCTGGCAACACAACCTAGCAACCCAGCGGCAGGGGTTCCCGTGTTCGGTGCAACGGATCGGAAAAGAAACTCCATATTTGCATCCAAATAAATGCACAACCTCTTTTTCCGCTGCTGTTGGTGAAAACTAACTTGTGTCTTTGACATTTCCTTTGAAGATAATCACCCAAGAATTTTACCTCACTATTTTCTGAAGCCTATTGTTCCAGTGTTAAGAAACACTGATTTCTGAAAACACAATCATATCTTACTTTAAGCCGTTCAGACACGCCTTCGATGATGCTTATTGTGAATTCGGCAATTTTGGGGGAACGAAATTTGCCCTTCTTGTGGGTACCATCATAGTCTGTCTTGGTTTTCACCACCACCTAGAGGAAAGAGGGCAGAGTCAAACGTTAATAGCATCATCGTGGCTCTGTTCGTTTCAACTGCTTTGCAAACACACGTCCTCTTCGACGCTGAACTGGGATTTGAAGACCGTGCACTGTGTTGTCCTTGGCGCTGCAAACGGAGGGCTACTGCAGTATGCTCACCAAGACCCTCAGCCATCGCGGGAACCCGAAATGTGCAGTGTCCTTGTGCGCGTACGTTTTATAGTCAAAGCACATTTCGCACATTTGCAATGCTTTGCACATTTTGATAACGGGGTACAGCTTTTTGTATCTGACTGCTGAGTGGAGGACAGCTGCAGAAGACTTAAGACAGATGCAGATATCATGTTCTAACGACTCGAAACCAAATCGGATACAGGAATCGCGGAAATCATAAGAAAAAAAACACCACCATCCAGGTTTAAACGTGAACACATCATGCAGCATTCGGGAACTTACTATATCAGTACCAATGTCTTAATCCAAATTGAGTGCAATACGGCATGCTACGGCAACCTTCCGCAGTATTTATGTGTTAATTATAATAATACATCTTACCTTGTTGGGCGGAGGAAATTGCAGTTGATTGACGTCCAGTGGTGTTATGAGAGGAATGGTATCGAATCCGTCTTCCGAGACGGGTTTCGCATTATTTTTTTCGCAAAAATTATTTCCCAGTTTCACCATTTTCTATCTGAAATTATTTCCCAAACTGTTAGAGAAACAAAAAAAATGGTAAATGCGCTTTAATCAGGACGGGGGCGTGCGGCACGTTCACAGATAGCGAGCATGCGGTCCTCTCACACGTGAATAGCTGGAATCGTTTATTATATTTCACTCATGTACAGGAAAATGAAAGGGTGAAACATTTCGACTACATATTATGCATCCGATTGCTATGCACATCACACACGCCTGAGGTACAGTCATCTCTAACCAAGGTTTAGCCTAATAATAAGACTATATGCGCGTCGATACTCTTTCAGTTCTGATGCTGGACTCACCTAACAGTACAATATTTTTTTTTTTCATAAAATGCATTCGATAAATCGCTCGGTAGACGCAGTACAGTTACAGTCAATGAGGAGGCACCACACGGGTCATATAAATCATATATAACCCTTCTATCAAAAGACTTACCTTATGAAAGGCGAAGGTAAAGCGAGGAGGGCACGACGGCGACGTGAAGCCCTTAATGAAACCGATTGAACGTGATAATCCTGTGCCAGCGGTCCGGGGATGACGCAGCTGATTTGATGCTGCGAGGGGCGCTTCTGCGGACTCCGGAGCGGGGCAGCACTGTTTAACGGTGATGTAACGGCGGTGGGGATCGGCCCGGTGCGAACGCCGGCATCGCCGGCTGCATGTGAAATAACCGCAGTAATATCGCACCGATGTACGTTTAAAGTAACACAATGCACATGACACTCAGTTCCCTTAAGCATTCTTTATGGGTCAGACGCACAGGATCCTAGTGGTTTAAATATTATGACTTTATTAAGGTAAAATTTGATGGTTCTACAGTATATTATTTTTTGTTTTAACGGACATATTATATTATATTACGCATTTTTTGTTGTGCATTACACATTTTCGATGGAAATTTTTCCAGCCAGTTAGCTATTGAACATTCCTTTGCAACCCTCTATTTCCCTGTTTTAATTCACCACGGTGGAGACCTGTTGGTGATCCCAGTTTTGAGGATTCTAACGTAATTTGGTTGGTACCACCTGCGGTCCGATGTCATATTTGAGTATTAGGCCGTGGTGCCACGTTTAGGCGTGAGGAATAAGCGGAGTCGGTAGCCCCCTAAAAGCAACCTACACGGTGGTTATGAAAACGACAGTAATAAAGCTTTTTCATGAGATTGGTTCTCGGGCTGCCTGGAGTGCATCTGCTTGATACGTTTTGTAATCGCTTTATTCCTGTTTATTTTTCAGAGTTCCTATCCTATTAATCTATTACCCATGTAATATATGCAGCTTTATTAATAAATCAGCTTGGTTTTATTCTTTGTCAAATGCAAGGAAATTAATAATGTGGATTCTTCTTAACCTCATGATGTTTTTACGGTGAATCGCAATAAATATAGACCTCGACATAGGATTGTACTTGGTGGTCAGATATAAGTTATTTTAATTAGGCCTACAGAGCATCGCAGAAGCATACATACGCCAGCTCATCTTATCTAGAAGGAATTATATTGTTGAACCTCTTTAAACCAGGGGCGGGTATCAGTATCCATTAATTGAACTGTATGCTTAGTAATTATCCTATTTTCAGTCGGTTGCTAGGCTACCGTCTCCGCCGGAGGCTTGGCTTTAACAGCAGCAATCAGGGTGCATATCCACCATGCCCTGCTTTGTGGAGATAAGAGGGGCTGCGCCCTGTAGCTGGGACGATTGAAAGGGGTGGGGGGCAAAAGCGATGCCCACGGTCATAATAAGCTGTCATCCCGTCCTGGATGGGAATGCTGGAGTGAAGAGTTTGCCATTGATGTTCAGTATCATTTCACTCATCCGGTCAAGATGACGGTATTGTATTAACGCAGACATGACAGCCACTGGGAAATGAATACCATGTTTCATTTTCCAGTGTTTGAAATGTCAAACATGTCACATTTGAGGCTTAAACCCCAAACTGTCCTTCTTCTGGCCATGCTGCCCCCCCGCCCCAACCCCTCAAATACTTCTTTTTTTTTCTTTTTTCCTTTTTGCTCATTTGGGTTACCAGAGTCACAAGGAGTATTCAACATAAAGGAAGATTGGAGATGAAATGTCTTCCCACTATGGATAAATTAAAAAGTAAAACATTCATTTCCAAGGGGGTGGTCAGCGGTTTGCACCACTGGGACCAAAATCTGAATCTCCATCCTGGCTCTGTGTGTGGCGTTTGCATGTTCTCCCGATATCATTTGGGGGTCACCCACGATCTATCAACACGCTGATGTTAATTGTAGCTGCCAAATTGCCTGTAGGTGGGAATTGCGTGTGGCCAGTGAGGGGGTGCGCCCTAACCCTAACCGTAACCCTCCCCATCCTGAGTTATTCTCTGCATTGCGGACCCCCACGACCCTGAATAGCATAAATGGGTACAGATAATGTGTCATTTCCTGCTCTGCCCGGTCCGCCTGGCTCCTCCCACACCTGTCCCTCTTTAGCGTTATCGCTTGTTCCTGCCCTCTTGTGATCCACACCAGCTGCCTCTCATTGAACCCTCTTGTTATGTCATTATTTAAGTGCTTCTTAGGCTTGCGATCGCCAGTTGTGTCATTGGAGTTGTGTAATCCTGTTATTCGTGTGCCGGCCTCCCGACTTGTTCCCCTATGATACTTTTCGTTTGTCTGTTCTGGTTTAGTTAATAAAACCCCTTTTTTTACTCTTATGCCTGCTCATGTGTCCCTCTGTTCTGCCCTCACATGACAAAATGGATGGAACTTGACTTTAGAGTAACACTATGGAATTTAACACAAATGCACTCGAGGCTTTAAGTGATAAGACTCAGACTATACTATTCTAGATGCAAGAAAAACACTGATTTATTTGAGGCAGATCTGATGGTTGCGCATCAGAGGAGTTATAGGAAAAGCAATGGTGCGCAGACTGGTGCATGGCCACATCTTGAGGGGGCAGGGTTTCCATTTTTACATGATGTGCCAGACATAAAGGTCAATCAGACAGCAAGGAAACAAACAGATCTACCGTTTCTGTGAAAATTGCATTTTCCTGACACATCTCCATGGTCCACCCAGGCTTGTTGAGAAAAGAGGTAAATGATTGAGCCTGAGGCACAGGTATTCATAAACCAGCCTTGTCCATTTCACCTGCCACAAGCGCTCCATAAACTTTTCCTTTAACTATATCTTATGACACACATAATACCACATGCTAGTAGAGATGAGTAGTAAGGTAAACACACGGCTGTTACGACACCTAAACACTTGTGACTCGTATAGGAGAACAGATGGCTTTGCACCCCCTAAGCAGGGGTTTTCAACCAAGGGCCTGTAGATGATGACTGTATATTTTGTCACTGCTTTCGTGAATTTGTGCACAAGTTTCTCACTCAGTTCTACAGACGCTCCTCTGCTTACGAATGAGAACATTCGTAACGGCCGTTCGTAACTTGAAATGTTCGTAAGTCGTTATTCAATATCATTTAAGGGTTTACGCAAGTACAAAGAACTAGGATGCTGGGAGTACGAACGGTACGCTGCTGCGCGGTGGGAGTAACGACGTGGAATTGGCGCGCAGAAAAAAAAAACCAATATGGACTTACAGTCCTCCTCGTTCACATGTCTGAAAGTTTGTAAGTTGACAGTTCATAAGTAGAGGAGTCTCTTTATATGTGATTTGACAAAGTTTGGTTTTAATTTCAAATGAAACAAGATTATAGCTGGGAACCCCTACCACTAATTCATAATTACATAAGTACACAAGCTGGCTGTCTGGCATTTGCCAAACGTCTCTATTGCCCCCCTACAACACCCAGGACAGACTATCACAGCAGTTTTATTCTTTTCTTTTTTCGCTGTCATTTTCTGGCTTGCCTGTCTCCCTCACCATTTTTTTAACAATTGCTGCAACCTCTGGTAAAAACATGGAATCAGGCTTGGAGGATGTTCAGTCAGTTGTTTCACTTTGTAGTCCAAAAACAAATCACAGATGTGGCACGACCCTATTTCACCTGTCATTCTGGTTTTGTACAACATACCTCCAAAAAAATGACATTGTTGCAATTAATGGCACATTTTTTTCAGATCAAGTAGAGGAAAAACATTATGGAATCACTCTATGTTGAAGAAAAAATTATGGAATCACCCTGTAATTTGCATTTCTGAAACAAACACCGGCACAAGTCTAATTAAACAAATTAGTCTGCTGTTAAAAGTGAGTGTTTACAGACCTTAACGAGCTGTTGCACCTGGCTGACTGACGGTAAATATGGCCCCAAAAGAGAACTGTCAGTTGAAGCAATATGAAGGATTACAAAACTCCTTCAACAAGGTAAATCAATATGGAGGGCAGCAAAAGTCAGCTGTGTCTAAAATTTGGAGCAAATACAAACAAAATGGGAAGGTTGTTAAAGGGAAATATACAGATAGACTAAGGAAGACACCCAAACTGCCGGACAGAAAACTCAAAGCAATGCCTTGAAAATAGAAAATGTACAATTAAAGAAATGAAAGACAGATGGGCAGAATCAATGTTTGTGACTGAACTGTAAGAAATCGGCTGAGGGAAATAGGATGTAGGTACAGGAAAGCCAAACGTAGACTCATTAACACCTAAACAGAAGAAAACAAGGTTACAGTGGGCTAAAGAGAAGCAGTCATTTACTGTGGATGATTGGATGAAAGTGGTATTTAGGGATGAATCCCGATTCTGCATTGGACAAGGAGATGATGCTGGAACGTTTGTTTGGCGACTTCCCAATGAAACATATAAAGACGACTGTCTGAAGAAAACATCAAATCTCCACAGTCATTGATGATATACATGTCAGGTAAAGGACCAGGACAAACAGCAGTCATGACTGTTACGTCGGCGGTGAAGGACGAGGCCGGGAGGCGAGGACACAAACGTGAAAGGGTTTGGACAGGGCAGACGACGACGAACATCAATGACGGATCTGCCAGACAGACTCAGACGCGGACTAAAATACACAAGACTGATAGAATTTAACAGGTAACAGGTGATGACAATCGGGAATTAACATGAGGTAACGAGGGGGGCCTGGCACACAGGAGGATCGGACGAGCAGGTCATGACAATTACCTCTACAGTAAATGCACAGGTATACATTGAAATTTTAGACACTTTTCTCATCCCATCAATGGAAAGTAGATTTGGTGATGATGGAGTCATTTTTTGAGGATGATAATGCATCTTGCCGCCGAGCAAAAAGTGTTAAAACTTTTCTTCAAGAAAGACAGATCAACTCAATGACGTGACCAGCAAACTGTCCGGATCTCAATCCAATTGAAAATTTATGGTGGAAACTGAAAAAAATGGCACATGACAAGGTTCCATCCTGCAAGGCTGATCTGTCAACTGCTATACGAGAATGTTGGAACCTGACTGATGAAGAATATTGTTTTTCTTTAGTCCATGCCTTAAAGAATTCAAGCCGTTATAAAAGCTAGAGGAGGATTTATTCCAGCAAGGATAAATCTAGGAAATTGCAACCTAGATGGTTTACTAGGGAAATGAAGTATAAAGTAAGGAGGAAAAGGGCTTTGTTCCAGAAATGTAAATTAACTGATGATGATAGAATAAAGCAAGAATA
>JAODKF010000018.1:20178288-20190628 GCA_026779585.1 Mormyrus proboscirostris
TAGTTAAGTTCTCCCCAAGCGAGCTTGATGGGCCGAATGGCCTCCTCTCGTTTGTATATTTCTTATGTTCTTAATTACTAGTACTTATTGTGTTTTTTTTGTTCTTAATTCCATAATTTTTTCCTTTACTTGATCTGAAAAAATGTGTCATTCATTGCAACAATGTCATTTTTTTGGAAGTATGTTTTACAAAACCAGAATATTCAGCTGTTAGGTAAAATAGGTTTGTGCCATATCTGTGATTTGTTTTTTGGACTACAAAGTAAAACAACTGACTGAACATTATCCAAGAGGAGTGATTCCATGTTTTTTTGTTGCCAGGGGTTGTAGAATGTATAGTAAAATCTAAAAATAAATGCAGCTGAATTTTGGGGCATGTATATATATTGCAACAATTTTGTTGGGAGAGTAACAGCGCCCTCTAGACACCTATTGCAGCAAGTGTTACAGTGTAACAAGCTACAGGGCTGCCAACACCTTAACACTCCCACAATTAGGTTCAGTATCATGCTGTCATGCTAAGCATGTAATATCTCCTGTAATTTTTGTTATTCTATCTAACTACAGTATTAACCAGGGGAAATCCGAATATACGGTTGAAACAGAGCCTGTCCCGTATAAATAATGTCTTCTTTCTAAAGTCAATTGTCTTCCAATAATTACTGATGAACATCCATGTCTGTATTCGTGTTTTTTTCAGTTTTATCGCTAGCGTTTAGGGAAGCCCGTGGGAATTTTTGCCCATTCTTCAAAGAGAACATTTGTGACGTCAGGCACTGATGTTGGATGTGAAGGCCTGGCATACAATCTCAAATTTAGTCCATCCAACTGGATTTCTTCCGCATCGAACTCACTGAACCATCTATACATGGACCCTGCTTTGCGCACTAGGGCACAGTCATGCTGGAACAGAAAAGCATAGAATTGCAATCATAGAATTGTCCAAAATGTCTTGGTATGCTGAAGTATTAAGAGTTCCCTTTGCTGGAACTAAGGGGTCCAGCCCAACCATGTCCATCAAACTGCCAGACAGAGATGTGTGATTCATCCACAGAACATATTTCCACTGCTCCAGAGTCCAGTGGTGGACATCTGATGCTTGCCATTGTGTTGGAGATGTGAGACTTGCATGAAGCTCCCAGTGCACAGTTTTTGTGTTGGGGTTAATTCCAGAGGGAGACTGATGACCTTTATTCTCTATGCACCTCAGAGCTAGGCGAGCCCACTCTATTACTTTATGTGGTCTGCCAGAAGGTTCTGTTGTTCCTCAACACTTTCACTTTGCAATGCCACTTACAGTTGAACATGTAATATCTAGCTGGGAAGAAATGTCATTAACTGACTTATTGCAAAGGCGGCGATAAAAACGACCCATTCTTTCACAAATGTTTGACTGATTGTATGACTAGGTACTTGATTTTATACACCTGTGGTAATGGGTCTGAATGAAACACTGGAATTCAATGATTAAGAGGTGCGTCTCAATACCTTTGTCCATATACTGTATGGACACTGTTCTATTGTATGTTGTATTTTGTGTGTTTTTAAATCTCTTAGTGTGTTGTGCTTTACTCATTTGCTTTGCACGTTTACTTTCAGTATTTCATGTTCAACTGAATTTCAATTTATTTTTATATGGCACCTTTGACAACAGTTACCCCAAGGTGCTTTACATGGGTGTTTTGTGATGCATTACAAGGTCATTGAGAGTTAGTAATACAAAACAGGGAAAAGGAAAGAAAAAGAAACTAAATAAAGAAAGCTAAACGACAATGGAGGAGAGGAACCAAAAACTCCCAAGTAAGGAGAAAAAACCTCGTGGGGGTCCAAGGTCACCTGGCTGAACAAGCACTGATCCCAATGGCACTCCATATTTGACTGGTGGCATAGACGACAGATATTTGACTTGAACATACTGGAGATGGAACCATGCCAACTTGAACGCTTTTAAACCCACGGATTTCTATTTGAACTCCAGTCTGCGGCACTCCTGTTTATAAGAGTGCGTGTGATCATTCAACCATAGGGAGCGTTTCGTGTTTTTACCACTTTATTTTTCATCTAAAATCTGACTGACCACTGTGTTGAAGTTGTGGGTGATTTCATTGACATCTCTACTAGACATGAAGTTCACATTTTTTACTGCATTAATAAATCATAGGGAATTTCTATCATCTAGGTAACGTGTCGTAATAATGGTTGGTTCACTGACCCCACATAAATCCCCAGTTTCTCTGTGGCAGGTGCCACATGCCAAAAAACATAAAGTTATGAGCACCTGCAGACTAACTGGAACAGGCCGCCCTCTTTGGTCAACAGATGAACGACTGGATTCCAAAAGAGAAATTATCTCCACGGCATTTGCTTTATGCATTCAAAAACGATACTGAAAACTGTTTTCATCAAAAAATTGCAGTGGGTCTCTTCTGTCAACAAGAATTTGTCTAGCAGGCCGTATTCGTTGATCATCATTGACATACTCTAAGTAATCCATGTGTCTTCATCAGCAAACATTAATCTGAAGTTAAACCTGCCTGCTGGGAGGTTTAATTTAAACCTCAATTCATTCCTGGACTAGCTCTAATCTTCCTTCAGGCAACAAGCTTAGTTTATTCGGGAATAGGCTTAGTCTAGTACTGTTTTATACCTTGACTGAGAAAGCAGATTTCTCTTAGTCTGCATTAAAAGGCTGTTTTAATCTAGGACTAACTTTAATCTCTGTCTGGGAAACCACCCCATAGTGTTTTCAGTACGTTACCTAAATGACATGCAGCAGCTCACTTCCACGCAGAGACCACTAGCGCGTTCAATTACGTTCAGCATCAAGGTAATGCACCAAAAAGGAAATGGGTTCATGTCACTCCTGCCATAGCCAAGTACTTAGTTCATATTGTAATGTTGGGCGTTTCCTAGTGGCTGGGCTGGGCTGTTCAGTTACTCTGATGTGTGTTTCAGGCAGCGGCAACAGACTCCAGGAGTTTTTATCCAATAAAATCAAATTGAAAAGAAAAAAAAACAGGTTGGACAGGCTAACAAATAAGCTACATAAATAGCCAGTCTTTGTGGGTTTAGTTAGCATAGTCTACAGGATGTAGACCTACAGAAGGCTAAGACACACCCCCTGCTGCAAGTTACAGCCCTACAGGTTCTGTCTTTTGCATGGGGTTAGTAGCGTCTCCCTCCCTGCATGCATCAGCTCATTTGAATTCCCCATTATCCACCGTTCCTCTATAGCTAGTGACCTATGGTTAGCCCATCTTTTGATTACAAGAGCAAAGAGGTGCTAGACCCTAACTGCTGAGCGATACCCAGCTGAAGCTGATGGAGGGAGTTCCCTCGGAGGACTTATGACAGATAGACAGGCTGAAGACCTCACCTGTCACGGAGTTCAGTGTGGAGCAGCCTGGGGAGCTCAGTGAGGTCAAGCTCAGCCTGTTGGCCAAGCAGAACGTCTGGGACAGTGAAGCCACAGCCTAGGCCTCTTGCTCGTAGTGGGGGTTCTCCAAGCCCACCTGGACATTCCCTCGAAGATCATCTCCCCCTTGAAAACCTCAAAGCCACCCTCAGCCAAAGGTTTGGCGAGACCTGGGAATAGACCCTTTTCTGCAACTGCCACTGGATCCGAGAGGAGAAGCTGGGGCTCCCGGCTTCTGAGCCAAGTGTCCCAGCACGGTGGGGTTACCCTCACTGCCCAGAGCCCATGCAAGAAGACCTTTAAGTTCACCCCTTTGGACTCTACAACGACCCCGCCAGGTTCAAGTAAATGATGGAGCAGGTGCTGGCAGGGATTCCCCGGAGCAATGACATCGTCTTCTTGGATTATCTGCTACTCCACATGTCCACTCAAGTGTATGGTGACTATCCTGCGCATTCCATTGCCATCCGTCATGCTAACCTGTGCTTGAACCTGGCTGACTGCAGACTCCCACAGTGGTCAGCTAAGCTTCTGGGCCATGTGGTCTGTGAACAGGGCGTCACAGCAGACCCAGAGAAGGTCCATCCCACAGTCTGCAACCGAGCTGTGCAGCTTTTAGAACTTGGCCTCCTACTGCCAGTGATTCATGCACAGGATGGCAGCCCCCCTTCATGGACTGAATCAGGCCTGTGGTCCATCTCTGAGGCATCTTTGTGGTAGTTAGCAACTATACTGTTCAGAGCCCAAATATCCCTGCAAGCTTTGAGACAGTTCCCCTTGACACATTTAACGTTTCTTTCTCCAGCTCTTTGGTCTCTGTTTGTTACTTCATGTTACTTTGGAAACTCACACATCAAGATGACGCTTTTAAATTGACACATACCCCAAACTAGCTTTCAATCTAGAATTAAGTCTTGTGGTGTTTGTAATATTTTGTGGTGTTTGTAATATAATGTTCTGTATGAATATATCCAATTCTTTTCAATTTAACATATATTTTTCACTTGCAATTGATCAAAAAAAAATAACTCAAATATAAGATTGCAAACAATTTTCATATGCTGATAATTTATTTCCACAAATGTGACTAATAAATCTCCACATCATTTTTTTGTCATCCAAAACAAAAAGCAATTTTCTCTCTATGATGAAATTCATATATAAAAATAGGCCTTTTAAATGGATTTGTGTCTATGGGATCTGACAGCGGTCACTGGTCCATGTCATTGTCATTCTGCAGGGTCTTCATGGCCAGACCCCAGAGTGTAACGCTGGAGAAGAATGGTCCATCATTGTTCCTATAGGGGGTGCTGTTGGACCGGTTGCCTAGTGGCTGCCCACAGTGATTGTCCAGTACCGACATTGTAGGACGCATCATGGAGACCCCAGGTCCCTGGAGGGTCTCCTCCCCTGCCTGGCTGTTCTCCTCGGCGTAGTTGAAGGAGTCGTGATGGAGGTGAGTCTTATGGAGCTTCATTGGGTCTGGCTGGGTGCACATCTCCTGCTGACAGGGGATCAGGTGGTGAGGACCCATAGACCGCAGCTCTGAGAAGGATGTCGAGGACGAGGGGCTGAGGGGGACAGTGGGTGGGGCACTGCTGTGAGGCGGCTTGTCGGGCCCAGGGGGCAGCAGGCCGGAGAATGGCTCCGTGTCCTGTGCGCCCTTGCCCTGATCTGGTTCTGATTCGTCTCCAGCCGGGCTCTGGGCCCCGGCCCGGCAGTGTGTGCCGCGGTGACGCCTGAGCACGGCTGAGCGGGTGAAGCACTTCCCACAGGTGTCGCAGGTGTACGGTCTCTCTCCTGTGTGCGTCCGTACGTGCCTCCGCAGGTCACCTGACCCAGCAAAGCTCTTACCTGAAAAAACACTGGCAGTCAACTGAAGATCATCCGCAAAAAAAGCTCATCACTACTACAATTCCCATACGCATCTTCATCTGCACGCCCCCTGGTGGTCAGGAGGACCAGTCACGCTGAGGTCTGCCGGCGCATTTCGGGCTGGTTTCTAGGCTCACCACAAGTCTGGCAGCTGTAGGGTCTCTCCCCGGAGTGCCGCACCCTGTGCTTCAGCAGCTTCCTCTGCATATTGAAAGACTTGCCACACTGGTCGCATGTGAACACCTTGTCAGTCGTGTGGGTCTTCTTGTGCTCCTTCAGGTTACTGAAGTTGCTGAAGCCTGGGGGGGGGGGTGTTAACCGTGATGCTCGGAGGCAGTTATGACCAGTTTAGGCTCCTAAATCTGCCCTCTTATGATTCATCATTTCAAGTCTTTCTTCTGTTTTCAATTTAAAGGCCATCTGGCTTTTAACTAGCAAAATTATTTTACAAATTAAAAGCTAATATTCTCCAGAAGTGCACTAATCTCAACAAAAAACTCAGGAAACAGCACCGTGCTCAGTGTCTCTCCTAAGCTGGGCAGATGTTCTTACCTTGCAGCCTGACAATTTACCACAGTAAGGTAAGTAAAGTGAAGTGAAGAGGGCTCCATTGCAGTATGTGGCATATGAAAGATGGCAGACTATAAGGTTTTGGTATTTGTGAAGTACAAGGCAAACCAGGGCAAACAAACCTACCAGCATTTTTAATAATTTAACAGTCAATGCAACACACAGATACACAGACACACACACAGCCCTATCCACTGTTTCTGTCCTCCTGCAAGTATCTCCGGGCAAACTGAGCTCACCTCGCCCGCAGATATCACACAAGTGAGGTCTCTCCCCAGTGTGGATCACAATGTGGCGCTGAACATCCCCAGAGGCCGCAAAACTTGAGGGGGGGGGGGGGGCAGTGTTAGTAAACAGCCCTGTCACTCCCCCCAGGAGGAGGGAGATGCCATGTTCCATGAATGACAGATCCATGCGTACATCGGGCCGTTTACCTTTTCCCACAGATCTCACAAATGTATGGCTTCTCCCCCGAATGTCGACGCAAATGGGTCTGTAGATTTCCAGCCTGTTGAAAAATAAGCTCAAATTATCACCATTTTTTTCCACAAAAGCGAGTGACTGAGTGAGGCGAAAGTGAACGAAAGTAAAAGCTGGCAGAGAATACCTGAGAGAAATTCTTCCCACAAATGTTGCACTGGAAAGGCTTCTCACCTGTCAGAGGCAGAGAAAAGGAAACACAGAGAGGCGGAGCATGAGAGTGAGGGGGCAGCACGCAGAGCTCTGGCACCCCCTAGTGAGCAGTGCACGCAATCGCACAATGGGGATTGGGCACCACGTACCTGTGTGCGAGCGTTTGTGGAGCTCCAGGTTACTGGGGTGCTTGAAGGTTTTGCCACACATCTCACAGCAGTACTGCTTCATCTGAGTCTGCTGTACTGGATCACTAGAGGTCTTCTGCTGAGTCTCCTCTGGATTAGCTGATGGGGGACTAGGGGCTTGGCTACCTGCTGCAAACTCAGCCTCTGGCTCTGCCTGCACTGCCTTGCCAATGGCAGAGGGGTTTTCTGGGCTGCCTGGAGCGTCCCCATGGCTGGTCTCTGCGTGACAAGTCCCCGAGACATCGTCATCACCCAGCGCCATGTCTTCTAGGGCCTTCTGAGACCTCAAGTAGTTGTACTTCTTCAGGTAGACGGTCTTCTTTGGCCGAAGCTGCCTGCTCACTGGAGACCCTTTCCCTGCTGGGCTTGGCTGCCTGGCTGAAGTCTCCTTACAGGAAGTTGCAAATTCCACGTCAGCCAGGATGGCTGGAGCCGGAGCCGAGGCCTGATCTGCCCCCGGACACGTGCCAACATGTAGAGGAGCTCCAGGCTCCTCTACCACGACCAGGGGGCTGGAGGCCAGTGTCGAGTTCCCACTCAGGGAAGTGCTCTGTTTGAAGTACTGCTTACTGTAAAAGTTACGCAGCTTGTACCTATGATTTAGCTGCTTCTCTGGGGCGCTGGAAGTGCCCCCAGGGGCCTCAAAGGTATGACCCGGGGGCAGTGTGGCAGGCAGCCTCCGGGGAAGCTCCAGGTCTGGATTGCTGCAGGACAGCTTGTGCAGAAGTTCAGAGGTTGGGCCATGGGAGTCGCCGTCTGGGGGCATTCCCGATGTCAGCACGCATTCGGGGTCGGGGTCGGAGGTCAGCGTGCCCGGTAACGCAAAGGACGGCTCGCTGGCAGGAACACATGGCTTCAAGAAACCATTACACAGGCCCAGGATGTTGGGCACCTGGAGGCATTGGCCGATGTCCAGCAGCGCCTGCACGTTGTCCTGGTTCACCTCCAGGTGCGAGGTGTACATGTAGTCCAGGATCTGCCCGATACCACTCACATCTTGAATGACAAGGTGGAAAACATCGTTCTTCTGACTGGGGGAGTTCTGGAACAAGGACCTGGGGGTTGGACCACAAACAGGGTGTCACAGAGCACCTCACACTCGCTTGCTGATGATCTCCACAGCAACAAGTTAATCTAACAAACAAATTGTAACACATACGAAGCGCACTCATCTCCCACCTGAAATAGGAACTGAAGGCGGCCAGGACATTCTTGTGGGCCTTGAAACACACGCCTTTGACCACCAGCATGCAGTCACACAGTAGGCCCTGGATACGCTGCTCCTGCAGCTGCTGGAGGAGGTATGAGCTGTGACTGGACACAGAGTCCATGACCTGCTCACGGGGACATCACAGCTGGGGAAGAAGTACAGAAAATAAACTTAATTAGAGTTCATTTAATAAAGATTGCCCAGTTCATTTTGATAGGCCAGCTATTAATACTATTAAATACACATAGAATGTTCCTAACGTCAATAAAAACTAATTTACTGTAAGGGTTTTTTTCCATAATCTGTCAGATCTATTGCGCAGGGCATTTAAATCCTAAAAGGATACGGCTGGATGCGTAAAAATGGTAAAGACCGCCCGGACCTTCATACATAAACACCTTCACCCCGGGAGGCTTCTCTTACACTTAATTTGCGTTGTGATCAAAATATTGAGGCGATACACTTATCCTTCACCCGGGACT
Organism: Mormyrus proboscirostris; assembly: GCA_026779585.1. Taxonomy (NCBI): domain Eukaryota; kingdom Metazoa; phylum Chordata; class Actinopteri; order Osteoglossiformes; family Mormyridae; genus Mormyrus; species Mormyrus proboscirostris. The sequence continues at coordinate 20,186,662 of JAODKF010000018.1, forward strand.
CGTACAAGCATAGGTGCCTGAACTACTGAAGCGACAGTGAAACCAGCCCAATATCTTATGCACTGGCGAGATGATACATCCGAGTACGTTGTAAATAATTTCAGCAGCTATACGACATAAATAAGCTGCACATAACCTCATTAAGAAAGCAGCCATTATGCGATCCTGTTCAAAGCGGGAAGCCAATAGGGAAAAACGTGCATCTGTCATCAGAAGCCAGCGGGCACCTTCGGGCACCCATGCAGAGACCAGCCAGGACAAAATTGGACTCAGGATCCAGCAGGATCATATGATCTAGGAAGATCACCACCAAACGACACTACGTGATTTACAAAGTGCTCCCAGATACGACGCGTTTAAAAGACGGCGAAATGTATAACTGCCATAAACGTACAGAAACAGTCAATGTAATGAGTATTTCAAGTAGTTGTCTGCTAATATACGATCTCACCAGTTTTATGTGGATGATCAGTCACCAAATATTCGCCAACGCTTATGTCACTTCCGGTATAGTTGACGATAGTGTTACAGCGCCATCTACCGATGAAAAGTATTCCTTACCACCTTATATGAGTGCAAAATATTTCTGAATATATGGACACGTAATAATTGTAAATGTGTTTGGTTAAAAAATAAATAACATTTTTTTCAAGAAATCATCTATTCGTTAGTTATAGCATTAGGGATAAGGAACATAAATATTTATCGTTAAATCAGTAATAAATTGTTGTGGTGATAGAATCATTAAGATGAGCAGTTGGAGCAAAACTTGTATACACATTGCAAACGATCCATTGATAAATACATAAACACATATACTGTGTGCAGAATTATTAGGCAAAGTATCAAGTAATCAATCAATCGGTTTTAGTACATGCACAAATAGAAAATATAAGAATGAATATGCAATTGAATGAATACAATTACTTACGATTACTATATATATATATATATATACACACACACACAAAAGGTGCAAAAGACAATTATGTGCGATACAGGAAGCATTGTCAAGTGTCAGAGTGTTGAAAACTGCCGGTGAGGTGTCTATGTACTGTACTAGTGGTCAGTGTTTAGCAGTCTGATGGCCTGATGGAAAAAGCTGTCCTGCAGCCTGTTGGTTCGGGACAGGATACTGCAATACCTCCTGCCTGACGCAAGTAGTTTAAGCAGTTTGTGACTGGGGTGTCTGGAGTCTTTGATGATCCTCCCCACTTTCCTCAGAAAAGTACAGAAAATACAGAATGTCCTGGAGGGAGGGAAGCTCACCTCCAATTATCCTTCCAGAACACTGTTCCACTCTCTGCAGAGCTTTGCGGTTGTAGGCGGTGCTGTTGCCGTGCCAGGTGGTGACGCTTCCAGTAAGGATGCTCTCAATGGCACAGCGGTAGAAGGTCCCGAGGATGCGGGGGCTCATGCCGAATCTCTTCAGTCTCCTGAGAAAGAAGAGATACTGTCGCACCTTCTTCCCTGTTTTGGCCATGTGGACTGACCATGTGAGATGCTCTGCTGAATGTACACCGAGGGAATGAAGCTGCTCACGCTCTCCAGAGCAACGCCGTCGATGGTGACGGAGGAATGTGACCCTCACCTCCTCCGCAAGTCCACTATTAGCTCTTTGGTCTTTCTCCATTATTCCTGGAGAAAAGTTGGGCAGACTTATAAAAGGGAATTAAGAAGTTTTCTTGTGCACCAAGTAAATTTATTTATAGAGAAAATGTAACATTTAACTTTCGCAAACAAAAATAAAAGAACACTTAATTATCAGTGTGCTGAATGATTAGGCAATCAGAAATTATATAAGTGGATTTTCTCTCTTCATCATCAACAGACATAATAATAAGAAACGATTTCTTGTTATTAAGTGTATATATAAGGAATAACAAGCTTTCACTCATTTGATCTATACAGCCCACTTCACCAACCCAACTTTCTTCTCAATGGGGCAACAGGTTTCTTCATTTGATTCTGTCCTGTATTAGCTGAGCCAGCTAGGACCACCTCCAGACATTGCTCTGAGAAGGTTATTGCTTGCTACCTTGGTAAATCTCACACTCAATGGGACTGATTCAGGCAATGAAGGGAGGCAGGTCATAATACAATCAAGCCTTTCTAGGCCAATCTATAAAAAATTTTGATACATGGGGAGGGGCATCGTCCTGCAGGAATATGATAACCTTTTAGAAAGCTGTTGACTTCTTGTTGTGCCAGTGTTTGAAGAAGGAATCTTCTAGAAATTGGCAGTAGACCTTGTGGTTAATCTTTACACAATCTGCAAGTCAGAAAGCTATGACAAGTTAATCACTGATAACTGAAGTCCACGTCATCTCTCCTCCACCACCTTGTTGGTGCTTGAAGAGGATCTCCATCCCCTGGCCCATCCATCTGCTCCATCAAGAGTCACTTTCATCTCATCTGTCCCCAAAACCTTTGTACCATCAGTCTTGAGACGTGTCCGTGCCCATTCTTAATGTTACACCTTACATGCCTTATTGAGTGGAGGTCATGTTTCAGCGTTTATGACCTTAGGAATGTCATGCAGCACACTGCACCTAGAACGTCTGGAGATTCTGTTCAGATTGCAGTTTTGAAAAATGATAGCATTTGATGCTCAAGAGTTTCTGGAAGTTTCCCCTTTAATTTGACAGAGATCTTTGGCAGTTTATGTGTGTCATCTTCTCTCTACAAGCCTCTTCAGTCCTCTTTGGCTATTGGCAACAAAACACTTGATTGTACAGTGATCACGTTTTAAAGTTCTGGCACTATCAATCGTTTTGCACCCCTCTGACTGACACTTTACCATTTCGCTTTTTCCCGCTCTTTGTAAGGTCCTCTTTTGCCCATTTTAATAGTAATAATAATTTGCTTAATAATTCTGCACAGGAAAATATCTAGGTCTCTCCAAACAGAAAGTAATACTGAACATTTTGCTGTTTTCAAACAGTTGATTCTTAATTAGAGATTCGCCTGGACTGAAAGTATTAGTTGGATGAGAAGATAGAAGCAAAATACACACTTACCTAATAATTCTGCACACAGTGTAGATTATTTGCATATAATAGAAGTCTAGTGTTCATTGGCTGGTATGTTCATCACATTGTTTCAAATGGCAAGTGCAAGGGTTTATCAATTTTGACACACTTCATGAACAACAATAACGAGCTCACAATAATAAGTAAATCCATTAAATGTGCATTGTAATTACACGTGTATAATACATATTTTTACTGCAAAGTAATGGCATTGAACGACTGCAACCAAACAGACAAAACCATTCCGGAACCTTGTCGCGGAAACGTTTCTCCCCGCGGAACGTAATCAGCGTGACACTTCCTGCGCTTAGCGGTTTCAACGTGACTTTTCGGCTTCTGCTAAAGTTCACCGAAAAACGGAGTGGGGAGTTCACGTCATCATCCTTCCAAACCATGCACCATAGTGTTTAAAAAATGCATTTGGCACAATGTTAGTTAAAATTATCCGGTTTCCGTGTGTACGAGAGTGTGTGGCAGACCGGTTTAATCCATAGATCGGATCTGCACTCGCCACTATTTCATGTTGCTAACTTCAGTGCAGTGGGGTGCGAGAGTGCAAATCTTATTATTATTTACTAGGGCATCTTTGTAATATCGGGGGCTTGAGATCACGCCACAGAGCGAGTAGAGTGTCGCTTTCGTGTCGCGATGGTGTTCTTCACGTGTAACGCATGTGGCGAGTCGCTGAAGAAAGCCCAGGTGGATAAGCATGTGTTCATCTGCAGGGGCTGTGAGGTTTTATCGTGTATTGACTGTGGAAAAGATTTCTGGTAAGTATTAAAACTCTTACCCGGCAGCTGGTTTGTTTGCTGTTGTGCACAGGGCTACAAGGGTTTGAATTCCTGATCTGCAGACATAATTTCCCGGTGTTAAATGTCCAGTAATCGTTTTGAGGTTCAACACTAGAGTAGTCAAGCAAAATTTCACTTTGTAAT
>JAODKF010000018.1:20202278-20213774 GCA_026779585.1 Mormyrus proboscirostris
CCCCCCCCCCCCCCCCCATGTCCGAACGGCCTACAGCAATGCAGCCTTTATCAAACCTTTCTTGGCACACTTGCTCCCTGCATTCCGGGCTCCTTTTTCACTCTGGGTGCTCATTGCTTTTGCAGTGGCTACTTCACACACAGTGACCCTAAATCAGCAGGATGGAGCGAGATGGGATCACAGCAAGGCCAAATGCAGGACAGGACAGCGCTCACTTATCTACTCTGCTTTCTAGGAAACTCATAGGGAATTTCCAATACACAGAAATCCTGGAACTGTCATCTTTAGCCTGGCAACAGTGCCCTGAACCCTTCTTTGTCTCTTTCAGATATGTGACAGTCTGTTCATCTCTATTATAAAACGGCCCTTTAAATAAATTATTATTGCAGTGTGGCATGTTGGCTGGTGTGTAGCACTATTGCCGCATATAATGCAAACACAGGCACCGTAAAGCAGGGGAAAGTTAGGACAATTCCAATAAATAACTGGATCGGATTGGAAAATATCTGGATTGGTCTGGACTGGGGGTCCAATACGATATGCCTTCTTGGGGCATAGCAACGCCCCTGCATGCAGGCTTCCTCCTGTGACGACACCCAGCACATATTCTTCCATTGTACCCTGTGCTCCAGACCCTACTGTGACCATCTACAGCAGGGGTCACCAACCTTTCTGAAACTGATAGCTATTTCACGTGTACTGAGCCATACGAAGGCACTAGCTTGATGCACTCTTCTTAAATCATGTATGATAAACATGTTTTGTTTTTTTTTTTTTATAAATGGTCATTTACAAATCTATACAAATGCAAATATGATTAAAGAAGAATGGCAACGGGATAAAATTGAATTTTAGACGCTGCACACTGGTGAGTTGTGCTATTTTTAGAACCGGTCCGCGGGCGACTCATTTGGTCCTTGGGGGCATCCTGGTGCCCGTGGGCACCATGTGGGTGACCCCTGTTCTACAGGATAAGCAGCTGGAAGATGCATGAATGGGCAATGGGTAACAATACAACTTACTGAGAATTAAAAGCCTAGAAATGGCAGCAAAAGCAGGATTTGGTTTATAAAAAAAAGATTACAGTACCAGTGACGTATCAATGGCAAAATATAGACTTCAGGGATGGCAACAACATCTCAAGTTTAAAATTTATAAATGCAACATTCTAAAGTGATACTAGTGACACCTTGAATTATATAAATGGAACATAACATGAGTGTATGGATATGTATGAGTAACAAACTGTTCCCGTAGTATAAAGCTGAATTTGAGCTGTGGTCTCACGGTGGATAAACACTGAGGCCGCATACCATGTGTTTCCACAGTTGCTTCACAGGACTTACGTACATGAACTAGCCCCGTTCCTGTCTACCTGGCATCAGTCTTTTCCTGCGTCAAGACCTTCCTGTCCTTCTAATCTTTTCACCCTCAGTGCTTCTGGTAGTGAGCTCTCCCACTGACGGCTCATTACGGAACTCATACTCTCTATCACTCGGTGCTCATTGACTCTGAGGAAGCTGTGTTTTTAGTTACACTAAAAGAAGTGTCCTGCTGTTGACCCATGCACACACACACACACACGTTTAATACTACAGAAAAAATAAGAAAATCTACTAGTTATTTCTGTTTTGTCTTTTTATAACACCTTTCTCATATTTGTAAAACCATTTCCAATACTCATTGCTCCTAGGTGTGGTGTGAGGTGCCTCCCCAAAAGTAGAGTAAACGCACTCTTGTAATCCGCGTGATATAACTTTAAGGTTACCGCGCAACGGCGTTCAACAGGAAGCCGGAAGTCGGCCTCTTTCACGAGCAACATGGCGGACGCGTTAGCAGAAAGCGAGTTGCAAAGTCTTCGGAATCGTTTCAAAAAAGATGCAGAGTTTGTTTTGCGCGAGGTTTCTGATAATGACACTGGAGAGAAGAGTAAGTGTGAGCCTATTATATGTTGGGTGGAAAACCCTCCGTGTCAACACCGATATTAATATTGATTCAAATAGAAAAAAAATAACACGGACTGCCAAACCGTTAAATGTTTACTAAAAGTTAAATTCCAGTGGCTTGTACTACGAAGCGGGGTTACTGGCTTATCGGGGTAACTTGTCTAATTTAAGGTATCATAGTTTAAATGGATTTCATATTCGTTCACTTACATTTTGCCCAGACTACCTTAAATCCGACAAGTTACCCCGATAAGCCAGTAACCCCGCTTCGTAGTACAGACCACAGTTGTCTGGTTAGAGGAAACTCGATTAAGTTTAAGTGTGTATCTAATCTGTTTTTCTCCCTCCCCAACTGGCTTGCAGTACAAACTCATAGCCAGTTCTGATAAAGTACCTTGCAATGGTGATTTGTGCCTTTTCTGTGGCCTAATTGCCATGCTGCAGTTGTGTTCACGGCACTGTAATAATCATTTTATTGCCAAGCAATTGCAAATTAGTAATACTTTGCACCGTTATTTGGCGTGATAAGTAATTTAACTAGAATCGTTAATCTCCAGTGTGCAAGACCTGCTTTTTGGTTCAGATGTCACTTTGAATAGCCAATTGTAATGCACCCTTACTATGCAAAGAAAATTAACTAACTTAGGTTTCTGGGTCTCATTTCGAAGCCTGGACAGTGTAGGAATGATTTGAGATGGACTGAACCGCCTGCTTTTTAGGAAGCTGGCACCATTGATGTCCTCCTGTTCGTGCCAGTTCAGAGAGCCTTCCTAGGTGGCTTTCCAAAGGTCTGCATATGGGTTACTTCATCTGTGTGCTTCACAAACAGCTTGTTGAAAAACAGTGCAGTGGGTTGTTTTTGGTGATAGAAAAGACGCAGCGTCATGGTATGCAGGTGATCACTTGGGATGAATTGAGGTGCCTCAGCCCTGACTTCCGTGTGCTGCCATTCTCAGTCTCCAAGGCTCCTCCTTGACCTATAGGAATCATAAAACACATAATATGAGTACTTTGTGTAGCAAACCTTTCTCTTACCTTGGAGATCTTCCCCCAGTACTCCAGTATCTAGCCCAGTACGGTCCTAAGTTGTATTACATTGCAAAAATTCATGTTTGTCTTCAATTGATGTCAGTCACAGTTTGTGGCTATAATATAATTTGAACACCCAGAATTAAGTTCCTACTGACAGAGTTAAATGGCTGCAAAGCTCCAACAATATATTAATTGCATGCTATGATAAAAAGCTATGAGGCTTGTTTGTTTCCTTGAATGGTTTCTTATATATGCAAGTGTTAAGCTGGTACCGGTAAGTTAGAGTGTGTGATGCCATTAAATGGCTCTCTGTTGGTGTAGATAGTGCTTGGTTGTTCTTTGAGGGCCGGATTGGGCACAGTGCCATACAGCTGATTGTTCTGCCTGGCCTGTGTTGCCCTGACCATCTTATGGTTCAGTTGAGTTTTGGCACAATGCCGGCCTGCAGCTGTTTTTCAATAGGGCCATCGTTGGCTGTCACAGTATCCGCTGAATTTTGTAACTGCTTCCTGGAATGGGCTTTGAGGGTGTGGCTGGAACGTGTCACTGTTTCCTGTTAATGGAAGATGGCGCAGCAGATGAAGTTTGTCATGTCGGCCTTTTTGAAGAAGCTGACATTGTCAGTGCCCTGAGCCCTGTAGCTCAGATGTCAAGGCTTTCCAAACACAGCGAAGCCCCACTATGTTTTCTGGAAGCTTTTGCTGCCATCTCCACATTAGCACACAGTAATGAGGTTGATCTGATGCATAAAGTTAAACCCACTGTCCTTCAAACTGGTCGCTTTTTGGGATGGGCAGTGTTACTGTGTTATTCATTGGTGATTAATAGTTCATTGATTGGCTGATACCAGAAGAGAATGGAGTTTGAGGGAATTCACCCTCTGACATGCTGTTCTGTTTATTACCCATGAGAAATGGCCAGACTTAAGAGTAAAAATGTGCTGTGTCTTTCAGGTCCAGAGGACAAAGATGCGAAACCTCTCCCTCGCATTAACCGTCACTCCATCTTCTGGATTGTGGCTTCCGTCGGGCTGACTTACTACACTGATTTCTTCTCTGTCCTTATGAAAGACGAGAACATTAAAAGGTAAAATTGTTGCATCATGCTTCATAAACACTTGTCTTGAAAGCTTGAGAAGGAATAATGATAACGAAGCAAGGTTCTGAACTTCCTCCTTCATTGCATTGTCATGGGAGAGACAGTGTTGCCCTTTTAAGAAGATGTCAGTGTCGTCTTGCTCTTCCTGGGTTCTAAGGAATAAATAAATGTGGCTGCATTTCTGTGCTGGGTAATTAAGCAGGGTAATGTTGCTCATGAAACATGTGAAGTTCAGTAGGTAGTAGGTCGTATTTTCATGGTAATTGTGAATCAGCCTTCTTGATTCATGGTTTTTCCCACAAGTCATGTCTCAATATATGACCTTTGTCCTACATTCAGCATGCAGGGAAAAGGCAAATCTCGTCATAAATGATTCCATTTGTTTCAAAATAGGTGCGTGTCCGGCTTTAGCTAATCCCCGACACCTTCCTAGGTCTGATCCCATTTTGGCCTTACTGGACATCCCTCTGTTAATTAACCTACCTGCAAAATGCTGCTATGGCATAGAGCCCATGTATGTGCTGTCATAGTGAACCCCCACGGATCGTGGTGCATGGTGGAGGCGGAGTCTGTCACCCCTGTTGTTTTTGTGTGTTCTTATGATTAATCATTCATCTCTGAAAGGGGAGATTCATTTTATCGTGACATCAGTCTGCACCGTCTCCATCCCCACTGCGTGTCCACCCACCTGCCCGTCTCTGTCTCCGCCAGCTGGTGGTTCAACGTGGGTGTGGCCCTGCTGGGAGTAAGCCTGGCGATGGCGCTCTTCAGCATCGTCTACCTCGATTGGTTCCGGGGGGTCCGGCAGTATGATATTCAGTACCCAGCCATCGCACCCGTGACCACTGCTGCCTTCATCGCCTCCTCCTGCAGGTGAGTTCACCCCAGGGGGTGGGCCAGCATGTAGATGAATCACTGGGGAAATTGGGGGGGTTTTGGAGACATCAGAAGAAGGTGTAAGAATTAAGTATGATTTAACAATACATTTTCTGAATAGGCCCTTAACTGTCGCCAATTCCAGTTTTAATCACTGAGCGGAGGCCCCGTATGATTTTTTTTACACTACTGTCCCCTCTCCCTCAGTTTCAATATAGCACTTTGGCCCGTGTGGTCAATCTGCACTCCCATTATCCTCTTCACCCAGTTCATGGGAATTGTGATGTTCATCTCCCTACTTGGCTGAGATATGAAGGTAAGGACGACCTTTGTCGTAGGACATGGTAATGTGAACCATTCTGTTGCTTCAGTAGTAAACCAATACAGGAACCTTCAGCAGTTTAATGACAGGCTGATAAACAGATTTCAGCATTGTTTCTTCTTTTCTTTTTGGTCTAGCTGTTCATTACGCGCCTTTATCCAAAGCAGTCGACATAACTCGCGTGTTGCCCTCAACCCTTTAGCAAGCTGGATGTGTCTAGTAATCCACCTAGAGTTACGTTGCTCAAGTCCCACAGTGAGGACTCTGCAAACTAAGCTTGGGTGGTATGATGGTACTATGGTATATCCTGGTATTTAGAAATCCCAAAGGTATTACTTTTAATACTGTGGGGAAAAAAAACAGACACTGATGTGTCTATTAAACTGATGCAGACATGCTGCATTGAGGCAATGCATTGTAGTGCACAGCGTTAGTAGTGATTGGAGCCTCCCTTAATTATGGAAAAAAAACCTAAATAAAACTAAAAAAAGAAGAATAATGCACATGCCACAAAAACAAAACACTGCACTGCACTTTCCATAATCACTGCAAACTGTAGGATCAGGTGCAGCATACCTGAAACCAAGTGCGCATGCAGCTGCAGATCGGGCAGTGACAGTGGTGTCAATAAAGGAAGGGTGATCTTTTTAACTCTTCAACAAGGAGTTGTCTTCCCGTTTCCCTGCCACTCAAGTTGCACACTGATGAGTCCATTTATGCTCTCTGATTCTGGAGTTTACAGTAGCCTACATAATTTACCTTTTTTTAAATAAATAACAGCATATATCATATACCAGGGTCAAATGTCTAGAAGGTTTGATAGTATGAAAAAATAGATACCACCCAAGCCTATTGCAAGCTAAATCCTTAGTGTCTGGATCCTTAGTCAGTTATATTTTATGCTCATTTGTCTGCCTGAAGTGGCTGCTGCTGTACTTTCGTGTTCTTTTGCTTCTTAATATCATTACGATGTGTTGATCATCGTCATAATTTAAGGAGATTGTTTGAACACCTATAAAATAATTGTGTATCTTAAAGATTTACTGAGGCTAATGATTGGATATTCTTACTATTATGTGAGGTCCAGTTAATGTCAATTTAATGAGGTTCCATGCCGTAAACTGGGATTTATCATATCGTCTATTCTAGATCATAATTTAACTGGGTTAAGAAAGGTTTGATGACCACTGTTCCAGAAGGGTCTATAGGTTGTTCATATGCGTAATACACACTGTGCATAAAACACTGTAATTACCTTCGCATGAAAAGGTAGCAGTAGCCTTTTTAAGAAACTAGGTAACTTTTATTTAAATAAAATGTAATTATTTCTCTTGTGTCCTTCTGTTACGCAGGGCTCTGAAGAACTCAAGATCAACTTGAAAAATGTTTATACAATGTCGAAATGTGTATATTCTGTATTGGTTTAACCTGTCACACTTATTTTGCATCTGCTACTCAAAAGACCTGATTTGTAGGATGTTTCTGTATAGATTTCTGGGACCGGCAGTTTTGGACACTTCCATGAAAGACAGGCTTGCTGCAAGCAGCAGTGCTGCATGAGCATCTGTGGCTTTTCGTGTTTTTGCTGCTGTTTCTAGTACAGTATGAATGCCCTAACATCATTGCAATAACGTTCAATACAACATTTCCATAAGCATAACGTTCAGTATGTTTCTCAAAATTGGGTGTAGCCTGCTGTCCATGAATAGGATTACCTAACATCGTGCAAGCAGTGGTCTTTGTTTGTAGGTGTTGTCATTCACCGGAAGGTATCATAGTTTTGGAAATGGCTCCAAGATTGCCATGACAAAACCATAATGAAAAAATCATGCTCCACATTTTGGAGTAGCCACCTTGTGGACATTTAAGCAACTTCATGCTAATTAAGACACTGATATTGTTGATTCATTACAGTGCTTGGTGTAACGTGATCGCAGGTCACTATAACAACCTCAGGCGTAAACGCTAAACATACGTGATTTCCTACTAAGCTGTCCACCATTACTCATACTGTATCTCAACGCGGGTTTCTGTATGGTGATTTTTCAGTTATTCCACTGCGTCACCTTGATGAATAGCCTGTACAAATGAGAAAGTCACACGTTATGTGACCTTAGTGACAAACTGCCCATTGTTAAGATTTAATTTTACGTAACCTGTAGGACAGTTACATTTTAACCTTGCACAACACATTCACTTGATCTTAGTTGCTGAATTCAATAACTTTTTGTATGGCAATTGGAACTACTCATTTTCTATGTTTTTAATAAACATCCATCGCTTTACATCTACTTATAAATCTAGGGCTCAGGTGTACAGTTTTTATTTTTGGCACAGATTTTTGTAAAGTATGAGATGATTCATGAGTAAAGCTATACACACTAACTTTAGTCATTTTCAATCTATAAGTAGTTTTGGGAGAAATTGAATTATATATTACAGATTTGTGCACTTATACAGTAGTAGTAGTAGTTTTCGTAAAAAAACTAATATTGTATTTGTATTATATCCTTGCATGCAAACATCTGTATTTTATAAATATCCTGTGCATAGCCAGTCTCTCACATTTGCATTTCAGGATATTTTCTTAGCTCTTTATATTTTTGTTAAATTTTATCTTCATCTACTGCTCAAACTTACAGTTGACTGCTATAAACTGCTTTTTGTGTGTAATTTTCATTCATAAATAATGAACCTGTAGTTTACAAGAAGCAATGAGGTAATGCGGAAAATGCTGTCTTTGCATTGCTGTTTGATCAGTAAAAGACACCAATACAGCGTCTTTTGGGTGCAGTAGTGTCTCATCTGGTTTAAGAAGACTGGGGAAAAGCCAGCCAGCATCCTCTATACTACTTAAACTCATAAAAATATTCTGGTTTGACAAATCAGACAATATTGATACAACACATTTAGCTGGATAATTATTAAATTGAACTTGTCCTTGCCCACCAAAAACTGCCAGTTATCTGGGACAGTTTTCCAGGCAGGGTCCCTAGATTAATTGCATGTTACCCCCTCCCATCAGAAGACTGAATCTGAATTAATGATGTGACTAGGATTTGAAAAGTCACTAAGTCTGGGATTTCTTAAAAAATAAAAAGTTATTTGCACTATCAACTCCCTCAGAAAACACTATTTTTCATGCAACAGATTTTACTGAAACAATTCATCTGAAACTACTGGTTATTACACATGGACGGGCTTGGGCTGGAATCAATAGACTGAGCATTTTGTTCACATTTTCCCGGAGGTGAAAGAGAATGGGATCTATTGAAAAGGTGTACCGGCATCAGTTTCACTAAATTACACTGCAGTCTGTAATTTGCCACACGTTGGCACTGAGGCTGACGACAAGTTTAAAACCATACATATAAAAACGAAAAAAATAAGTATAGTATTTTTTATTTGTCCTATAGTTCCTCGATCCATTCTTCCACAATTTCCACAAACCCGTAGTCTTTGGTTCCCTTTATTACAATACACAAAACTGTAGTGAAATCGCTATTTGCTTAATGATAGAACAACAATTTTAAATAATGGTCGATTCCCAACCGCATTTCCCGCATTTCAGTCGCTTATATGTCTATGTGTCATTTAAAAAGCAGCGTATTTAGATTTGGAAATAGGAGCCTGGTTGTCAGTATTCGATAGTGTGTTTACAAAGGTAAACAGATTATGATGAAGGCATCAACGGGCCGGATAATTGCACGGATAGCAGCCTGATTGGGTCTTTCTGAAAGGTGTACGCCGGAGGGGCTGAGCGTTACTTGCAGATCAGGCAGTCGTTTATTGAGGTTTGCACACTAATCTATACATGAAGTGCATCATGGACATGGATGGCATGTGTTTAAATGCGTGACTGTGTGTATCTGTGTGCACCGATTTATCCACTTGACATTTAGTTTTTCATCTCATCAGGGAAAAAACTTTTTTTAAAGATTAAGGTAAGAGCTCATTTTATCTATCGATTTCAGGAAAACCTATAGCGGCTCCAGTGATGCGAACTGGGACAGAGGACAACTGAAACTCTATCTATACAGCCTAATCTCCGTGACTCAGCAAGGAGGTATAAAGGCACGGGCTATGAAGTAATTTTAGTTCATTGTTACACGAAAACAACAGGACATTTGTATCAGCATCAGTCTGGACCTTTTTACTGAGATCTGAACGGGAAGAAAAAGAAAAAAGAAAAAAACATTTCCTCCTGACCTGGGACTTATATAGCCTGATATGAAGGTGCCGCATTCTTTATTTTCCTCAGTTATGCTGTAAAGAGTAACTTAAAGTAGTTTTTTTACTTGGATTTTACTGGGGAATGGTAGACCACAACGGTATGGATATCACCTCCCTGAACAAGTGCAGCTCTGATCCCGCTGATCAGACCACTCCAGCCAAGGTTAAAGATGTGTTTATGAAGGGCTGGAGTGATTACCCGGAGAGGACCTCCAGGCTGCTTAGCGGCCAGTATGGCCTCAATCTGTTCATGATGGGGTCCTCCTTGATGCTAGCCTTCTCACATGAGGGCACCCCTATCCACGAGGAGCACGTCATGGTCTTCATGTCGGGTGTCATGATCATCCAGCTGCTCTGGATGTTATGGTATGCCTTGAAAAGGGTTACAGTCCAGAGAGGCGTCGAGCAAGATATCGATGTGCACGCTGGCCCATGGTACATAAGAGGTACGATCACGCCCAGGACCTCATAAAATCATGTGTAAAATATGTGGCTCATTGAGAATAACTGACGGAACACATTAAAATACACGCGATGTACATTGCATTTCAGATATGAAAGCCATACTTTTATACCTTGTGGCAAAAATTTAGCCGAGTCGCTATAAAAGTCAACAAAAAAAGAGATGGCATGCTCTACTTAAATCATAGACTTATACTCCGCAATGAATTTCTTGAATTTTTTCTGTGCATTTATTTACCTATTGACCTGCTATTCAATTTGAATTGTTTCATTTATAAACTTGAATACTTGAAATTCTGCGTGTTGATTCACTTGCTCATCTTTGAACACGGTGAAAAGTTAAGCGACTCGCTTTAGTAGAAATGTTCGTTGTGATTGAAAACGCGCTAAAAATAAAGAGGAAAAAGTGTTTCTTTTTGTCGTTCCCCCCAGCCGGTTTAACAGTTCTGGCGCTGCTTTCCTTATGCTTGGATATTATGCGAGTCGGTTACTACGTCGGCCACAGACATTGCCTTGACACCCGCTTTGGGCTCTTCGCCTTCGTTCATTTTTTTCACACAGCTGGACAGGTAAGCATCAAAGTCTGCAGTGCCTGTGCCTTTCCATTTGTCAGTAAACTATGCCTTCTTTAAGATCGTTAAAGGGTGGTTTTCCACTGAGAATAATACCTGCTTTGTTTAGTGGGATCAAACAGTTGCATGACCTATAATAAGCTTCTGATTGTCTGATTGCTTTGAAATATAAAACAGGCTTAAATTCACCTCTCACCTGTCAATACATGGGTGAGATTCATCGCTTATATCCCAATATCCGGACAGTAAATCTTTTATCTATATAACATCTCAAAATTGACTAGGCATGAATGTATGAAGGGATATCACTTTGAAATGTCTTTGCACTTTTCATGTTTTGAAGTTGATCTTGTTTTAGGTATATTTCCTTTGGTTTCACGTATGTGATGTCGTCATGGGCTTAGAGACTTTCGAAAGGTATGAAGATATCTTCAGAAATAAGCTGTGATCTTTGATAAGATCCAGGTTTCCAGCTGATGTGCACAATAGGTTAAAATGGCTAACAGAACAGGAGTTTAGTATAAGTATTTTACTTATGCCATATAAAGAGTATTCTTCATATTTAACAGCTTTTTGCAGGCTATGAATGATTTATGAATCTAGTCTTTCCATTAGTCACTGATCCTTATAAAGCTGACAGGCGTCATGTGTGCTTGTATGGTTGGCTAATCCTGTCATGTTGTGTATTGATGTTCCTCAGGTTTGGTGTGATGCACGCCATTTTCACCAACCTAATTGTTTGGGGCAATGGTGTTATGGTCGAGTCTGACCACTACCTGGACTTAGCACTGGCTTTCGTGAACTTCACCGTAGGTAAGACACTAGCTTTCTCAGAGCCAGACCTAGTAGATGAGTTTGGTTTACAATTGGCCCAGCTGTGTGTGTGTGTGTGTGTGTGTGTGTGTGTGTGTGTGTGGGGGGGGGGGGGGAGGCAGGGAGCAGACCAAGTGGACAA
>JAODKF010000018.1:20213874-20225142 GCA_026779585.1 Mormyrus proboscirostris
GGGAGCCGAGCATGTGGACAAGCGTGTGCTGTGTAGGTGTGTGGGAGTGTGGCATGTGTGTGTGAATGGTGAAGGGGTGGGGGGTTGGGGGGTGCCATGATAATTTGCAGGCGGGGGCCCCTCTTGGGTTTCACACAATGCAATTGTTGGCTTCCAGTGACTCCATCAGAGCAGATTTGTGTTAGAGGTACCCAGCAGGAGGGTTCAGGGTTCAGGTGATGTAACTGATACTCTGGCATATCCACTCGTGTCGGTCTCTGCTTAGCTGGCTAACTGGCTGTATTTTATTATTTATTTTTATCCTGTTAATCAAACAGAGGAGTAGGCGGGGTCATCTCGCAGAAGGGAGCGATTTACCTTCCACATGATTCCCAGTGAGGCCAACTTAAGCTGAAGAGAGGCACAACATAGTGTGCATAGAGAGGGCCACTGGGGGAAGAGCAGGGGGGATTTCACCACTGGGAAGCGTTAACTAACAGCAGCAATGACAGGGGGCCGAAGGCCAGTAGGATATGACAGGAACCTCAGGGGGCTGCACCTGAAAAAAATACATATTGAGGTCTGTCTTCAAGGCCGTGAGGTTTGAGGGACCGTTCTCCAGTCTGCAAACTGGCACCAAGTTACGCTGTGTCATACTGGCCAGCCAAAGAACAGTGCTGCCCCCCAGAGGAGCGTGACACTGCAGAGGCAGACAAAGCAGATTTTTCAGAACATGCATAACTTCATAAAAAGCCGTCTTAGTATATTGGAGAGTAAAACCTGAATGACTGTAAAAAACAGAGCAGTGTTTTGCAAAGGGCCTCATTGTAATGCATTCATTCACCTGTAAGAATCACTTTTTCAGCTCAGCTCTGGTTAGGTATGGATGTACAAAAGCTGACTAAAGGTTAAATGTACCTTTGTAAGGGACAAAGGGGACTTTCTTCTACAGGCTGGGAGTCCCAAGAGAGGAAGGAACAGTGTTTTTGGTTTAGAGCAATATCCAACTAAATCTCACCTCTTTATTTATCTTAAATATTAGATACATAGCAAGACAACCTTATCCTACTTTTGGGCCCCTATTGGGATTTGACAATAAAGTAATGTTTTAAAGTTTTTAAATCGGGATTAGGGGATACTCTTACTCAGAGAAGACAGGATGGTCATTGATCAACCGCCCCCCCACGCACACACCACATTGGGTCCCAGGTCAAATGTCCTTGAGACTGATTAAAGGCTGTTAGACCTCGGGCTCTCTGAACTTCTGTAAACCTTAGGACCTCTGCTTATTGGCTGGGCTTCACACGATCCTGAGCATGCAGGAGTGATCCTCATTCTCTGAGTGGGCTCATCTGTGTGCATATTCTCTTTTCCTTTATCTCTAACCAAAAGCATAAGATGTTATCATATATCTATATGAATCGAGTGCAAAGTGACATTTACAAATCATTCACAGGATAGTCAAAATAAAGTGTAATATTCTTGAAAAATGTGATGCTGGAATGGTTATGCTTGAAGAACAAGCACATTGATAAATATGAGTTTCCTCTTTTCGCCATTAAGTTTTTAGTTAAAAATGTTTGCAAATAAAATCAGTATAGTCGTCCCTGTCCACTTCACACTTCGACTATCGCGGCTTCACTCTATCACAGTTTTTTGTATATTTATTAAAAAGTTGATCGAGACACTGAAAATGATACATCACTACGCATCAGAAGCATCTTTGCTAAAAATCTGTGAAATATATTGGGTAATACGAGTGTAATTGTCATGACCTGCCTGTACGAGCCTCTTGTGTGCCACGCCCCCTTAACAACCACCTGTGCAACCCCAATTGTGACCAGTTTTCTGTCAGTTTGATTCATCCGGTGTATTTAAGTCCACGTCAGAGTCTGTAACCCCTGGTCTGTCATGGACGTTTTGATGTTACATGTTCCTGTGTCCTGCATTTGGATTGATTCCAAATAAACCCTTTGATCCTGATTCTGCCTCCAGCAATCATAACAGTAATGGTGACTAAAGGACGTTATTTCATGTCTAGAGGGCTCTAATCGTGTTGAAAACCGTATTTAGAAGGTCGTAAACAGGTCTTCTATGCTCTAACTACGAAAATATTCAATTTATAAATAAAGAATCACCCTTTGCGGAAATTCACTTATCGCGGTAGAGTCTGGAACTGACTGTACTTTGTTTTCCGGTTATTCTCCCTTCACAAAATTATGATTAGAGAAACTAAATGTTTTTTTTTTTTTAGTTGACTACATCCGCATATTTTGAATGTACTTTATCATTTGGTGTACCTAAATAAATGGATCTTGGCTGTGTATATATGCATGTGTATAATCAGTAGAGATGAAATAGTTGACTTAATGTTTTGATTTTTCTCTTACCAGATGCCCATGTACCTGAATGTAACTGCAGTACTGGCATCTGCGCTGCATACACTAAAAGTGTCTACTATCTGTATCCATTCAACGTCGAATACCACGTAATAGTATCCGCCGTACTTTTTTGCATGTGGATGAACATTGGCCAGATCCTTGTGCACCAGACTCCTCGAAGAACAACCAAAGTCAAGAATACAACAGTGATCATAGGTCCAGTGCTGGGCCTGCTTGCCCTTTCCAGCACCATCGCAGTCTTGGTGATTTACCTCTCCAAGATGGGTGGAAGCACAGAAACACGAGATGGGGCCATCTCAATGTTTTACATCTACGGCATTGTCATGCTCTTTTCCATGAGTGTAGCCTCAATAGTGGGCCTTCTGTTCTACCGGTTGGACCATTATCCACTGGACAACTTACAGATCACCCCAAGGGGGCTGGATGCACAGCTACTCTTTGCCACGTCCATGGGAGCCTGGCTCTTGTCCTGGTGCAGCATGGTGGCTGTTTTGGCTAACCCAACTTACGAGAGCTACCGCTGGACTAACTTTGCATACTCCCTTCTGATGGTTCTTGAGAAGTATGTGCAGAACATCTACATCATCGAGGCACTCTATCGCTCTGCTGGGGAGGGAGCACTTTTGGATGCCTCTCAGGTCTTCTCAGTGACCACCCCAGGTGCGGCCCAAAATGGGGCTGTGAATCCTGCCTTTGAAGAGCAGGAGGCAAGTGCATCCCGTGAAGAAGTGTCGGCCCAATCTTCTGAGACACCAGACATCGATCCTGAAAGGCCTTCTCCTGATTTCCTGAGATTAAAACAAGAGGCCCTGAAGAACGTCTCCATCTTCTTGCTCCTCTGCAACGTCTCTGTAAGTTCCTGCATTACAGCATGGTGCTGTACAGCCATGTCAGCTTAACTGCACTGATCAAATCTAATTTCTCTCTAATTTCACACAAAGCCTTGTACTTTCTAATCTTTCAAATCTTTGAGACTGAATGATATTTGCACAGCAGTTGTCTTCTACACTGTTTCAGGATTGTTTGGTGTCTCTATTTGCATAAATGCTAACTGTGTTCTTCTGTCTTTCCCCATGGTCTCTGTAGCTGTGGCTAATGCCAGCATTTGGCTGCCGACCCCAGTATGATAATGAGCTGGAGCAAGAGACCTTTGGCTTTGAGATGTGGACCACCTTGGTGAACATTGCCATGCCTGTGAACCTCTTCTACCGCATGCACTCCGTCGGGGCCCTCTTTGATGTCTATATCAGGGTGTGAACCATGGAAACAGGAATCCTACTGCTGCAGCATGTCCTGTCAAGAATCAAGGTATTCTACATGCCATGCTGCTGTCTCAGACTAGTATAGAGTGTAGAAAACCATGTAGGGTGAGAAGAAAGGTGTGTCGGTCACAAACGGACATTACATTTGGTGCTCTCTTTTCTGCACGAGTCGCTGAAACACCACCAAAAAAATAACAGAAAATGGTAGATTGGACTGTAAAGTTATATACTTGAATTTCTTTTCACTCAGTCACCTTTGATTCTCAAAGTGATGTTTTGCATGAGATCCCAATTATGTTTTTTTTTTTTTTTTTTGCTTTGCTGTTTTAACGCACAGTGCCTTTCACATATGGACAACAAGAAACGAAAAAGTTATGGTATGGATGTTTATCCATGTTGCGACGAAGATGCAATTTAATCGTCGTGGTTGCTTTAAATTTTATGTACTGTCAGAACATTTATGAAGCATGTATGACAGCTTTATCATTACCTAACTCGCACTGACAAAGGCTTCAAGTGAGAACTGAAAAGGCATATATGTATATTGTGTATAATATAAATCAACAGTAAATCATATCTAAATAAAGGACTATCGTAACTCAACTGAACTAAACCATTGTTTTTACAAAGTCCCTACTGGTCAATATTGACAACCGAAAACGAGTCACTTGTCAATTTTTTGTGAACTTGTAATTCTGTGCTGATGAAGATGCTTTGGAAAGTTCACTTATCGCAAATTTTACTTGTAATGTTAATGCTAGCATAGTACTGCCGTCATCATTTTTTATGTAATCTTTTATGGCGAGGATGTTTCGAACATAGCGACAGAACTGAATACGTAAACCTGTGGGACACTTGAAGCCTGTGGCCGACCAATGAGATGTGTACTCTTGTTACATACATGTTGTCTTTGATAAGAATCATTTTGCCTGTTTATTTTTTGCATAGTGTTTTATAGTCATGTCGTTATTTTCTGTTAGAATGTCATTGAACAGTTAGTGCTCTGCTGCTTCTGATGAGATGAGGTTCGTCCACTGGCTGTCCAGCCTTTGCATACCATGTCTCTCAATGTAGTCATACATCTTCCTTTAACCACAAAGGACTAAATGGACGGTGGGTGGGGATTTTGAGGTTTTATCTGACCACAGCATCTTGGAGAAGAATAGCTTGGTCAAGCTGAAATCTCATCGTTTAGAAGGGCTGGGGGATTGAGCTTTATTTCAAGCCTCCCACCAAAGATCATGGTCCTCCAGTTCGTTTTAAACCCCGTTTGGTCATCTGGATGTTTCACTGTAGCCTGGCTCTCTCGAATTCACACCAGTGCAGGGCTCCTCATGGGATATGGCAGCTGACAGTCTTTTAGGCACAAGTTTGGAACCTCGCCTGTGGGGAACACCTTGTCGCCCCATTTTTCAAGAGGAAGGCTGCCTCACGTCTAAATCCACTTTGTGAGCTTTATCTGTGAACCCCCCGTCAGAGCAGGAACCCAGCAGAACTCATGTTTCCAGAGCCCACTGTGGACGTTCCCATGGCCAGATTTCCACTACAGATAGTTACATCCCATCTCCTTGAGGTCTCTTCTCCACCAGAATGCCTGTGAAGCTCCACGCACATCGCCAGCTTGGGCCCGGACGGTGTTCTGTTGATTTTGCAATGAAATGATGAATATTGTTGTCGCTACTGCTTTATTTGGTCAAAATATATAACAACCCTAATCTGGTGGTATCATCTTATCCTTGTGAGACTTTGTTTTTAATATTAACCTTCTCTCACTGTAATGTTTTTTTTCTCAATGTCTGTTTCACTGATTATTCACTTATTTTACTTCTCTGACAAGTAATTTGACAGTCCAGCGATATACTGGATGTTTGAATAAAACATTAGATTTTGAGATTTGTCATATTGGTTGTACATGAATTCTCTGTTTGAACTCATTCTAATTTGGGTTTCTGATTAACTCCTGGCTCATTTCACATAATTCACAGGGCACTGCTCCCACTCCACACTGGTTTATTCCTCCTGGTTCTGTCTCTGGTATAATTATTTCCTAATTCTGGTTTAACTGGTTTCTGTTTGGAGCCAGTGATCCCAAACACAGCTACACAGAAATACAAATAGTTTAAGCTATTCAATCTTAAACGTTATATGAAGCGGAAGCCTCTGTGCTCCATGATATGTGTCTGAGGAAAAGTTGCTTTATTCATCAATGAAAAACATTTGTCTATGTTCGCAATGATATGCATTTAACATTGAGCCTAGAAATGCCTATTGAAGACATCTTGGACCATGCTCAAATGTCATAATTTCTCTTTACCTCCTTTAGTAAAGGCACATTACATGCCCTCATAAACAATATCAAGTGTAAGAACCTGAGAATTTCGTGCAATTAAAAGCAGACCTGGAGAGTTGTCTTCTTTCTCGCATATGATTGTTTTCACCACTAGGTGGGGATATGGATTTTTACTCTTCTTTTTAAGCTTTTCTCTGTGGAAGGCCTGTAAAAAAACACCCTCAGATGTGATGGTACTGCTGTGCAAGTTATTTCAGCCAGATACTCTATTTAATAAAGTACAAGTGGTAGAAACTTCCAGGACATTTCACAATATTATATCCCATCACAAGCACATCACCATGACCTTGAAATGTATTGGCAGAACATTCAGATCACACTTAGTTGCAAGACTCTCATGAAGTTTACATAGTACATTTTAATACACACACAGTAGTATTCATTAAAATGTGCAGCATTAGAAAGGTGGTATGGTGGCATAATGGTAAACACTGTTGATTCCTAGCTCTAGGACTGGGGGTCTTTGGGGGGGGGGGTTCCTCTGGATCCTTCACAGCCCAAAAACATGCTTGAGTGTTCGGTAATGTTTTGGCATTCCGTGCTTGGTTATTCCACGGCAAGTTGCTCCATCTTGCTCTGCTTGAACTCAATGACCTGCATGTGCTCATATGCCAGAAAGGAGGCCTATTTGTTTAATAGGTGGATTCAGCCTTTGAACTCCAGCTATGCTGTTTTCCATTGGTGTCTTTTTTTAAGACCTTAGGTTAAGGCAACTCACAACGACTTGGAATTTTTATTTATTAGTTCTGTTGTCCAGGGGATTAGATAAAATAGACTACATCACTTGACGACTGACGATTTGATATATTTCTGCCTCCTTCATTCACTTGGGTACAGCTGACCCTCATTTCTACTCCCCTCGCGGGAGGCAGCTGCAAACTGCACATAACAGCTCGGAGTGGACAGGAAAATTTCTCCACATCAAATATTTATGTGACATCCAAAATACCAGGTTTTTCCGGGATTTCCGGGATTTCCGGGATTGCTACAGAGCATCCACAATTTTCACAGTTGCTCTGGAAAAGGCAAAAAAATATTTTTAATATAAAATATATTTAATATTTAAAATAAATTAATGATGCGACATCTTTGTCCCAAGAGGTCACTCACGGCATTTGGTGACCTCTTTCACAATCTTCCCCCTGTGCGGCGGTGTGCTTATCGTGTATCGATAATCCGTTTGATTTTCAATCGTGTCAACATATGACACCTTGATGGTTTGTTAAAATCGTGCAAGATTTGCAATGTCAATCGTCTCATTTCACTTATCAAGTCTCATTAAGCTTCTGAATATCCCTTATCAATAGGCTAAACAGCTTGACAAGAACATTAGTTTTTTCGCATTCCGTAGGAATATATGTTTTTTTAGTACAAGCGTATCTTACGTAACATATTGCTAAGATATGGGTACTCTTAATGTGAGCGTCCATCCCGAAGGTTATTCAGTACCTGTCTTATTATTATTATTAATAATAATGATAATAATAAATAAGTGCGATTCCTGCACAATATTTAATATTACCCAACATACACACACACACATATATATATATATACTACTATATTAATTTACATGTTTATTTTTGCAGCTGGGTCATAGGCGAACTCCCCACTGAATGAAATGACTCATATAGACCTGCCATTATTTAAAACGGACCACGTGGTTCAGCACCAGTGACAGCGCCTCCCATATAAAACAGCGCATCACTAGCGTATTGAACATATTATCAAGAAAGGCTGTGCCCAGTATTGAACGACACCTAATAATTAAATTACTTCAAGTTCAACTGAGTTGTTCGACTTAAATTGATAAATCATACCTTCCTCCCAGAATTTATGAAAGCATGTACTAAAAATAATAACGTGTTGCACATTCATCAGCGTGTATAGCCTAATATATAATTCCATATAATTCCTTCTAACGAACGAAAGCATGATTTAAATATGTTACGGTTTAAAAAATGAAAGGCACTACAAAACATTGACCTGAAGAACTCTGTATACATTATGCATATCATAATATGCTAAAAAAATATTCAATTTAGAAATGTATTACTTGGATTACTTGTTTTACCTGTTTTTAATGTTAAGTCTAGGTGCGCATCCTGATGCAGGGTGGGGGAGGGGGGTTTAAAGGCTCCAGACACCCCCCCCCCCCCTTCCATCCGTTGTTTCAAAAATAGCTCACTTGGACAGTTACATAGCTGATGTCCTGCGTTATATCGGCGATGCTGGGCGCAGGACAGGCAAAGCATCGCCATGCGCTCCTCGGCGACAAGACGCCTTCATTCCTGTGGCGTGCAACTTGCCCCTGTCGGCTTGGCGTTCACCGGTAGGATTGTAAGGGAAAGGACGGTTTGCTTTTTAAGCAAAGATGCCTTTTTAGTTGTAATATGTTAGAGGATGAGAAAACGGCAATCGCTAAGTCGTCCGTCCCTATTTGTTAAGTCCGCATGGGACAATGTCTCTCTTTACAACTTGATCAGGTGCATCACTACACGAAAGTCAGTCCGTTCCGTTTTCTTTCGGAGAAATAATGTGGAACACGACCGAGTTGGAGGCGACATCGGATGACAAAAAACAGCTGATAATACGAACGCTGACCGGATCTTTACTCTCCCTCCTCATCCTGTGGACGCTGCTGGGGAACATTTTGGTGTGCTCGGCGGTGATCAAGTTCAGGCACTTGCGAACTAAAGTCACCAACATTTTCATTGTCTCTCTCGCTGTGTCGGATCTGTTTGTCGCCGTGCTCGTCATGCCCTGGAAGGCTGTCGCTGAGATAGCGGGCTACTGGCCCTTCGGCAGTTTCTGCAATATCTGGGTCGCTTTTGACATTATGTGCTCCACCGCTTCTATCCTCAACCTCTGCATCATCAGCGTGGACAGGTACTGGGCCATATCAAGCCCCTTCCGATACGAGAGAAAAATGACTCAGAGAGTGGCCTTTGTCATGATAAGTGTGACATGGACGCTTTCCATTTTAATTTCATTCATACCGGTACAACTCAACTGGCATAAAGCCAAAGATGAGGTAGCCGGCACCAATTACAGCGCGTCGGTGGAAAAGGCGGAAAATTGCGACTCCAGCCTGAACAGAGAGTACGCGATTTCCTCGTCTTTGATAAGCTTTTACATCCCTGTGGCCATAATGATCGTGACTTATACCAGAATATATCGTATAGCTCAGATCCAGATAAGGAGGATTGCATCTTTAGAGAGGGCAGCGGAGCACGCACAAAGTTGCAGAAGCAACAGACTCGAGTGCCAGCACCACAACACGCTGAAAACGTCCATCAAGAGGGAAACCAAAGTCCTAAAAACTTTATCAGTGATAATGGGCGTATTCGTGTGCTGCTGGTTACCTTTTTTCATTTTAAACTGCATGGTGCCCTTCTGTGACAGGCCATCTGCCGACCAGAAAGCCGGTCTTCCCTGTGTAAGCGAGACGACTTTTGACGTTTTCGTGTGGTTCGGATGGACAAATTCATCTCTGAATCCAATTATCTATGCTTTCAACGCTGACTTCCGAAAAGCCTTTGCTAATCTACTGGGTTGCCGTCATTTCTGTTCCAGCACGCCCGTCGAAACTGTGAACATAAGTAATGAACTCGTTTCTTACAATCAAGATACATTGTTTCATAAAGAAATCGTGACTGCCTATGTGAACATGATCCCTAACGTGGTGGAGTGTATTGACAACGAAGACACTTTCGATCGGATATCCCAGTTCTCACATCATAATGAAATTGCCACCGATTCTGTGTGCGACTTGGATGACTGTGATGCAGATATTTGCCTGGACAGGATAACACCATTCACTCCCAATGGTTTACAATAATTGTGCAGGCTAATTGTCCAAAACCATTCGTAAAATGATATTGTCCAATTATTATATTTAAAGTTGTTGTTATGACAGGCACATGGTGATGTATTATTGTGATAATAGATCTAGGAAAAAAAATCTCTGTATTTTATCCGTAGGATGGATATGTTTATGTCTGTTTAAAGCATTACTTCTTAATGGTAAAGAGTTATTAATTTGTTCTAAAGTTTTAAGTCAATACGCAGTATCGTAAGGTCAAGAAAATGCATCAGGTTCATTGACATTAGTTATTATAATCACTCGACATAAGTGGCCGATTTTATGTAAATGGAAGATGGCATTGAAGCAAATTCGTGTTTTCTGCAGGCAGTCAATCAATATAATCCTATTAGCCTATATGTTGTCGAGGGGTACAAGGTGTCTGTGGCATAAAGTCCAGTAAATGGTGCGAGCCTTATGTAAGTCAAGCATCATAATGCCTTATTTCCTGAGAGAAAGTGTGCAATACAAAGAAAGGTATACAGTTTTAATGCATTATTATGAGGAATGCCAAATATGTAAGCGCCCTCCAAACAAATGCGAAACACTGCCAGTTGTTTTCCTAAATGCAACTATGATAAGTCTTATGTGAAGAATTATTGCATTAATAACGATTGTAACTGTTATTATCATTTCTTTCTTTCTTTCTTTCTTTCTATTCATTTGTGTCTTTGTTTGCTTGCTTATTTTTTCCCTGTCGGACTTTATCAAACAAAAAAATCATATTCATATGCAATAAGACTTTGGTTTATGCGGGACATGTAAGACGCAGGGCTTTGGAGTTTCAGGACCGCTCGCATTAATGAGCAGGATGCGGCTTGGGAGCGCTTCTGCCCGCAGCCGCCTTTTTCGTATTGATTGGTTTCCCTTTGTACGGCTTTGTAAGGAATGTAACGTGGACAAGCCACGAGGCATCTGAGGTAAACTGAATCAGGACATAGAAATCTGAGATGATACGGGAGGATTTATATTCTGTTGACCTCCGCCCGTTTATGATGGATCTTTGGGTTTGTAAATGCATCACTGAAGAACGAAAGACGTATTTTCATTCGTAAATTGGGATAGAGCGACCATCAGGAAGTTCTTTGTATGAATAATAGACTATTCTCAGTTTTTATAAACCTTACTTGACCACGGAACAAAGTTATTACAATATGAGTATTAAAGAATGTACACAAAATATATACAAATCAAATGAGAATATAGCGTGGGTGCAGGAAACGGGTATCATTCAGTTGGATGTAAACTGTACATAACATTTTCATCTTCTTATAAGATGTACGGAAGACACCTTATGAATGTAAGACTTTCGTCAGACACACCAGTTTTAAAATAAAATCCTCTTGTCAAAATGGGCTTACCAATTCTTGCTTTATATATATATATATATATATATATATATATATATAT
>JAODKF010000018.1:20226168-20237358 GCA_026779585.1 Mormyrus proboscirostris
CACCAAGGTCTTTCTCATAATCAGCTACCTTTATTTCAGTAGGACCCATAAAATACCTGTACTTTATATTTCTGCTCGCTACGTGGAGCACCTTGCATTTGTCTATGTTAAATTTCATCTGCCGGACCACAAGCAAGGTGTACGCGATTTTCTGTGACTCGTCGGGGAAAAATCTGCGATATAGTGGAGGCGCGACAGCTGAACATATATATACACACTAGACTTTTGGCAATTTTACTATTTTTACCTGGAAAATTGTCCCCACAACATCCAAACAACAGGTTTTCATTAAATTGTGGGGGACATTTGGTCCCTGCAATGTAATATAAACCTAATCCACACACACAGTATATATATATATATGAATAAATAAGCACAGTTCTTTCTAGGTTTTATATAAACAACACTTTGATCCAGTCCAGCTTCATGATCACTTCCCTACCCAGCATGCCATAGGCATCCCCGTTGGGTGCCCAAAATGTAAGTTAAAATCAGTTTGAGTGAGAAGACAGAGCTTTCTGATTTCAGATTGCCTAAGGGGTCCTGCCCTCCCGAGCTCTGGGTCCACATGGGTCACGCTCTCCGGCTGGATGCCCATAGTGCTGTACCATAGGTCTTCACTGTCAGGATCTCTCCAGCTATCCTGCTATGCAAATTGTAGCCTGCACACTGCAGATGTCTGAGCAGCCCTGGGGAATTAGCGTCCGTGTCTCCACTGACAGAACATAAAGAACATTTTAGCAGTACTTGAAAGAGCCGCCCATTTGACATCATAGGCAGCCACGGTGCCCTACAGTTCAGGTGACTGAGTTTTTTTTGCAGTCCAAGTCAGCCATTACGTTTCCCCACCTGTGAGTTGACTGGCAACCCTGAACATCACAGAGAAAAGTCATGAATGTTTATCATGCTGTCGATATCCAGTTTGCTCTCATCCTGGGGAAACAAGAAAGGAATTCCTTTCTCTTTCCATTTCATTGTGTTTCTTTTCTTTTTTCTTCACTAATTTTACTATTTCTCCCTCCCTGGGTTCTCCTTCCGTCATTCACTCGCTTTCTGCTGTGTCTACGCCTGTTCTTCTTCTCTTTGAAATGCAAACAGCATTTCTTCATTTTGAATGCCACATCAGTCCTGTTTATAGGACATCGCTTCTCTTTTATGTTAATTCAACATCATTAATTTCATTCTTTTTCTGCCCGCTTAGGTGCGCAAGAGTAAATCGTTTCTCCTCTAGCCTCTGCACTGTTGTCTTCTCCTGATTTCTTTCACAATTGAAAGCTGCAAGCTGATGATTAAAACCAGTGGGTGGCGGCTTTGACTGATTGAACAGGATACAAAGAAACCCAGTGAAAGTATAAGACTGTGTGTCTGTATTTACTTGTGAAGGAGCGCCATGTCCAGGGGTCACTCCAGCCCTGTGCCCTTCATTACCTGAAATACGCTTCAGTCTGTTTGTTATCCCCTAAAATATAGCGGGTAACCAACCCCCTCTTGGAAAAGCTCAAAGAAAATGACCCAAGACCTGTGTAGTTATTAGCCGATTGGCAAGCGGTGCCACTTAAGTACAGTAGGCTTAATTATTCTCAGATTCTGCAAGATGTCACAATGACGCATAAAAACTCAAGCAGGCTGAAATCCATGTCACTGACTAAGCATTAATATTTCATCCATCCATCATTCAGTCACTATCCTGTGTAGGGTCACCGGGGGGCTGGGAGCCTATCCCAGGTGACACAGGGCACAAAGCAGGGATACATCCACGACAGGATGCCAGTCCATCACTGGCCAAACACAATGGGCTGTACAGAGATGCTAATTAGCCTAACTGCCTGTCTGGATGGCGGGAGGAAACCTGTGATACAGGGAAAATATGCAAACTTGATACACAGAATGGAGGTAAGATTCAAAGCGTCACGTACTGTGTTGTTAGAATAGGATCCAGGCTTACGACGACCCTGTATTGGATAAGCAATTATGTAAAATGTGGGAGCAGCTGAAATATAGCATGACAATGACAAATACAGTGATATCATTTTGACAAACACTTTTCAAAAGGTCTTTACATCATTACCAACATCATCTGTGAAGGCTATTATTATTTATCTATTTATCCATTTTTCAACTGCTTATCCAGGACAGTGTTATGGTTCGTTTAAGGCAGTGAGAGACTGTTTGGGTTAATAAAGCTAAATGTATATTTGAGCTGACAAAATGTAAATTCACATTCAAATGCAGGCTGGGAATGGTAGTTCATCAGCGGCACAACAGTTCCTCATAAAAAGACTAATTAGATTTTCATGTTCTGTAGACATCTTATAAAACTGAAAAACAGATTTTTTTTCTTTGCAAAAGGTAGCTGTGTACCTTCCATTGGGCTGCAAGAACACTGTCTTAATCTGTCATGGGCTCCAACACACTCCGTGTGCTCAGTTCACTGGCCATGCTATGAACAAAACACTGCATTTTCTTAGAATTGAGTTTGGAATTGAGAAAAAGCCCTAGTGAAGATGAATCTACAGCATGGCAAATGCCATCGTGCATCGATCACCACCGTCCTCATTAACTCGTTTTTCTGAAGGCAGAAGTCTGAGAGCAGCAAGATGTCAGATAACAGGCAGATTCCTGACCAGCTCCATATTGGGTCTTCTTCTTGTTTTATTACTTGTGCCCATGGCTATTCAGAACAAAGGCCCTTATTCCAGCTTTGCAGAGCACGGTTATAATATTTCCGTCCAGATTGATAGCTTTCTTAAAAAAGAGATAAATAAAAATGCCCATCAGACCACAAGCCTAAGAATCAGTCTTATTACCCAAAATTGTATTTTAATGATAAAAGAAATAAGAAAATTCAGAGGGGACAAAAAGTGCAAAAAAAGAGAGATTTTAATATTGAGAAAAAGGACAGTAAGAGATACTGTCTCATGTGCATGCACTTATACAGACACACTGAGAACACAGCTTACATCGGGAAGATCCAAAGCTAGAGACCGTGTTTTAATGAGCATGGGATTGTGGGGTGATCAGGGCCGCTAATGGCAGCTTAATATACTATTCAAACCTTCATTTTGGAAAATAACATCTCTTTATTCATAATGTTTTGCTCAGTGGACTTACTCTGACCGTTTCCCACAGCAACAGGAGAGCCGATAAACAGTTTGTTTACATGTTGAATTGCGGGGTAAATCAGGCGCGGCAAACAGCCTCACCAGACAGAGTTAGTTTTCTTGAGCTAATGAGGAGGCACCGGCAAGTCTGTCATCCCTGTACAAGGCTTTGTGGAGAATTCATAGCAATCTGTGCCACCTCAGAGTGAGGTATAGATAAAAAGCCACCAGTGTCTGTGCACACTCCCCCTATACCTGTTGAAAATGTCTTTCTTAGAAACATGAGGATTGAACAACTAGGGATCAAAGTCGACTAAATCCCAGGAACCATTTAACCCTGGGCAACCCAGACCACCTTATCATTATAGGAAAAATATGTCCATTGGTTAAATGATCATACAGAGCCAGTGAACTCAAAAATAGGTGTTTTGTAAAAATAGCCCTTTCCCAGTCCATGTTATGAATGTGCCATATACGACCAGCTGGACTGTTCATGCTGTTCCAACTTGTTAGTTTCACCTATGAAATAAGGACAGTATAGAAGGAAAAACCAAATCTTTGCAACATTCTCAAAATTTTCAAAATGCATTTATTGAGTTTTCCTTTTCATCATTCACCATGTGCTGGCAATGAAACACATGCTTCAAACATGCCAACCCATCAAGAAACAGGTCAAGTGAACAGTCCTGCAAAAAGGTGTACTACACACAGAAAGTTAACCTGTGGTGGGTTGTAAGGTCTGGTGCACCACCTGTATTCCCTCTGTTTTTGTCTGAGGCTGATGTTCAGCACATGGAACATGATCATCACAGTTGGCAGAAAAGTTTCAAAACATCCAAAACCTAGTTGTATATGTTCTATAATATCTAAACATTATAACTGATGATGCAAAATTTCTGCCACTTACCTATTCGCAGCTTGATAGGTGATTCTTTGCAACATGTACAGCAACAACCTCAAAACGCGTTGGGGGCCATATTAATTGTGGAAAACAATCTGGTTAATTCAGTCAGTAATCACTAAATCTCACTGTTACTGGGTCGTATATGACACAATGGGCTGTAAAGCAAAAAAAAAAATTCTTAACTTTCATGAATGGGTTGAATGTAAGGCAGAAACAAAAGGAGGGGTCGTATATGACCCCATGGGTTCCCCAGGGTCAAAGAAAGTACTGTACCATCTATACATTTATCCTGCCTGACATGGATGATTATCATGAACGTTAAATGGGTTGCTTATCTCAAAATTGTTTGGATGGTGGGTTTAATTTATTGTCTGGAATAACTAAGGAAAGGTGGGACGTTTAGGTGCTTTTTTATCTTGAAGTTGGCCCTGTATTCTGGATAGCTACAGTTTGAGTCTAGAAGCAATCAAACGCTCTTACACAGATATCAGCCAGCTTCACTGAACCATTTTCTATATTTCACTTACATTTACTTATTTAGAAACACACAAGTAAGGATCAGAGCGCAGGTCAGTCAGCCGCTGGGGGGCACTCAGGCTTAAGGTCCTTACTCTGGGGCCACTCTGTCATAGACACCATTTCCTAACCCCCCACAGATACACCCCCCCCCCCAAACCTGTCTGTATTTGTTTTATGGCAATGAAAAACAGCACATTTCCACTACCCTGTTGTAGTATTTCTGACAATAACCTTAAATACCAAAACATGTGGTAACACTCTGTGAGGGGGCACAAATAATGTCACAGTACTCTTCTTACTTAAAGTATTAATTAGCTAGAAATGAAGTGTTAGCTGCATACTGCTCCAATGTTTGTCTATCATCGATCAGTCAAAATGGCTCATGTATTTCATGTAGTTAGTACATTTGTTCATGAGTAGAGTTACTAAATTACTTGTACCCTCTCAAGTAAAGTGTTACCAAACATTGTCTGAATGTTTTGTAAGCAGAAATTCATTAATTTAAAAAAACTGATTAAAACTGGTTTAGGGCAGCTAAGGCCTGCTCTTTCATCTGATTAGTCCTTAAATGTAAGGCCTTGTCTAACCTACCGTGAGGACAGTGTTGCAGGCAATTATGGGCCTGGTCTCTAAAAGATTGACTCCTAATCTTCTTCCCTGCTTTCTGTTTGTTACTCCTTAGAGACTTCCTGTTCCATTTTCTGTTTTTAAAGTCCACTTTCCCGTCTTACAAATATGTTTTGCAAATGATAAAATTACAAGTACAGGAGATTTTAAATAGAACTTACATAGAATTTACTGGGTATTCCTGAAAATGCAAGTGGTCATTTTAGGTCTGCATGTTGATGAACCTGTTGACTTCAACAGAAATGTAATAGATACTCCACACCGAGCAAGTGCTCTAGTCACACTTGAGGTATCTGCTTTAAGTTACAGTTTGCATTTACAATGCTTCTATGCATAACCCTTTTGCTTCTGATCACATCTTAAAATCTTGATTGTGTCACATCTTATAATTTCTCAACTTCCCATTAATGGTGAAGCTTATTTGAAAATCTCCTTAAGCACCAAACACCAAATTAAATCAAGGAAATTACTAGGGAATTAGCTTGAACTCTGAAAACTGCTAAATGCTTATAGTCTCCTTAAGTGCCAAGCATGAAATGAAATTGAAAAACTTGGTAATGAATTTGCTCGCACTCTAAAAACTGTTAAATGTAAAAGACACTATAATAGCTTCATTTACCCACAAAAGCAGGGTCTTCAGGGGTGTGACTGAACTGAGATATTCCATCTTTCCCAGGAAGATAGTCAAGTAATCTATAAAAGGCCACTCTAGCTTTCTTACAGTATCTAGTGTAACTGAAGGTAATAAGGTGAAGCCTAGATTTCTGTTCGATGGGTTCACCAAAGTAGCAGACACGTTTAGCCAAAGCCATGTACTACTGAGCAGTGAGAAGGAGGGGCTGTCAGACCGCCATCCGGCAAGCAGGGAATCAGCATCGCGGAAATGGAGTCCAGGAACAAGGAGTTTATTTGACAAAAGGTGAAACGAAGCACAATACAATGGAGACGTCAATGTCAGGCCTGGGGAAACATACTTGAACGTGGACTTAAATACAGAGACTCAATTACATGGGACTGAAAACAGCTGGTAAACGCAGGGATTCCACATGAGGTTAACGAGGGGGCGTTGTACACAAGAGGATCGGACGATCGGGTGTGACAGGAGTAGTGTTTCTAATAGATTTTGATACATTTTCACCTATTTCTGTGTGCTGGGAGGGGGGTGAGGGGGAGTGTTGGTTTGTTTTTTGTCTCTGAAAGGCGAGTGAGGTGGCTGCCCCTGTTTGCCATTGATTCACCTTGCTGGCCCTTTAATGTAGATATTTGTTTTATGAATGTGTATGTGTTTATTATCTCAATAATCCCCAACATGGAGCCAAAGGTGGCAGACCTGTGCATTAGCAGAGCTTCCTGTGTGTCGCTCTTTGACACAGAGACACTGTACAGTTTGTCACTCACATAACCCTAAAACAGACCTTACAACACATTATACCTTCCCAACAACGTGTATTATATAAGACACATGCCTTCTTGAATTTTGAAGCCCACATTTACAGCATTTAGAGCAATGTCCATAATCAGTGTCAGTAAGAGATTAATGGGCACAATATCAGTGAGACAGTACAGTATGATAAACAAGCTACTTCACTGCTCTGACTTTGTCGAATGTAATGGCCAGACTTCAAGAACTGTGGATTCAAATACAGAGCATCATAGATCACAATCACAGGCGAGCAGTTACTGTCATGGAACCAAGCAAGGGTCAAAAAGCAGGGCAAGGGATCAGTGATCACAGACACACAGGAGAACACCAAAGGAGACACTCACACTAGAGGAAGAACTGGGGTGTAATAGAATGCTTGGCGATCGATCATAGAAGCAAGGAGCCAAGGCTTGCGGTTCCCCCATCATTAAGGAAGACTCCAGGTCCATGGGAACGGGGTCCCCAGGTTTGTGG
The DNA here is from genome assembly GCA_026779585.1 of Mormyrus proboscirostris. NCBI lineage: Eukaryota > Metazoa > Chordata > Actinopteri > Osteoglossiformes > Mormyridae > Mormyrus > Mormyrus proboscirostris. The sequence continues at coordinate 20,233,217 of JAODKF010000018.1, forward strand.
GGCTGACCTGTCTGGATGTGGGTGATGGAAGACTGAAATATGAGATTGGTTGAGTATGTCTAAGGCTTTCCAGAACTGGGAGGTAAACAGGGGACCAATGGGTATCCCAAAGCTGTGGATGTGCCCTGCTCGTCCGCTCCTTCCGCGTGCCACACCCCCTCATCTACCTCGTGTGGAATCCCTGTGTTTACCAGCTGTTTCTTGTTGCTGTCATTAGTCCCATGTATTTAAGTCCGTGTTAGGTATGTTTTCCCCAGTCCGATCATTAATGTTACAGTGTGTTTTGAGTGTGTCAGGCCGGATAAATCCCATTTATTCATTTCCACAGCTCCCTTCACCTGCTTCCCTGTTACGCACATGAAACTGGAAGATGTGGGCAAATATTACTTCAGCTAGTTCAGGTGTAGAAGGTAACTTGGGTAATGTGATACATTTTAGGTAACTAGTTAGTTACCTCTAGAATATTAGACTAATATAAGACTAGTTAAAACACTAGTATGATCATACAATCATTAGTTGTAAGTTAGTGATACAGTATAAGCTAAAGCTATATGTGCCCATGAGAATTGAGGGATGAGTGGAGGTTGATGGATACCAGAAGGCAGTGGATCTTAGATTGACATGGATATCATCTTCCCAAGATGGTTATCAATATTAATGCCCCACAAGCTCAGTGGTTCTCTTGATGCCTGGATGTCTGGAGCTGACAGAGATTTGAACCCATTGCGTCAGATGCAGATGCATATAAGCCAGCATGTACGTCTTGTTATGGGGTGTTGAGGAGGGAACAGGATCCACAATAAGAGCCAGCCTAGTGGCATTGGCTGTTTCACACTGAGAAGGAGCAATGAAGCAGGTATGGGAGAGGATGTTGTCTAAATAAATGGATCTGGCGTTTTGGACAAACTGGCACAAGAAGGCATCAGTTTTGACGTTTATCTGACCTGATCTGTATGTAACCATGAATCAAAATCTTACAAAAACATGGCCCAGTTAGCTTTGTGTGGATTCAGATGTTTAGTGTTACAGATATAGTACCTGAGATGGTATTTGAATCCCTTGAGCCATCTCCTCGTGTGCTTATTTATAGGCCAGGAGTTTGCTGTTGTCGTTCATTCAGTGTCGGTCAGTTTGTAAAAGGCTCATGGATGTAATTTGTGGGCCATGCTACTGTGTTGTGAAAGTACAGTGCCTAGTCCAGTGTTAATTACGTCAACGAAAATTTTGACGATAAGTATTCGTTGACGACCTTTTATTTCATGACTAGATTGTAACGCCAACGTAAATGAAAAAATCGTTGCCAACGAAAATTACAGCGAAATCTCTGTTCATTATGCTCTGACAAGTAAAGACGAGACGAAATTGCTAGCTCCATTTGGGTAGACAACCTAGATCACAGTAGCCATCTCAAAGTATTGGTTTACTCAATCCTAAGGGAAATTATATAGCACGACATCATATTTTTACATCTGGAAGTGCATCCATTAGGACAATTCCCCACATTGTTACACATGGGCAAATACCCTATTCAGTGCTGCATCTCATTCTGCGCTGAGGGGATCAGGGGGTTAGGGTTAGGGTCCGGGTTCTTGCCAGGCAGGGTTCTTCACCTTATACAGCACCGGGGCCTTGTCCATTCTTTTCCCTATTTGTCTGGTGGATTCTTGTGGGGGTGGGTGATTTGTAGTGCAGTGTGTTGAATTATTCGCTGAGTACTATTTTTGGAGATAATTTTTAACAGAGGTTGGGTAGACTTATAAAAGTTAATTTATAATTTAATTTTCTTTTTCTCCATGTAAATGTTGAGAGAACAAACAAATATAACAAAATAAAATAAAAACAAACAAAAATAGAAGAAAAAGACTTGATTATCAGAAGCTAAGTGGATTTTTTTTCTCTCCTGACCATGAACAGAAATTATGCAAAGCAGTTTTAGTTATTCAGTCTATATAAGGAATAACAAACTATCGTCTGTTATATAAAGTCCACGTTACCAAGTTTAATGTCATGTATAGCCACCTTTCTTCTCAATGACCATCATGAACCTGTTGTCCATTGAACCGGTCAAGTTTTTGATTTGATCACATTCCATATTAGCTGAGGCAGCTGGGGCCGCCTCTGAGACGCTGCTCTGAGAAGAGAACTGCTTGCCACCTTGGTAAAACCTCACTTCAGTAAGGCCCAATAGTTTTCAGTGGGGGTTATGTTAGGTAATGAAGGGGAGCAGGTAATTATCTACTCACCTTTCAAGTCTGTCTTAGCCAATCTATGAAACACTTTGATGCATGGGAAGGGACATTGTTCTGCATGAATATCAAAACCTTTTTGAAAGCTGCTGACTTTTGCTTGATTTTTTTTTACTACAGTGTTTGAAGAAGGAATCTTCTCAGGGCTCTACAATGCGACCAATTTGGTTGCACATGCGACCTAATTTCTCAGTGCTGTGAATGAAAACTGGAGCGACCAGCCGTTCACTTGAAAAAAAAGTCTACGCGACTGTGGAAGTTTCCCTGCGGTTCAAACAACAGACACAAATTAGGCCCATATCGTAGTCTAAACCAATCAGAGATAGTGAAGGGCTGGGCCCCCGATCTGATTGGCCATGGTCCAGATATTCCTGTACGTTTGGAAGTGCGTGTGCTGCAGTCAGACAGAGAGAGGTAGTATATACATTTCGAAGAGAGTGGCTTGACCAGTTTCCCTGTCTAAGATACAGTAAAGCCGATAATATGATGCACTGCATTTGCTGTAAAGAGTGTGGGAAGACCATTGTCAGTGTTATGCCGAAAAAGGTGTCCTTGCCGTAGAATGCATGCCTGTCTCTAAATGACCGCTGATCTGAAACGAGTTGAGCTACTTTGTCGAGTTAGGCTACTGTGGTGCTAATCGATAGCCCTAACCCTAAACCTAACCTTAATCCCCAAAAAACCCTAAAACCCAAACCCTAAACCCCCCCCCAAAAAAAACCATAACCCCAAAAAAAGCCCTAAAAGCTCAGGGATGCCTTTTTTGGCATAGCACTGGCAATAGTGCATTTGTGACTGGTTCTAATACGAGTTGAAACACTGAAAGAGCACAGTGCATTTATAAAACACATTACATGCTGTGATAAATGTACTGCCCGGGTGTCCCCTCTCCCCGGTGCCTTTCAGAGGCAGGCAGCAGCAATCAGATCATCAGACGAGGCCGAGATGATAATTAAGTTTAACGTCGCCTACAGTATTGCAAAAGAAGAACTTCCCTTCACTAAATTCAAGTCCGAAATAATTCTTCAGAAGAAAAATGGCTTGAACGTAAACCCGACGTATGCAATGATGTCGCGTGCACCCAATTTATTGTGAAAACATTGAAAAAAAAGATGTCTGTGCAAATTGCGAACAGTGTGAACATGGCATTTTTGATTGATGGAGGCATGGATATTGCCACAAAAGAATGCGTCATTGTGTACGGTCATATCTTGTGGAGAGGAAGACCGGTGAATATACTGATTGGACACACTGAGGTGGAGCAGGCCAATGCCCAAGGTAAGCCATGCCATGTAGCCTATGTCAATAATATGCCTACCGTCTCGTTACTGCATTAAACATGCGTAATTTTCTTATCATTGAAATGTGAAAAATTTAAAAAAATATATAATAAAATGAAAATGAATGCATGTGACTGCAATGGAGGATAGTCCATAAGACATTGAGCCATGAGATGTTCAGTTTGAAGGCCTTCAAACACTTGCACTTTTAATTTAGATTTTCTTTTTATTTCATTTATCTTGAGATGTTTTATGTTTAAATTTCCGCTCAGTGAAGCACTTTAAGCACCAACACTTTTTCAGTAAATTACCTTTCTTGTAGAATTGTGCTTCAAAGAAACACATCATCACTCCTTCCTTTGTAAACAAAACCTTTGTAAAATCAGTCTTGAGATTTGTCCATGCCTATTCTTGATGGTTTAGCTTGTCTGCTTTTTTTGTGTTTCAGACTTGAGTTTGAGAGTTTGGCAATGTCACGTACTACACTGCACCTAGAATTTCCAGAGATTCCGTTAAGATTGCAGTTTTGAGAAATGGAGGCATAAGAACATAAGAACTATACAAACGAGAGGAGGCCATTCGGCCCATCAAGCTCGCTTGGGGAGAACTTAACTAA
>JAODKF010000018.1:20237458-20249849 GCA_026779585.1 Mormyrus proboscirostris
GAGGAGGCCCCGGGGAAGACCCAGGACACGCTGGAGGGACTATGTCTCTCGGCTGGCCTGGGAACGCCTCGGGATTCACCCAGAGGAGCTGGAGGAAGTGGCCGAGGAGAGGGAAGTCTGGGTTTCCCTGCTGAGACTGCTGCCCCCGTGACCCGACCTCGGATAAGAGGAAGTCAATGGATGGATGGATGGATGGATGGACATTAAATGCAATAAAGTGCCGAGTACGCTAAAATAAACGGAACCTAATTATTATTTTTATTTAAATTTTTAAATCCGATAAATTTACTACTACTTACCAAAAGAATTTCAGCCTTTACCGAGTATGAACTAAAAACAACGCGAAATCGAAGTTGCTCTTGGGAGGTCGAAAAACCACAAAAAAACCCTCACAGCAAGCTACTGCCGGAGCGGGAAAAAAGTGGAAAATGTCCTCCCGATCCCGACTGGCGACCGAGCAAAGCTCAGGAGCAACTGTCCTTTTCCGGCGCTGGGTAACGTTACCGACGTTAGATGTTATTAGTTATTATCGCCCTGCGGGTGTTTGTTAAAGTTAAACGCGGACAGAAAACGCCGCTCACCAGACTCCCGCAGCTCACTGTCAGAAACAGACAGGACAAACAAGCACTCACGCCGACCGAAATATCCTCATTTGAATCAAAAGTTTCTGAATGTCTCTCATTAAATTTGACATATGTGGCAGCTGTCCCCTCAATACATCCTTCTTCCATCTTATTCTATTTTAAAAGTCTGGCAATTTTGATTGCTTTGTACCCCTCTGACTGGCACTTAACAATTTTTTTCTTCTCCACTCTCTGTAAGGTTCTACTTGACCAATTTTTATAGTAATATTGATTTGCTTAATAATTCTGCACGTATTTCAAACAGAAAGTACTCAGACCAAATACTGAGCATGGTGTATTTTTAAGTCCGTTATTAATATTATTATTTGGATATTAATCTGGCTGGAAACTATTGGTCGGAAGAGAAGATATAAACAAAATACACACTTGCGTAATAATTTTGTAATTCTACATGCAGTGTACCTTGGGCGGGGGGATTAATGTCCAAGTTCAACCACCATGAGTTCTCCACTTCCCCAACAAAAGACAAATTTGATCAGAAGATCTTTCCTGAACTGGAAAGTTCCCTGGGTGCTGCAGCACCTCTCATGCAGTGGCAGAGGCGGTAACATTTTATAATAGTTCTGCAGTTAACAGGTAAATATGCAGGAAGCAAACAGCAACAAAGGAGTAGTGCTTCATTAACACCTAAATTAGTACTATTCACTACTAAGGAGTTATGCTTAATTACTCAATAGGTAATAGTGAACTAATTATTATAGTAGTTCTCTATAGTACTATTGAGTATTGCAGGTCCCATTGCCGAGAGCAAACACACATTAAGGGAGATATTGTGTTGAAATTGATCTCCTTCGGTCTCACCGCTGCAACCCAGGCCACCCGACGCCTCTTCGTTACCTCCTCTACCTGCTGCCCATATCCTATTTTCCAAGTGGGAACCAAAAAAATCTCATGTTGTGGTCCACCTTTCTGCTATTTTTACAATGTGACTTAATATGACAGCCTTTCACACAACACGAGTGTCCCATCTTACCAAAGATAATGCCAGACGCAAATGCTTGCTCTTGCGTTGTATACAACCAAAATGGCAATTGGACCCACAATACACTGCGGCTATAGCGAGCGGGACGTCAGCTGACAGACCGACTGAGTGGACCTGCTGGCTGAGCCAAAAACACAAGGATGGAAAGCTTGGGCGTTTGTTACATGACACCAGAAAGCAATACCCTGTGTAAATAGTTTTAATGGGATGGATGTGTAATCAATGTAAAGTAATTTAATTTAAAAATTAAGTTGTGATGTTAATATAAACATAGATGTCCTTAAAATTACATGTTTAAAATTAACTTATGCTGTTGTGTCCTGAAGTGTTACATAAATGTTTAAGTGAAACAAATAGAAGCTTACTCAGTAACACCACATTAATTACTAATGAGTTACAGTGTGTTTCACTTTATAATGCTATTCTTGATCTTTAGTAACTCCTGTTGAAGTTTGTAACGCCACATTCATTATTAATGAGTTACAATTAGTTTTATTGAGGTTATCATTAAGACTTCATTCCTTATTTAAAATGCATACATTAATTTCTTAATGTTTAGAAAAGATCAACAATATGTGGTAGAGCACATCATGTGGCAAAAAGTCTGTGATCTGTGACCATCCCTTCAATTGGACTTCAAAGCACAGTTTGAAGAACACTGGCACACAGACTAAAGTGAGGCAAACAAGTGAAATGTAGGTACTGTACACATATGTTAGGCAGTAACTTTTTGTAGAATAAGTTGTATGTCACACAAACAAGTAGGAAGAAACAAGCCTGTTTTTCCAAAAGGAAAAGAATGCCAAAAACCACTGAGAACAGTAGCCTATACTGTACATCCCAGTTAGTCCAAAAAAAGCAAAAATGAACAGCTATAGTGAAATAAGAAATAATCCATAGTTAGAAGATAATTCCCAATGAGACCTGCAATACTCAATAGTTCCTAATGAAGTACTAGAGAACTACTATAATAATTAGTTCACTATTACCTATTGAGTAATTAAGCATAACTCCTTAGTAGTGAATAGTACTAATTTAGGTGTTAATGAAGCACTACTCCTTTGTTGCTGCTTGCTTCCTGCATATTTACCTGTTAACTGTGGAACAGTATTTTAAAATGTTACCAAATTTAATTTAAAATCTGGGTTTTGCACACATTATCTGGCACAAAACCCATATGACAAAATTTATGTCACTCACCCTTGCTTGCGCAGATTGAAAGTGCACATGGAAAAGTGAAGTATGAATTAGCCTTTAGGGACAGGCGGATAAACAGGGCAGTGTTGGTTTATAACCTTGTGCTTTAGATTGGATAGCATGATGGATCTGTTTCCAGTATCATATCTGAGTTCAGCATAACATCAAAGACAATGTTGGACTTATCACTCTCTCCGGTGTTTATTTGTAAATCAAATGTTCCCAAACTGCCACTTAAGACGATAATGACCATTAACTCACAGCCAGTTTCACACCGAGTCCAAATTTTACCATGAAAAAAACTAACAACATCATTCTGAAGTGACTGAACATATTTCTATGATGGCAAGTCTCACAAATTTACATTGTCATGATGCATCATGTTTTTGAATACAAACCAATAGAATATTTTTTACACATTTGATCATTTCCTATTTATGATTAAATAGGAAAAACACCTTTCATTTGTTTTGGAATGCTAGACTGTCTTATTTGATAACAATGGGATGTTTACAGCTGTTCTGGTTGTTTGTGTTCATGTTGGTTTTCCCTTACTATTTTAAAGGTTTTATAATATGCCTCTTGTATCATATTAAACTTCATTAAATTTTTTTTTTTGCTTGATTTGACCTATCTGCATATAATCAATATCCAATTAATGACTAGTTTAATATTATATGCTATGTTCTTTATTTTGTTTTGGTATTGGATGTATTTAGTATCTTTGCCTATTTCTTTTTACTTCGCATCGTGTTTGGTGTGAATGTTTTTTATCCATCAAATTTTATCCAAATATTTCGTAAATTCGTGTTGTGTTTGGCATGAGATGATCATTAGCACAACGTATTTTGTGTTGAAAGTCTACTTCTGAATTTAAGCTTTGTCTGAGTCAATAAATGTATTCATTCCTGTCATTGTGCACACCGAACTGAAAATGATGTACTAAACTGTACAAGATGAATATGTGCCATTACAGCCTTAGAAGACATGCTTGTTTTGTCTCATAAAATTATGTCTCATTAAAAACATGCTACACCATTACAATTGTGTATCTAATTTTTGCCTGCTTTTGAATTGTCGTTTATTTAATTTTAAATTTAGTCCCACTAACTGTAAATCTCCAGGTAAATTGAATAAAATTTAACAGTCAAAGATGTTTGTAAACCTTAAAAACACACACGTTTGTTCCTGTTGTGAGTCTATCTGGCACACTGTTGGCTGACTATTTATAAACACAAGACATTATTGATCAATGACTTGTCGGCTTGAAGGATGTCTTCGCTAAATATAAAAAATGTATATAAAGTCCATTTAAACTTGGGTACCCTGAACAAAGCAGAGAACAGGGGCCTGTATCATGAAGCTGGGTTTCTTAATTAGCCAGATATCCTGTCAGATTATTACATTTGTCACAGTTACTGATGGTGAAATTACTTAAGGATTGACCATGACCTCACATGACTTGTCAGACTGACTTGAATTGATTCTGAGAAGCCTGACTTGAGGTTTGGCTCAAAACTTAGTGGTCAGGATGTGTGACTTGTGACTTGTGTAAAGGTGACTTAGTCCCAATGCTGGCTGTTTACTGATGCTGCCTGTGTAAGATTATACACCTGGAGCTTGTATCACAAAGGGAAATGTTTTGATAGCTAAATAACTTGGTAGATTTAAGGTAGATTAAGGCTTAATGTAAGTGAACAAAGATAAAGTCCATTTAAACTGGATTACATTAAATTTAACGAGTTATCCTGATAACCAACAAATCTTATTTAGTGATTCAGGCCCTTGTCCTAACACAGAGGGGATGAGAGGCAGGGTATAAGCTAAACTTAGAAGTAACCTTGTTTAGGGCTCTGTAATCAATACAGGGCAGAAGTCCACCATCCTTCTTCTCGACAAAGAAAGATGCAGAGGAAACCAGGAAGGTGGATGGTTGCATAAATTGTGACTGAAAGGCTTTTTCTATGAAAGGCTCCATTGCATGAGGGTTAGGGAGAAGGTCAACAGCACAGTCCCTGGATGATGTGAAGGCAGTTTCGGTTTGCTAAAGACATCCTGGAAATCATAGTAATTTGTATCTCTTGAGAGGTTTCTGGGCTTTCAATGGAAGTAGAGAGAATGGGGACTTGGAGGCAATATGATGAGGCATGCAGGGTTCCAAGTGGTGATCTTACAAGTACACAGGCGATATGGGCATTGTCTTCACATAGTCACAGGTTACAGCAATCAGTTTGTGGGCTGATGCGGTTAGGAACATTTGTACGTCCACCTTGTGGAAGACCCCCACCTGGAGGGTTATAGGCTTGTTAAGGTGGGTAATCAGCCCAACTCCCTTGGGTGTTCCATCTGGAGCTGGGCTGTGTAATGGGGGTTCAATGCAAGGAAAGGTTCAGGTCATGGGCAATGGTAAAGTCAATGAAAGTACTCTGGAATAAATTCTGGGTGAGGACACATAAGAATAAGAGCTATAAGTGAGGATTACAGGCATGGTCAGCCGTTTGTTAATTATGTTGAGGATGACAAATGTGCTGACATGGGTGGTAGTGGTGTATGTGGAAGATGAGAGAGAGACCTGGATTTCATGTGGCCAGCCTCACTGCAATATACAGTAGGCAGGTCCTGTTGCTTTGAAGCACCTCTGTCTTTGTGCAGGAGTGAGATGAGCTCTTCCTAACCGCATGGCTTCAGCCCTATTAAATGGAAGAGGAGGAGATGAGGGTGCCAGCAGTGGGATGACTGTAGGGTGTGGCTAGCTGGGTCTGGGTGGAAGTGGTTGGTGTTGGTCCTCGAGAAGGTTATCTAGGTGGATAGACAGCCAGATAAACTGCTCAGCTAGGAAGGGTTGTGACAGATACTGTAAACAGGTTGCGTTCCATTAGGAAGCCTCTGCAGTGTTTGTGAGCCTGGATCTTAAAGTCATCATTCTAGATTTGCGAAGAGCCATGTAGGTCTGCTGGATTTATGGTCAGCAGCAAGAAATTCTGTAATGTCTCAGGAACCGGGGGTCCAAACACAGAGCAGTCTTTGATCAGACTTACAGGGCAGAAGTCAAACAAGCAAGGTTTACAAAGCTGGAGTATCTGTGCTTGAGGTGAAGGGAAAGACAAGCACTCAGGGAGGCTGAAACACACACTGATGGAGGGAGTAGGACGTAGAACAGGATATCAGGTAACACTTTATTTGATGGGGCACAAATACATAGTAAGAACATAGTAAGTAAAGTTACTACTGAAGTACAAATCACAAACAAATAGTCGCTACTTGAGATAAAACATGCGTCATGATTTACTAATGATGAATTAACATGAGATAAGTATGTAGACTTTGTGGCTAATTAATGCATGAGTATTAGCATAATACTGTATTATTTGTGCCCTGTAAAGTAAAGTGTTACCGGATTATCACACTCACAGGGCAAAGGACTGAGGATAAAAAAACACATGGGAGACACACTAGGGAAAGACCTGGGGTGTAATAGAATGCTCAGCAATTGATAGAGATGGCAATTTCGGCACCCAGGATTGATCCGTTCCGAAGACGTCCGAAACTCCTAGTCTCGATACGGAGTATACGAAATGTTCCGAAACATCAGTCACATGACCACCGTGTCATTGTTCACAGCGAGAGAAAAAAAACCTATAAAAAACCAAGGGAAAAAATCAGTGCGTGTTGGGTGTTTGTGGCGTTGTTGGTTTGAGCGAGAAGTTTGGTGATTATTATTATTATTATTTGAAATCCAATTGTATTAGTGAAACATATAGTAAGTATAGTGAGGGACATATAGTTATATTAGGTGTAATATCAAAGTCTTGCTTAGATTCAGTTAGAAACATAAATCAAAAAGCTAGAGTACGCATAGACAGATTACATATACATATATTAACATTGCTAACATAGACAAAGACTCTTGTCTGAAACTGCGTTTTTGCACTGTTCTATTCTATACAAATGAATTTAAACTAAACCATTCTTATAACCTGCTCAACATACACACACCTAGATAGGATGAGTATTCTAACCTCAGTAGCTAATTAATTACTATGCGCACTCAATACTCGGGTGGTATGTAAATACAGAAATTATGTTTTAACAATACACAACCATGGGAACAGACCCAATTTAGGTTTTGATTGACTGTATTGACTGGGGGAAATTCTGGTGCATACAAACCTGCAGATAATGCTAAACAGACAAGGTACAAGACTGTACAAAATATATGTAAACTGCGGCAGATTTAAAAGTGCATACAGTACTACACAAATTGATGTAAAATCTTGAGGAGCAGAATGTGAGACTAAACGTGAATATTTAAAGATGCGAATAATAATCATCTGCAAATAAATTATGTGCAGTTAGTAACAGTAATTACGACTTTATTGATCCCCTTACTCAAGGACCCACAGACATGCTGAGGCTGGGTTTGAACCTGCGACCTTGTGATTATATGCACACAGGCACTGGTGTATTATGGCTGCAGATGTGGAGTGAAACATCTGGAAAAAGTGTGATGTCGGTCACCAGTTGTCTGACAGCTTTGGGCAGCGATAATCCCCAGTAGCATTTTTAGCACAACATGTGTCACGCCCGGATCGTCCGATCCTCATGTGTGCCACGCCCACCTCGTTACCTCGTGTTAATTCCTGATTGTTATCACCTGTTACCTGTTAAGTTCAGCCTGTCCTGTGTATTTAGTCCACGTCTGAGTTCGTATCCCCAGGTCTGTCATTGATGTGGTTTGCTGTGTGCGCCCCTGCTGTCCTGTCAATCGAAATAAATTTACGGCTTGAATGCTTCCCTGCTCGCCCTGCCAACCGGCCATCACCGAATGACAGACCTCACCGACGTACCTCCGCAGATCGCGGACCAGCGCCTCGATCTGGTCAGGGAGGTACCATACTGGCTTAACCAGCCTGAGGTCCGTGGGGACCCCGGACTTAGGGTATTAGCCAGCACGAGCGGGACCCTCCTGGAGGAGATGAACCTGCTCACTGGTGCGCACGTCCTGGCCAACGTGTACGACAATCTCCAGCGACTAGTGGACGGCGATATGGAGCAGCGGCTCCAGCCACTGACCCTCTCCAGGGCAACCCGTTACAACCCGTCATCAGAAGCCGGAAAAAGAAGAGGCGCAAGGGGAAGGGACAGGAAGAAGCCCTGACGATCTTCCTGGGGGCCTGCTCTCTCTCCACAGGGCTCACCTTGGACAGCCCCGGCACCTCATTTTTACAGGCCCCCAGGTTCCCAAAGCCCGCATAGCCGCCATAGAATGTCTTATCCCTACAGAAAGGCACTCCTAACTTTAAAAGGGACGCTATCCCACGGGTTCCACGGGCCCTTTAAAGGAGCAACACCCACTTTACCATTGCCTGATGCACCTGTCCTGCCCGTCCCACCTGACTCGCCGGCACCACCTGTCCTGCTCGTTCTGCTTGTTGCAGCACCCCCTGCTGGCCATGAGTTGGCGGTGCCTACTGTGGCACCCCCTTCTGGCCGCTATGCCCGCTGCAGCCGCTGCACCCAAAGTGGAGCTGCCTGCTACTATCTCGTCTGCCCTGCCCATCCTGCCCGTCTCGCCTGTCCGCCGGCGTCCGACGTTCCTGTCCTGCCTGTCCCGCCTATTTTGCCAGTGCCTGTCCTGCCTGTCTTGGTGGCTACCGTGCATCCCATTGAGGTTCTGGCTGTGGCACCCCCTGCTGGCAATGAGCCAGCAGCTGCTACAGCCATGCCTCCCGATGCAGCTCCTACGACACCGCCCACTGCAGCTGCTACGCCGCCCGAGCTCCCTGCTGTGGCAGCTGCACCGGCTCCACCCGTAGCGGCTGCCCTCCGAGGTTCCTGCTGCGGGTTCCCCGCCTCCTGCTTTACCCGAACCGACTCCTGCTGCAGCTCCGCCTGTCCTGGCGGATGACGCACCTCCTGCAACTACGGCTGAGGTGCTGAAGTTGCCTCTGTCTGCAGCTCCGAATGAACCTCCGTCTGCGGCTCCTGCTCAGCCCTCGCCCACGGCTACACCCACAGCTGCTCTGCCCGCACCCGAGGTACCGACGCCACCGCCTGCAGCTACGCCCGAGGTACCAACGCCGCCTCTGCCCGCAGCTACGCCCAGGGCTCCGCCTGTTGCCGCAGCAATGCCTGGCAACAAGCCCTGTCCCTGAGGAGGTCCCCGATTATATTACCATCTCTCCTCCTCCCTTGGTGGAGGGAGAGGAGTAGCTCAAATAGGACCCCTTGGGGATCTACCTGCTGGGCCCCCAGGACTCAGGTGATGGACAGTCTCCTTTACCACCGCCCCAGCAAGGTTGATCCCAGCAAGAGCCCGGCCTGTCAGTGTCCCGAAAGGGGGGAGGACACAGACGCAGGGCCAGGGTCAAGGGCGGGGCCAAGAGAGGTTTCAGGACCATACACGAGACATTAATAATCTAAAGTTTTTATGATATGTACTAGTTGAATTACGGTTGGCAAAAAGTTATCACACGCTAATTGCAAATATAGGATACCTATGACAGAATATAAAAATAATCAAAAAGAAATTATATTAATTTAGTCAAATATTATATTAATTTAGTCAAAGAAGAATGTGGCATTCTGTGCTGAATATATGAGGATTTATACAGATTACTGTAAAACTTGAAGACTTCTTTTATTATTTTAGGATCTGTACATTCCTCTCCATTAACTGACAGACTACCTATTGAATTATATTCTTGTCTGCATTTTTCAATATTGCAAAAATAAGATTTCTTTCCCCCTCTTCTACCCCCTAGCTATGGACCTCACATATGCACCTCTAGCTTTATTTAAATATCTGGACTTCACATACGCACCTCTAGCTTTATTAAAATATCTGGACCTCACATATGCACCTCTAGCTTTATTTAAATATAGTGTATCCAGCACAGACTGCAGTTTACAAATCCTCACTTTATCTTCGTCAGCCCAGCTCAACTTCCCTTAAAGATTCATAAGTTTTTTTAACCACATTTGATTCTTCTTCTTTCTTCATCTCTTATTATCTTTTACTAAATGCTATCGAGTTTTTCCTAATATTTAAATTTAAGGTTTTCCCACTTTAGTATAGATCTGCTAATTGTCTCATCATTTTGAATATTCAAAATGAGTGTTTTAATCGATTTACAGTACTCCATGTTATTTAACAGCTGGGAATTAAATTTCCAATATCCATTAAGTTTATTATTTTGGTGTCTGTTTTTTAGTTTCAAATTAATGGCACAGTGATCACTTAACGGACTATTAGAGATCTTTGTTTCTACAACGTATTCTATAATTGAGTAATCATTGACCATTAGGTTTGTGCCATGTAAACTGTCTAACGTCCCTGTTCCGCATTCTCCCGATATCTATTACTTTGTTGTCGTTAATGAAATCTTCCATAATAGGTTTTCTAACTTCCCTTAGAATTCTTGAAGGCCATCTATCCTTGACTTCATCAGGAGTTAAATTGAAATCACCTCCTATCACCATATTATCCTTAGAGAATTGTGCATGCAGTTCCCCTATTACCATTGATATCTGATGCAACACTGTCTTATTTTTCTGATCACTGTCGTATCCATAAATATTAATCAGAATCATCGGAGTATTATCAATATTCAAGACACAGGCAGCCCAGAGTCCATCTTTATCTACCTTGTCACCTGGACATCTGCTGAAACAAATGGCAACTCCAGCCGAGCGATTCGAACCATGACTAAGGAGCATTTTACCTCCCCATTGTTGTGACCAAAACGTATCATCAGATTTGTCAGAGTGAGTTTCCTGAAGAAATATACAGTGTGCTTGTTGCCCCGTGAAAAACAAAAAAACAGCTTTGTGCTTCGCCGAGTCCTTAAGACCCCGTGTATTAAAAGAAATAAATGAAATGCTGGAACATAGAACACATTGAATCATAAATTGTTTTTAAAAAGTTAAAGGAGATGGAGTCAAAGAACATTGAGATAGAAGTCCCATTTCCGAAATGGCTCCACGTTAACCTTTAAATCCATCAATCAGCTCTCATCTGCAGTCTCTTCTACGACACGCTTGCCTTCAATGAAACCAAGTGGACCTCTAAAACCCACAGCCTTGCCTTCCTTCCTAGCCTGATCGATTTTTGGCCACAGGGCGCGTCTGGCTCTCCAGTCTTCTTGGATGAGGCCTTCAGCAAACCGAATCCCTTCTTCCCGACATGCTGGAGAATCCTTTGTTCACTTCCAGATGTCATCTCTCATTGTACATCTTGTAAACAAAACAATAACTTGCCGATGCCTGTCTTCCATCGCTCGCCCCGCTCTGTAAACCACGTCAGCAGTCTCATCCGTCCGGCGCAATCCTGCTCAGAAGCTCTACCTCTTCTTTGACGTTTTCATTGATTTTCTCCTTTTTCCCTTTAATGCGAAGGCACCAACGTCTTTTGTATCTTTTGTGACTCAAAAGACGATCTTTCATGTCAACATTATCTTTTGTGAGTGAATCGATCTAATTTTCCAAGTGTGCTATTTTCTTCTTACACTCTTCCAGCTCTTCTGACTTAAATTGGACCGATTTGGTGATGCTAAGCCAACATGGCGCTGTGTTGTTGCATTTGTTTGCTAACTTCACCCATGCGGTCATCCACTCGCTGTCCAAGAGAGTCGATCGCTTTCAGAATTGTTTCTGTTGATATGGTACTTTCCTCTTTCTGAGACGTACCTTTCGCTTTTTTCTCCATTTGTATTTTTCTGGAGTATTTGTGGGGGTTGTCAGCTCTCTGTCGCGTTTGCTGCTGCAAGGTGGTGCCGACTCCATCGCTGTTGAGTAGTCATGCTCGTTTGACTCCATATGACGAAATGAAGGTTTCGTGATATTGTTTTTCTTCATGTTCGGGCTGTCACACATTCAAGAAAGTGGAATATATTGTTCTAATTCACCCTAACATCAGGACTTCACTGCGGAGCTCAGACGAATGCAACCGCTCCAGTCGCCATCTTGTTGAACTCCCCCGATCTGCGTTTTTCTGCTTCGCGACACGAGTTCCCATCTGATTTGTCTTTCTGCTTTATTAAAATTCATTTCACGACGCTGCTACATGCTATGCTACAAATAGAAAAAAAACTTTTTTCAAACTGCTATAAACTTATTGAACTTGTATATATCCTCAATCTGAAATCGTTTTCATTGATCATGTACAATTAATGTTGGTAGTGTGTAATGACTAAATTGCAATAATAATCCATTACTATAACATAAGGCATCTTGCCAATATTTTGAACATATTTTATATGATTACTCAGTTCTTATTTCACACTTTATTTATTGTATTGTTATATATCTGAATATTTGACATTGAAATTTAAATGCAATTTGAGGTTGACACGAGTATTCATTTAAATATTCATCTCATTGCGTTACTCAATGACAATAAAGTACTTGATTTGAATTTTTAAAACCGTCATTTATTTTTTTATATGTAGACTATAACAATATATGCAATAGTTAAATACTTCTTTGTACATTGTGTCATGATCCGCTCCGTCCGATCCTCCCGTGTGCCACGCCCACCTCATTACCTGGTGTTCCTGCCCGATTGTGT
>JAODKF010000018.1:20253379-20263959 GCA_026779585.1 Mormyrus proboscirostris
ATCATTGAACTCATTTACTATATCGATGTCGTTTTCAATTATAAGACCCTTACTATCCTGCAGATTAGTAATTTCAGTTCGAATTGAAGTTCGGATCGAACAAAGAATCGAAAAAATATACTATGTCAAATTATGGTTAATGTGTAACTTTACATGAAATGACACGAGGAATTGGCAGTTGTTCACAATGAGAGCATAGTTTGATAGTTTAAAACTCAAACATGTTAAATATTATGCTATATTTGATCAGTGCATTCATGGTAACACGTCTCAATGCGATCGAACACATAATTAAAAAAAATTCTAATTAATTGATTTATTTATTAAAATAAATCAATCAAATTGAGAGGCAAACTTGCAATCCAGGTTGGAGGAACAGAATGGAACAATGGTGACGATCTACTATGATCTTTTGTCATCAGACTATGTGTCACAGTTGGACATGAGCTGTCTCCCAGATTTTCCTCTCCTCTGGAACTATTCACCCACTGCTGGTATATTGCAGATGCCTCACAACCCATACTAACAGTTCTCTAATTTAATTTATCTATATACAAGACCATTGCATACTGTACCACTTTTGCTAAGCCCCTGCCATTACAGCATCCTATATCCACATTCTGTGGTTAAGAATAATGTTTTGGCCTCTTTTAGCACCTTTAGAGTGTGATATGGGCCCTCATCAATTGCCATGTTCCTGTTCCACATCACCCAACATGGAGCCAACATAATGGGGACTGTTTCACAGACTACCCTATGCCGTTTGATGGATTTGGGTGTATGAAAAATTCTCATCACTTCAGCCATTATGACGGATCCCTCTTGTCCTTCGTGAAGACTGACAGAAGAGTGGCAACACCCCTTTCACTCTCCTCAGAGACTTCAGTCTCCCCCTCAATAAGCTCCATTCCTCCTGCCTTCTTATTCCTTCTCTCTGACATCCATCAACTGCTCTCTCACCCGGTCTTTAGCCATCCTTTTCCAGCTTCTGATATTATTGCTACCCCTCTTCACATCTCTGATCGTCATTTTGTATCCTTTACCATCACCTTACCTATCCTGCCTAAACCAAGCTATGAATATTTCTCCCCCACTCAACAAAACCTCCACTCTGTCTCCCTGTCATCTGTTGCTTCCTTCACTCTAACATACTTTCCAGTCATTGACTCTCCCTACCACTGGAGTCCGCAACCATTACTCTTCTCTCTTCATCCTATGAGTTACCTCTGCCCACTTTTTTCCAAACCCAGGAAGACGACTCACCCTGCTCTTTTGCTATCAGATGGATTGTGTATCAATCAAAAAGACTGAATGAGGGATTGAACTGCTGGAAGAAATCACAACTCGACACAGATCTGTCTTCTTACCATACACTCCGGTCCAAACTCTCATCTGATGTGACTGCTGCTAAGACGTCCTTCTACATGGAGGAACTGAAAGCCTCTGAACATAATTCTTGCAAAATTCACAACATATTTTCCTCATTACTGAAACTGCCAACTCCCTCTGCTCCACCCTCCTTAACCGTCAAAGACTTCGCCAACTTCTTTGATGAGAAGATTGATCTAATCTGTCAAACATTCTTTCGCACCTCAACTACTCTACTACACATTAAGGATTTTCCTTCACTGACTCAATTGTCCAATCTAGCAGCAAAATAGATTCTGCAAGTTATCTCGTCATGCAGTCCTGCCCTCTAGATCCAATCCTTTCCACAATGCTCTAAATAATCTCTGAAGACCTTCTCCCCTTCATTGCTACTATCATTAATAGCTCCGTTGCATCTGGTCATGTACTAATGGAATTTAAAAAAGCCAGGGTTATTCCCATCCTCAAGAAACCGATACTGGATCCCTCAGACATCAGCAATTACCAACCAGTATCACTTCTCTCTTTTCTTTCAAAAATCCTTGAGCGCTCAGTTTACAATCAGCTGTCTCTCTGTCTCTCTCAGAAGAACTTTCATGATCCTAACTAATCTGTCAGTCACTTACGCTGTTTGCATCTGACGAAAAACCAAAATGGAATATGAGCACTCGTTTACTGCAATGAACATAACCCCACTGCTCTTCTTAGGCAGAGGATATTGGGTCTGCAGGCTAGGCTAGATAAAGTTTATACCCAGAGGCCTTGTGGCGCATATATTAGATCTAGGGCTAAATGGATGGAAGAGGGGGAAAAGAATTTGTCATACTTTTGTAGCTTGGAAAGGAGAAGGCAAGAAAGGAATAGCTTCAAATCTCTTTTGGTGGATGGTGTAGAGATCATGTGATGCTTTTCTGAAACAGGTTACACAATATATTCCTAACATAGATAATAATTTTAAACAGATATGTGACAGTCCACTGACAATGGCGGAGCCTGATGCGGTGTTCGGCCGACTCGCTATCATCAGTGCTCCCGGCTCTGATGGTCTCACGGGAGATTTCTACAGGCACTTCGGAGTGGATGTTAAGGAATGACTTTATCGAGTCTTCTCTGAAATTTTTGAGTCCTGTTCACTCCCAGCCACGATGAGACATGGGGTTATAGATTCTATCCCGGAACCTTGTAAAGACCTTAGACTTGTGGAAAATAGACGACCTATTACTCTAAGGAATTCAGACTACAAGTTGTTAACGTATATTTTTACCTCTCGGCTTCACACAGTGCTCTCAAACGTTATTGCGGAAACGCAATCCGGATTTTTAAAGGGCAGGTCGATCCATAACAATATAAGGTTGGTGATGGAGATTATTGAGTAGCAGAACTTGATTGAGGACGCTGGTTTCATTTTCTTTTTGGACTTTTATAAGGCCTTTGACTCGGTGGAACATCAGTTTATTCTATCAGTACTTGAGTGTTTCAGTTTTGAGGCCGAATTTAGGAACCTGGTTCGAGGACTGGATCAGGGGGTCTGTAGTTGTGTTGTTCTTCCCTGTGGCTCCACTCCAAGCTTTAAGATTGATGTGGGGATTCCTCAAGGATGTGCCATCTCACCATACTTGTTCATATTAGTCACTGAAATGCTGGCCATTTATCTTAAACATTGTGACGACATAAAGAAATTGAATGTGTTGGGTACAGAACTCTGCATTACCCAGTTGGCTGATGAACTTTATTTCTAAAGGATGAATGTCAAATTCCATTGGCTATAGAGGAAATAGAACTGTTTTCCAAAGCCTCAGGGTTGTTTTTGAACCAGAAAAAGTGTGAATTGTTGGCTGTTCATGATACACTATTAAAAGAAGTCTGCCATATTACTGTTAAATCGGAGATTAGGTACCTAGGTATCCATATCACCAAGGACCAGAAACTGGATCAATTACTTAATGTATGGAAGAGGCTTGATGAGTGTAAGTCAAGGTTAAATCTATGGCTCCAGAGAGATCTTTCACTCTTAGGTTGGATCTACTGTATCTGACGAAAATGGAAAGCTTGTCAAGGTGTATTTACCCAACTTATTCTACTGTTATCCCAAGTAAAGTAATAAAGTCCATCAACCAAATTATCTGAACTTTATATGAAAAAGAGTGATATGGTTAAAGACATAAAGGATTGTGGTATGAAGGTTATTGACTTTGACTGCCTTAATCGAACTTTGAAGATAAACTGGTTAAAGACTTGGATTAGGCACAGCAAATCTTTCTGGTATTGTGTTTTGAACTATTTATTTAACAAAATTACATACAGCTTTTACTTATTACTGATTTTGATGTAAATAAGCTTCTTATTGCTTTATCTGAGTTCCAAAAACAATTTGTATCATATTTGAAGATGTTGTATGTGCATGATTTTTCACCGCACTGTACTGTACTGTGATTTGGAATAACAGGTATGTACTGCATCACCGTAAATCCCTCTTTTATGGAGAAAGGTTTCGGAGGAATATGTGGTTGGCGACTGATCTGATGGATGTTGATGGTATGTTGTTGTATTATGATTCCTTTTGCACAAGACACGGCTTTAGTCCTCCCCTCACAGAATTTTTAAAGCTGTGTAGTGCACTTCCCCAGGAGTTTGTGCTCCTGGCTAAAAATGTAATGACACACCAAATTGTGCGTCCACGTTTGGCCTTATTGTCTATTCAGGATGTTTTTCTCCTGGACAGGAAATGCAGTAACTCTCTTATTAGGAAATGTTTTACTGATGGATGACATAAAAATATAATATATTATATAATATACGTTGTATATTATATAATATATTGTACAAATTTGACAAAAACATGATTACTAAGTTGAGATTTCAGTATATGAAATTTCCTATTCCCCCGAAAGCAAAAGAAATGCAATTTAAGATTATGAACAATATCTTTCCCTTGAAAGAGTTACTTAGGCTGCGCTTTAACATTGCGGATAATGAATGCTCATTCTGTAGGAACAACATTGAGGATACCGACCATTTATTCTTCCCGTTTAATGCGGTTTAGCTGTTCTGGGTCAGGGTGCGCAAATAGCTACAGAGTAGGTTCCCATTCCTTTTAGCTCCCTTCTCGAGTGATAATATAGTATTTGGCTTGACATTGGAAAATAAGAATTATGAACTCTGTGTTGTTTTATGTTTAGCTAAGTTTTTTATAGATAAAATCAGAATTCATAAGTGCCCCCCCCAGCATTGCTTCCTTTAAGAATGAGTTTAATGTATATTTGCAATCCCTAAAAATTGTGAATAATTGTAGATCCCAGAAAATATATGATATTATGAGTAATGTCCCCAATGAATAGGAAGCTGGTTCTGTGGAATCTTCCCCTCATGTTTGGTCTCTGTGGTAATCTCTTTTTATCTTTTTTTTCTTTCTTTTTCTCCAATCCCCCCCCTTTGATGTTCTCCCTTTGTTTTATTTGTATTTGCTGCGGTTGTGTACTGCTAGTTCATATTTCCATACTTTTCGTTTGCTCTGTATATCTGTGGTTGATTGTATAATAAAGCATATATCAAAAAAAAAAAATGAGCGCTCTTTTTCCGTTTTTTCCATTTTGGATTTGAGTGTAAAATGGGAAAACGGAAAACGGCTCGTTATCCGTTTTTTGATTTTGGTTTTCGAAACCAATATTGAAAAAACCCTTGTTTTTTGGTTTTCAGTTTTGAATGAAAAAACGAATGAACAAATCATGCACGGATTCCACCATAATAAGAAAGACTCCGTCCGATCCTCGTGTGTGCCACGCCCATCTCATTACCTCGTGTGATTCCCCGATCGTAATCACCTGTGTCTTGTTAATGCTGCTTGTGTCTTGTATTTAGTCCGCGTTTCAGTCAGTCTTCCCAGATCCGTCATTGTCGTCTATCCCCGTCAATGCCTGCTGTGGTTACCCGTTCGTCCAATAAACCCCTGTTTGACCGTCAACCTGGCTGCTCTCTCCTCCCTTGCCTGCTCGCCGCTCGCGGAGCGTGACATAATGACGGATCTCTCGAAAGACGCACCGCAGCAGGACGAGGATCTTTGGTTCGTCCTGCTGCACAAGGTCGCGTATTGGAGAGAGCAACCGGAGATACAATAGGACCCCGATCTCCTAGACATGGTGGAGAAGAGCTGGGATCTCCTCCAGGGGGTTACCCTGACCACCGAGGAGCGCAACATGGCGGATGTGCGCTCCTTGCTTCAGCAGCTGGCCCGCTGGATAAAAGAGAAGCGGCTACAGTCCCTCGCCTGCCCGAAGGTAACCCTACAGCAGGTTCCAGCCGGCGGAAGAAAAAGCGGCGCCGAGGGAAGCAGGAAGATGCCCCAACTCTCTTCCTGGGAGCCTGCTCCCTGCTCCCTGCCTGGGAGGACACCGCTACCACCTGCCCGGTCAGCCCCGCCGATGACCTGCCGTCTCCGATGGAGGCGTACCACTATCGGCATGTGCGCCTGGGACAAGGGGGAGATACACACGGTGAGGGACGCCATTCCCCGTGTTCCCCAGACTCTTAAAGGGGCAGAGTCCTTAAGGACATGCACTCGGGCAACCCTGCCGAGCGTTCCGGACCTGCCCAGTGTTCCGGACCTGCAAGTGCTGGTCTTGGCGACTGCCCCGCTAGCCATCAATGACGCCGAGGCGCCCCCTGCTGGCTGCATGCCCGCGGCCGAGGTGTCCCCTGCTGGCTGCATGCCCAAGGTGCCTGCAGAGGCGCCCCCTGTGGGCCACACGCCTGTCCTGCCCTGCTCGTCTGTCCAGTCCATCCAGCTCGTGCCGCCTGACTAGCCCGTCCGGCTCGCGCTGCTGCCTGCTGCCGCGGCCACGCCCGCTGCATTGCCGGAGACTCTGACTCCGGTCCCCGAGGAGGTCCCGGATGATCAACACCCGGCTCCTCCCTCCGGTGAGGAGGAGGAGCTCGAGTGGGACCCCTGGGGGGCCTTCCTGTGGACTCCCACTCCCAGGCCCTTCCAGGACCAATGCCCTGTGGGACCCCACCTGTCCGTACCCCGAAATGGACGGGGCCACAGATGTCCTGCCCCCTGGCTCCCCCTCGCTCGCCTTGGTTGGGGCTCCGGGGCCGCCTGCAGTTCCTGCGGCTCGGGGTCAGCGGTCGCCTCCAGGTCCCCCTCGGTGCCGGTCCTCGGCGTTGCCTCCGGCGCCGTGTCGGTCGCCTCCGGGGCCCCCTGCTCCGGCTGGGCATCAGACAGTGCCATCGCCTGCCGCGGTTTCCCCCTCCTGCTCACCTTCCCTGGTGTTCCCTCCTGCTCCCTCCATGTCCCCTCCGTCTCTCCCTTGTCCCGTTCCCTTGGCCCCTGTGTGGTTCCCTCCTGCTCCCTTCTCCCTCTTGCCTGCGGCCCCTTCGGCCACCAGCCGTTGCCCGCCTGGGCTTTCTCGGGCTTCCCCTTGTCCTCCTGCCTTTGTCCCGCCCCCTCTCCTCGTCCCTCTGTTCATCCTGTGCCTCCCGTGTTCACTCCCGGCCCTTTTGTTCCGCCTGCTTGTGTTCCCCCTGTGTCTCCCTTCTTGATCTGTCTGTCTGCGTTCCCTGTTTTGTGTCAGGTCCTGTCCTTCTTCTGGTCCTTGTTCCTGTTCTGTGTCTCTGTCCTGTTCCCGGTCTCTCGTTAATAGTCTTGCTTTTGTTTTCCAGGTCCTGTTCCCTCGTCTCATCCGTCGCCTCCCCTCGGGCGCACCCGGTGTGCGGGTTATGTCACGCCCGGCTCCGTCCGATCCTCGTGTGCCACGCCCACCTCATTACCTCATGTGATTCCCCGATTGTAATCACCTGTGTCTTGTTAATGCTGCTTATGTCTTGTATTTAGTCCGCGTTTCAGTCAGTCTTCCCAGATCCGTCATTGTCGTCTATCCTCGTCAATGCCTGCTGTGGTTACCCGTTCGTCCAATAAACCCCTGTTTGACCATCAACCTGGCTGCTCTCTCCTCCCTTGCCTGCTCGCCGCTCGCGGAGCATGACAAGACCAACCTAGCCTTTTCTCTTTTTATGCAAGTTTTATTTTAACTCAGCTCTTGATAACCAAATAACTGTGCTCATGTACATTGGAGGACATTGAAAAACTTGTAATTCGTTATAAATGTATTTATTTAAGCCTGAATAAGATTGTTTTCTTCTATTAGGGTTGGAAAGAACCAGTCAAGTTCTCCAGAGAACCACCTGTGAATGAAACGTATGGCATCAGTCCCCAGTTATGAAGCTAGACTGTGTTAGACTGCATAACATAATTTAGCAGGGCTGAGAAAAGGTGAGAGCTATCTTAATGGTTAAAGGAGTGTATTTTTGCTAAAGCAGATATAATGGGTGGTGGCCTCATTGCTTTTAGACCACAACCCACCACAATCGAGGATGGTATGGCACTGATATTAGTCTTTACCACATTTTATTATTAGTTGTTCTGGGTTGTCTTTGTATACTAATTTGTCTGAGTAGTGTAGTTCTTATATATGTGCATCCCAAAGAAACCTCAATTGTAGAGGTACATACTGTCTGCCTAGGCTTAGAAGAGAAACAAAATAATTGTTTTTTCATAGTAACATTCCGTCTCTAGTAAGCCATAGAGCCTTGTTATTCAAATCACGGTCCTCAAGGTCCAAGCACTGCTGGTTTTCCAGCCTTCCTTTACCTGTGAGCCAGGTGTGAAGCCTCTGACTAATCAGAAGTGGTTACCAATCAGGTGGTTATTAAACTAACCACCTGGGAGAACTGAAAACAAGGTCTAGATTTGGAATCGAGGTCCAGATTTGAAGAACCCTGCTATAGAGGCTAAATCATCTCACGTAATCACTCACTAGCACACTAGGGCCATTTCTGTGGCTTTTGTTCTCTTGCCCTATTCATCACAATCGTGGTGAATTAAAAAAATGTATTAAGTTAAAAACAGTACTGTGACACGCTATGCAAATATACATCCAGAACCACTGGCCTACAGGGGAGTGGGCTGTACCAGGAGCTGCACAGAAAAGGGTATCAACTGTCCTAACACCATCTTGCAAAAGTTAATCATCTAAGGGCAGGACTGTCAATCAAATACACCCCCACACCATTAAAATATAGACCACTCAGGAGACGTGTCCAAGAGTTTTTCTCTGACTTGATAACAACATGCTATAAAACCACATATCATGAAGAAACCATCAGGACCACAACCACAGCTCTCTAATATCCAAGATCTGTCAGAACCGAGTCAGCAAAGCTTCAATATAAAACAAGAAAAAGCTGTAACATCCTTTTTGGTCAGTCTTTCTCATGATGGTGGGTAAATCTGGTATATTCCATCTTGAAGGACACTGTATCAATAAAAGATCTTCTGGATACATCAGCTGGGCCCTCATTTACGTTTCGGAGGGAATACATTACATAGACGGTCATCCCATTTTGCCTCAGAATTGGAGCAATTCTCACAGGTAAAATTAGGGCAATGCATTCGTTGCTTGTAATTACTGCATCATCATACCTCAAAGCCTCGTATGGTGACAATGGCGCATGAGGGCTGCTTTCGTATTCAGACACCACTGCCAGGAAGCAGTGTAGTGGACTAACATATACCATGACCTGGAGGAACTGCTCAGACACCTTGCCATACCAGTGGGAACAATGGGGACCCCCCCACTACCTCTGGTACAGCCATTATCCCACCCTCCAAACAGCAGGAACATCTGAGGAGAGCATTACAAAATTCATACCACTGAAGATTTTTCATCATGGCATGTGAGCTCCATTCAAAGGGGCTTGTCACTGCTGAAGCCATGATAAAGGCCCTGGAGCAGCCATTTGCCTGATGGGATGCGCTCAAGACAATAACGACTGATAATGACCCACAATTTTTCTTTACTTTATTGGCATCCTACCTTGCGACCAATGGCATTTACTTCATCTGCACTGTCTTCTACCATCCACAGACATATGGGGGTGTAGACAGGTTTACCCAGTCTCTGGAAAATGAACTACATATGCATATTTCATGGCTGTGCTCACTCAGACCCTCCCCCATTACCGTGCATCCTGTCATCCCACAGCAGGACAATCCCCTACCTCTCTCATGCTGAGCCACGTGCTAGTGATTCCCTGTAATAGACTCCACCCTCACATAACATCACTACCTCAACTAAAGGCTGGACCGGTGATCCACCACCACCAGCAAAGCATGAAGAAAAGGTCTAGGGTGCGGTCACACTAAAAAAGAAAAAACAAAACGCAGCATCAAGCGAAAGTGGGTGTGGCACAGGATGCGACGTTTTGTTTCAAGACAGTGTTGGTGCAGTGATGTTAAGGAATATTGTTAATAATGAATAAGTCATATATAGTATGCCTTTAAAATATATATTTGAAAACCCCCTTTTTGTTGTACTTCGCAAGTAGTACTGCTGGGAGTAGCACACAATAGAATAAATGCATATTGTAATATTAACCTTGTAGCTCGGTAAGTTAGGTATAAAGCATACTAATTAGTGTTTTTATGAAATGCACTGTAATATACTTTCTACCTCCGAAACCCGTTTGAATGCTCACTGCCAGTCATGCAGCTTTTCTCCTGTTTACAAATGCAGCATATATTCTAGTAATCGGCATTTAAGATGAATTTGTTGATCCACTGCCCACAGCTGCTGATGCTGAAAGGTCAGCCCCACCACGCCATACCTGATTGGTCGAGCAATGCAAATTCATGGGTCAAAATTCAATTAAGATGAACTCGGTGTGAAATTCCTCTGTAAAGTCAGTATGCTACTGGAAGTGAGGAATCATGGGTAATAACGGAAGTGAATGAGACACAGTTTTTTTTTGCACTAGTGTGATTGCATTTCTAAGCTGTCAGTCATAAATGTGTCTCATTAGGTTAGGATTTGTTGCCCTCACAGGCAAAACAAGCTATGCTCATTTTTGTCCCACCATTTTTGTCTGAAAATGACATTGTGCTTGTCATCCAAAGTCCACTCCTACCATAGAGTCCCCACACTGAGTATCTCGGTCCTACAGGGCACAACACCTGCTACCACTCAAGTACTTGATCCACTGCAACCAACTCTCAGCCCCCTGAGGCTATACCCCTGCGTTGGTG
The DNA here is from genome assembly GCA_026779585.1 of Mormyrus proboscirostris. Classification (NCBI taxonomy): domain Eukaryota; kingdom Metazoa; phylum Chordata; class Actinopteri; order Osteoglossiformes; family Mormyridae; genus Mormyrus; species Mormyrus proboscirostris. The sequence continues at coordinate 20,263,827 of JAODKF010000018.1, forward strand.
ACCTGGGTAGCAAGGGCATGTTTACACACAGCACATTTTTGGGACTTTTCCACTTACATTTCCAGGGTGTGTGTGTGTGGTCACTGGAAGAAACTCCATTAACTTTAATCAACATAGAAATGATTTCCTGCAA
>JAODKF010000018.1:20274038-20286908 GCA_026779585.1 Mormyrus proboscirostris
GGGGGGGTCATACTGGCTGAGGGGTCACATTGGGTGGGGGGGGTCATACTGGCTGAGGGGTCACATTGGGTGTGGGAGGGGGTCACATTGGGTGTGGGAGTGCAAGCTAGAGGAAAAGGAGCTTCTTGATTATTTTTAACTGGATTTTTATTGGATATTGATTTATACAGACAGATCTATAAATCAAGCAAAAAATAGCAACAATTCATTAAAAACTGAAAGAGTTAAAGAAAACCAACATAAAACAACATTTTTTAACACATCCAAAAACTGCAGTTATCAAGGTCTCTCCAAATAAAATAATAATAATAATAATACGTTTTATTTATATAACATCTTTATCACACTCAAGGATGCTTTACAATGCAAACAATGATACAAAAAACAATGCACAAGCAACAGCAACAATAACAACAGAACAACAGGAATGTTATATAGTAGCAGTTACATTACAGCATTCGTGGAATAAATGAGTCTTCAACTGAAGCTTGAAAATGTTAAAAGACTATATCTCTCGCAGACTGTGTGTTCCATGATGTAGGTGCTGTCACACAGAATGCCCTGCCGCCCACAGAGGATAATCTGAATTTAGGAACAGTAAGAAGGTTGGAGCCCGAAGATCTTCGTGTGAGCAGGAAGAAGAAGGTCAGACAGATAATGACGGGCATGTCCATGAGATCTTTGTAGGTGATTAGTAAAATTTTATATTTGATTCTGTAAGGAACAGGTAACCAATCAATGATGATTGGTTGATATGGGTGGATTTTAGCAAACGGCCAGCAGAGTGCTGAACATATTGTAGTTTGTTGAGATGTTTTGATGGGAGGCCAGAAAGCCAGAAAGCAATGCATTACAGTAGTCAAGGCAGGTAGTGATGAAAGGCATGGATTAGCGTTTTAGTGTCCACAACACAGGGATGGACGGAGGCGAGAGATGTTGGAAAAATACAGTCTGTACCAGAGAGCTAACATGTGACTGAAAGGTGAGCAACTGATCGAAAATTATGCCCAAGTTGCAACTTGATGGTTCTACTAAGACTCCATTAACATTAATTTTTATCTTAGACAGAGTGGATAGAGGTGATTTGGTACCCACCAGTAGAATTTCTGTGTTATCAACGTTAAGCTGTAAAAAATATTGAGTCAACCAGCGTGTTATTTCACAGAGACAGTTAGTTAGTAAAGATGGTGGCATGAATGTACTAGTGTCAGCACTTACATTTAATTGTCATCAGTGTAGCAATGGAAGCTTAGACCATAGTTACGTATAATTTGACCTAATGGAAGCATATAGATCGTGAAAAGAGTTCGGCCTAGAACTGATCCCTGGGGGACACCCTGTGTGAGAGGAACAGTATCAGATTTTTGTGACTTGATGGAAACAAAAAACTGTCGGTCACTGAGGTAGAATTAGAATTTAGTGATTAGTGTCAACACACCACAACAACGAAATGTGTCCTCTGCATTTAACCCATATGTGACTTTCGTGACATAGCAGGGGGCAGCTAATTCAGCGCCCGGGGAGCAGCATCTTGCTGAGGGTACCTCAGTGGTGACTGGCTGGTGGGGGATTCGACCCTGCAATCTTTCGATTACAAGTGCGCTTCCCTAACCATCAAGCCACCACTGCCCACAAAAAACGCTTGGTTGGCAGCGGTGGGATTTGAACCCACGCCTCCAGAGAGACTGGAGCCTAAATCCAGCGCCTTAGACCACTCGGCCACGCTACCTGCATATGTAGGTATGATGTAAACCAGGTAAAAGCCGTACCAGTAATGTCAGAGAGGTTGTAGAGAAGGATTCTATGGTTAACAGTGTCAAATTGATCACAAAAAGGCCTATGACATGATTTACTTAGATTTTCAGAAGGCTTTTGATGTTGTCCCCCACAAACGGCTCTTGTTTAAGCTCAAAGCTGCAGGGATTTTAGGAACTGTAGCAGCTTGGATTGAAAACTGGTTGACAGACAGGAAGCAGCGAGTTGTTATTAGAGGCACAATATCACAGTGGGCCTGTGTTCATAGTGGGGTACCGCAGGGTTCAATTTTAGGAGCACTATCGTTCCTAATTTACATAAATGATATTGACACCAATGCATACAGTAAACTGGTTAAATTTGCAGACGACACCAAGATGGGTGGTGTAGCACGCCCCCTCATCTACCCCATGTGGATTCCCCATGTTCATCAGCTATTTCCTGTTGCTGTCATTAGTTCAATGTATTTAGTCTGCGTTTCAGTTTGTTTCCCGAGTCCGGTCATTAATGTTACATGTGGTTATCGAGTGTGTTAACCAGTAATAAAGTCATTTGTCCATATCCACGGCATCCCTTGCCTGCTGCCTGTCGGAACAGAATGACCGGACTCCAAAAGAAGTCAGTGCGTCAGCTAACCACTCCTCATAACACATTCCTTTGAGACCAGGAATCATTCTAGTAGCCCTATGTTGCACTTTTTCCAAGGCAGCAATATCATTCTTAAGGTATGGTGACCAAACTTGCACAAAATATTATAGGTGGGGTCTTACCAAGGAATTATATAATCGTAGCATCACTTCCCTTGACTTAAACTCCACACATCTAGAGATGTAACCCAACATTCTATTAGACTATATTATTGCGAGAGTGGGACATAGAAGCATCAACATACACACGAGTTCTTTCTCGCAATCAGCTACATTTATTTCAGTGGTGCGTTAAAACGGAACTTTTTAAAGTAACCGATAGGGTCAGAGATAACAACCTTAGAAATTAAACTTTTAAAGTAACCAAATTAACAATTACCTACTCGAGATTAACTTCCTGCTGAACCACGTTTAACTAACATAAAGCAAAGTTGCTCTAGGGAGGCCGAAAAACCACAAAAACCCTGTCAAAGCAGGCTACTGTCGGAGTGGGAGAAAAAGTGGAAAATGTCCTCCCGGCCCGACTGGCGACCGAGCAAAGCTCAGGAGCAACTGTCCTTTTCTGAGATAATGTTACCGACTTTAGATAATATTACCCCGCAGGTGTTTGTAGCGAAGGTACGCGGACAGAAATGCCACATCCTACACCCGCAGCTATCGTTAACACTCGCGCTGTCAATTAACAAGGACAGACAAATACTCACGCAGACCGAGAACAAAATAAGTAAGTAAAAAATGAAACAACAACCACCCACATAACCGTCCTGGCACACAAACACTCAAATACACTCAAATATACTTCCAAATAATTCCAGTCAATCGCTTCAACAGGCGCACAACACAACACAAGTGCAGCCTTTACAGCAATCCCAGCAGCCTTTCAAGATGGCGACCTGCCTGTTTCATGATGCAGAGCTCTGGTGTGAATCAGGGGGAGGTGTGAGTAGTAGGGATGGATGGATTTAGCATGGATTTATCAGGTGCATAAGTGTCCAGAACTTGTGAAATTATAGAGTTATACATTGATCAGGTCTAGAGTATCATGAACAGGAGATGCATGAAGAGTCTGAAAAGGATGACTGATTAATAGACTTAAATTTGTGATAGTTAATCACAGTTCTTTTGCATGTTCTAGGCAGAGAGTAATTAAAACAGAATTCAATGCATTTACGATCTGAAACACCCAAGAGAGAGAGCCAGAAGCATGAACATGAACAGAACCAGAAGAACATATAAGAACATACAGTATAAGTGCAGGAGTCTCCAACTCTGGTCCTGGAGAGCTACTATCCAGTAGGTTTTCTATCCTACCTTGCTTCTAATGAGCCACACCTTCATCCATCCATCCATCCATCCATTCATTATCTGCTTGTCCGGGGTTCTAGTCGCGGGGGTAGCAGCTTCAGGAGAGATACCCAGACCTCCCTCTACCCAGCTACCTCTACCAGCTCTTCAGGGGGGATGCCCAGGCCAACCAAGACATGTAATCCCTCCAGTGTGTCCTGGGTCTGATCCCGGGGTCTCCTCCCTGTAGGACATGCCGCCCAGGAGACATCTGCACCAACGGTCCAAACCACCTCAACTGGCTCCTTTCGACGTGGAGAAGCAGCGGTTCTACTTTGAGACTCTCCCGGATATCCAAGCTTCTCTTCTCATCATCTTATCTCTAACGGAGAGCCCAGATACCCTGCAGAGAAACCTCATTTCAAACGCCTGTATTCGCGTTCTCATTCTTTCGGTCATTACCCATAGCTCATGACCATAGGTGAAGGTAGGTACGAAGATGGACCAATAGATCGAGAACTTTGCTTTCCGGCTCAGTTCTTTCTTAGCTACGATGAACCAGTTAAGCACCCGCAAAACTGCAGATGCCACTCCAATTCGTCTGTCCAGCTCTCGATCTCACCTACCCTCACTCGTAAACGAGACCCTGAGATACTTGAACTCCACTTGAGGCAGTACCTCCTTCCTGACCTGAAGAGGGCAATCCACCCGTTTCCGGCTGAGAGCCATGGTCTCGGACGTGGAGGTGCTAATCCTCATCCCGTCGCTTCGCACTCACCTGCGAACCGCCCCAGAGCATGCTGGAGGTCCCCAGCAGATGAAGCCAATAGGTCTGCAAAAAGCAGTGAGGCAATCCTGAGGCCAGCAAACTGGACACCCTCAGCACCCTGGCTGCGCCTAGAAATCCTGTCCATGAATATTATAAATAGGACCGATGACAACTTTGCCTTGGTTATTCCACTCCATAGTGATTGTAAGATGACTCAACGCACTCCTTGATCCAATCCAGTTTCTTGATGTGCTATTTGACGACTCGAGTCTCTTAGTCCACATTGTCGGAATTGTGTTGGAGGAGGTATAGTTTATATGAAAACAACAATGTGGGGAGCGGTGAATATATCGTGGGCGATGAGCGACACCAAGCTCCTTACACCAGGTATACATTGTTTCTCTGAGAGGGGAGTGAGTGCGCCAGGCACGAAGTTGCAGTGAGGAGTAGGTGTTCATTCTCTGGGACAGCACCAATGACCACCACATTAGCCAGAACCCGCAAGGTACACCAAACTGAGCAATCAACATGGTGAACAAGAAAGTGGAGGCTGACTCAGTGACTATGCTGGCACGGGGGAACCAAATAGGGAGAGAACTCGTGGGGTAGGTGACATAATCATCAGGATGCGAGCGAGAGAGAGAGTAGAGAATATGCCCGAACAGTGGCAAAAAAAACAAAATTTAGACTGATAAACCGACCGACAAACGCTAAAGAAGAATAATACACACTGGTGAGAAGTGGCAGTCAAAACGCGCACAGCGTTCTCTCGACCGGAACCGACGTATACCCCCAATACGGATCTGTCTGACTTGGTATGAAAGCCTACACAGGAATATGTTTGTTAGTTTTAGAATAACATATAGTTTTTTTTCATGTGAACAAAATCAGACTCATGTGAAAAGGCCTATAGGACTCGTGCTCATCTTGCAGCCTTGGTGACATATTTTCTGACGTGCCCTGATTCAGGTCGCAATTTAAACATGGAGTCTGCAATTTGCTTGTCACAAAATAGTCACGAAGCTGTCACTGCAGACTTAATGAGTCTTTTCATTTTGCTGTATTTTTTACCAAAAACTCACTTAAATTACAAACCTTTATCATGATTTGTGTTTCAGTTTTTATACATATCCATTGTTTAGAGATAATATTGATTCCAAATCATCTATCATCATCGACAAGGTGGTTTAGTGTAGAATTTGTGTAAAGAATTCAGAGAAACCTCTGGGATTCCTGTGCACATTTTATACCACACTTAGCTCTAGATTGTTGCTTAATCTTTTAAATGAATACAGGAGTTTTTAAAATATATTTGAGCTTCTAAATGAAGCGAAGTGGCCCTAGGGTTTTGTGTGTTTATTGTCACTCATGTGAAGAGTTGAATAGTAATCTGAAATTTTGATTACTGACTCCAATCTGATAGTTCATTTGTCACAAAAAACCAATAAGTATAAAAAACAGGATGATTAGTTGGGTAGTTGGAGCTGAAGGTTTCAAAAACGACATATTTGTGAATAAAAAGTGTTGACATTTTATATAAATCTTCATTTTCTGAATAAGGACAGACTGGCTATGTTGAAGCTGGGTCAGCATGAAGTTTAAGGCCTTGATTTTTATCTGTGGTGGGATGTGAAAGTCATCTAGCAGCACCAAAGATGCACGTAAAAGTAAGTCTGAGAAACCCAGCTGGGATATGGGCTGCAATCCATCAGACTGAAGGAAGGACTCTGGCCTCCTTCTTCTCTTCTCATGGCAGTGGGCTGGCCTAGAAACAGTGAGAAGCTCAAGGTCAAGCTCTGGTCAGCTGCTTCTGATCCGGATATGGCTCCAGCGGCATCCAGTATGGTGTACTAAGGGGTTACATGAAATCTGGATTATGTAATAGGATTACAAAAAGTATTTGTAATTAGAGTAAATTACATTTAGAAAGACTCAATCAGAGTACAGTTACATTTCTAAGAATTACCGTTTTTAGAGATTAAATTTAAAAAGTTAGGCTTATATGAATGTGAATCAATCAGTCAATAATTAATTAATAAGTCAATTCAGTGACTCTGAAGCTTGTAACTGTGTAAATGTTATAAGGACTGCTAACCTAACTATCTTCAGATGCTTGTGATAGCGGCAGGCAAGATGGAGGCATCTGCATTTACCACTGGATGTACAAACATCATTTTGCTTTCAAGGAACCCCAATGGAAAGTTGCAGCAGAGCAATGAAATCTATGTTTTCCGACATTCACAGTGTATTCTAGAGTGAAGGATTCAACATACAATTAAAAAAAGAACATCTGGAGGTACTTGTTTGCTAGCTAGCTAACTTTAGCTAGTCATCTGAGTTCCATGAGATATATCTAGCTGCCTACTATTTAGATAGCTAGATGGTTAAAGTAATGTTTAAGTTTTCACATGCAGTTGTACTCATACAACATAGAGTGAAATGCGTGTTCTGGTAGGTCACTGACTGTGCTACATATAATTAGGGAACATATAATCTAAAAATATACAGAATATAATGATTGATACTTTATTGATCACCATGGGGAAATTCTCTTTACACATCCCCCAACTTGCTCTCTGTAGATAAGAGCAAGCTGGCCATGAAGGTAAATCACCTGTTGCAGTGCCCAGGAAGCTGAGGGTCAAAGGCCTTGTTCAAGGACCCACAGATATGCTGAGACAGGGCCTGAACCAGCGATGTTCCAATCATAGGCATAGAGGCTTAACCCACTGATCCACATGCTCTAATAAAATATACTACACATATAAAATATATTAACAAAACAATAAAAAAAACAATAAAATAATACAATAATAACAACAACACTTTTGTAATAGTGGGTGCAAGTGTACAACATTAAATAGATGAGTGTGCAAAATGCACGTGGAGGTAAAATGGGAGTGGGAGACAATCAAGGAGAGAGAGAGAGAGAGTTAGTGTGAATGAGTGTAGTTGTTAATTATCCATTATGTGCTGTTGTTGAGGAGTCTTATCATGTGTAGATAAAAGGTTCTTGTCATGCCCTGCTTGTGCCGATCCTCCAGTATGCCACGCCCCCCTTGTTACCTCGTGTGGAATCCCTATGGTCCCAGCTGTTTCTAGTTGTGTTAAGGCGTCCTGTGTATTTACAGTAAGTGAGCTTTGCCCACAACCTCGTCCTCTAGCTCACGCACCATTCGACGTTTGCTCTGCCTCCTCGTGCAGACTCCACCCACAACTGTCTGTATGCAGCATTCGTCACTTACGTCTTCTGAAGTGAAAAGCCGACCAGAAGACATCTCGGGAGATCTGCTCACTTATTGATTACTGTTGTTGGTTTGCTTTTCTTTGATGGATATTACTGTTTATGATTTGTTTGGTTCAGTCTAGGGTTTGAACTTGTCTGTTTGGTTTACTTAATAAGGTTTCAAACTCTTGTTTTTGGTTAACGTCTTCACTCACCTTGGGCTTTGACACTTTGATTTCTGTGTATGCTCTGTGTGTGGGAGTGACTGCCATTTTGTTTTGTGAGCTTATTTTATATGCTATTGTTTGGATAGGGAGTAAGGTGTAGAATTTTTATCTTCTATCATTGTATTTTTGTTTTCTGTACACTCAGGTAAGTTAGCTGGGTTTTAGCTTTAGTTAGCTGGAAGCTGGGTTTTGTTTATTGTTTTTGCTATAGTCATTCCTGAGTCCTTTTGCACCAGTTGCCTGTACTATGAAGCAGGGTTACCGGCTTATCAGGATAACTTGTCGGATTTAAGGTACCACAGTTTAAATGGACTTCATATTCGTTCACTTACATTTGGCCCAGACTACCTTAAATCCAACAAGTTACCCCGGGTATAGGCCCCGGGTTTATTTGTTCTGTGCCCGTGGCATGTCAATAAAAACAGAAAAATAATTTTGCGCGAGCCTAGAGCTGCCTGGTAGAGGGAGGTACCCGTATATTGTAGGTGCCCATATATTGGAGGTCTGGATAAGGGATGTTTGACTGTATTGTTAAACCAATAACACCAATTAGATCAGGTCGGCGCGTAGTAATCCAGTGGCAATCAGATTAGATTGCACATTTCAAGTAACCCAAAGGACAATTTTACCATTTTAGTCATGTGATTTGTTTTTTTGAAGTAATCTATCCAACATTGCACCTTCTAATTTCACAATCTCAGCACAAGCAAAACTTGGACCACTATCACAACCTAGTCATGTGACCTCAGAGCATCTTCTAAGGCACCGCTGACTTAGCAAACAGGTGGCACCACCTGATTTCCCTCCCTGGTGGGAGGAGCATGTAGGGTTTGATCTAAGATGAAGAGAAATTAGGTGGCTGGGGGGGATGATAAAACTGGCCTATTGTTACGGACGCACCTAGGGGAACCTTGGCGACGTCACTCTTTCCACAATAACCAGCACGCTTCCCAAGGAATCCCCAGCACCCATGCAGAAAAGGCTGGTGCGGCCTGCACCCCGGAATCACTGGTGACTCTTACTAGCGGCATCACTTGTTCTTGGCACTTCCTGGCGCATCTTGTCACTCCTGGGACATGCATGGTTACTGACTATTTCCTCTATTTTACCTTGTGAAAGAGTTTGAGTGCTTTTCCTGTGAGCTTCCTAGTGTTCTTGGTTTTCTGACCTGACCTCTGTAGACCCCAAACGAATGCTCATTCGCTAATCGCCTGACCATGACCCGCCCCCCAACCTACATCTTTGCCTCATCTTAGTTACTGTGTGTGCCCTCTCCAGTTTTGACTTGGACTGTTTTGACTTTGGTTATTGTCTGCTCACAGGATCTGATCTGCTTTTGAATACTCATTCTAATTACTCTCACAGCTTAAGCCTCCACATAAGCTACAATCAGCACTGCTTCACAGTCAACTCATTTATGGGGGGGAGGGGGGGGGGCTTTGCAAAAAGTGCTCATTTCAACACTAGAAATTTGATATTTTTTAATAAAAAACATCCAGGGTAAGTTTTGCCCCATTATTTCCAGTGATACATTTAACATCCCATAATCTCATAATCTTGCTTTAGAAAGATAAACCCAGGAAATAAACAGACTGAATGGGGAGATGGGCTGATGTGTCCTGGCGGGGGGTGGAAGGGTAACTGAGGGTCAGTGTAGGAGCATTGGGGGCTGAGCCTGTAATTCACCTTGGCAATCTGTCATTTCCAGACGGCTTAAGCTGACTCCCCCCAAAAGTTCCCGATGGGGTAAAGAGTCCACGCTTTCTTCTACCTTGGAAACTGACCGGAATATGAAGGTGGTACATTAAGGGTTTGAGGCCAGTGGGACAGCTGGTAGTGATTCCCTAGCCTGCCTGTCCCACTGACACTCACTCTGCTGACCAGGTGGGGGCAGCAGTGAGCATGCTGTTTATGGACACTGAGGGGGAACTTAAAGGTTGTTCGACGGCAGGGAGAGCTTCAGAAACTGCACCTGAAAGGGGTACCAGCTATGATTGATTAAAAGGTGGTTCACATGACATGATTGCCTCTGTTTAGAAGTTTTCAGAGGTACACTTTCTCCACTGTACTCTCTGTAGCTCTCTTTATCCTACTGTAATGTTATGTCCACCACCTATATTCAGGATAGATTTTCTATGCTGTATGCCCTCCTCTTGTCTGGGTTATGCCCACAATGCATTTATAAATCCAAATGTCCATGGACCAGTCCAAAGTATCTCCTAGAGTAGCATTCACTCACATCACTTTATGTCCACTGGGGGAGGGTTAGAGTTGCAATTTTAGTGCCTCTTTTTGAATTTTGTTGAGGACTCCCTCCCCACCCAGATTTTACTAAGTGCCTGTTTTCGATTACAGATGATCATGCTAATTTAACAGTCAAGTACCTGCCCCTCAAAAAGTCTATGCGTGGGTCTGGATGCATAGTGCAGTGGAGAAGGTCTGCTGTGTGTCTTGATGAAGCCACAGGGACTGACTTAGCTTGGGACATCCTGGGGGATCTTGACACTGCTGCGACAGAGGTTTGAGTTGGCCATCAAAGGGGTGAATCGGGATCCAGTGTGACTGGAAAACTTCAGGGAAATTAAGGGCTCTCAGGACAGCAAGGATTTTTATCATTAAAACATCAAACCTTTACAGTATAAACATCACAGCATCAAAAACTTTATAGTCAAAACATTCAAAACCTTCTGTGACCTAGACTGATTTAATTTTTAATTACTTCTATTAGGCACCTAAGTCATAAGCCACCTTCTCAATTAAAAAATCATCTGCACAACCTGCATATGCATCCATGAAAGTTTTTTTTCACCAATAGGAAGACCCGGACTAAGCTCAGGACTCAGACTCAGAAACACTTAATTCAACAGGTATGTCAAGCATACTATGAAGTTTTTTTCTACTGGTTAGATTTGTGTGGCACAGAGCACAGACATACAACATCACACAGGTTACATAGCACTTACATAAATATACATGTAGGGTGCAGTTCCATCGAAAGTGCAATAATGAGGAATGTGGACAAAAAGGGGAGAACACTAAAGTGCACAGTGGGATACCACCAGTGCTAATGCAGAGATGCAGCTTTAGTAAAGAAGTTGCTAGCCTGTCTGTGTGTGTCGTGGCGTTCGGCAGGGAAGCAGCACAGACGCCGTGAGATAAAGTGAACGAGGATTTATCAGGAGGGAGACAAAACAGGAACATCGGAGAAACACAAGATGGACGTCAGTGAATAGACTTGGGAAACATATTTGAATGTGGACTTCACAAAACTAATTAACAACAATGGGAAACAGCTGGAAACACTGGGATTCCACATGACGTAGCCAGGGGGAGTGGCACATAGGAAGATTGGAAGAACAGGGCATGACAGAACACCCCCCCCCCCCTGCAAAGTTCCGCATTGCGGGCATGCCTAATGAGACTGAGGGGGCGGAACAGGGGACGTTATCAGACCTGGGGAAACAAAAACAAGAAACATTAACAAAACACGGGGAACAGCATGGACACACAAAACAGGAACAATGGAAACAAGCAACAAACCACAGGTTACACAGACAGACACAGGGCCACCAAAAAAAGAAACATGGAATCGGGGACACTAGAGGAAATGACACAGGGGGAACACCAACCAGAAACGAAGGGATCAGGAGGGAACAAAGGTAGAACAGAGGGACGGGGAGCAAACACAGGGGGCACAAAACCAGAGGTCAAGGAATCAAAGGGCAGATGCAGCCCTGGAAGGCGGGAGCTGCATGGGCAACGGGCGACCAAGAGGCTGGGCTTGTGGGACTCGACCCTGGCACAGGTGTCCTCTTCCTCTCCGGGAGACTGAGAAGTGGGGATCCAGCCGGGATCTACCACGCCGTGGTGGTGGCTAGGGTGAGCCTCCGGAGGGGTTCAGTGGGGCAGTCAGGGTGATCCCTGAGAGGTCTCACTCAAGCACCTCCTCTACCTCCACCAAGGGGGGAGGAGCAGTGGTCCGGTAGTCCTGGACCGCCACGGGGACAACGACAGGGACCATGGGAAGTTGGGCAAAAGCAGGTTCTGGGGGATCAGGGACCTCCTCGGGGACAGGAGCCGGGGGTTCAGGAGCAGGAAGTGGATGGTCAGCAGGGACTGAGCAGAAACCGTGAGATGATGTCCTCTAACTTCCTGGCACCTTTTTTAGCTAGTTGCGTGCCCAGGAAGTTATGAGCTTCAGATGCTGATCTGGGTGAGGCGGCATCTATGCAGGCTTCAGGTGCGAACACCTCCGGATCGAGTATCGAGAGGGGTTCCTCCCGACACATAGCAAGGCAGGCAGCAGAGACCAAAACAACCACTAGGAGGACCTCTGGTGTGTACCCCTGTCTCCGGTTTTTGTGCCTTCTCCTTGCGGTTTCGGGGAGTCCGGGATGCTTACTGCAACTTGGAAAGTGGACCGTATGATAATTAAGGTTACTTGCCACATCTTTAACTTCGCCACCCCTCTTTTCAGCTGCTGCAAGTTGTCCTGCACCTCCCTAGCGAGGTGCGAGTCCTTGGACAAGGACATCATATCCAAGGTGTCCCTTGTCCAAAATGTAAGGTCTTGAGCCATGGGGTCGCTCAGATCCTCAGGCTCATCAAGCTAAAAAATAACCTTGTTAACAAGTGTGGAAGGGAAATTGGACATTGTTAGGCTTGGGTGGGGAGGCATATTGGGTCTATCATGTCTTAGGCCTTATGCAAGAAGAGATATTTTTATTTTTGAACTATACAAATGAGAGGAGGCCATTCGGCCCATCAAGCTCACTTGGGGAGAACTTAACTAATAGCTCAGATTTGTTAAAATCTTATCTAGCTCTGATTTAAAGGAACTCAAGGATTCAGCTTGCACTACATTATCAGGAAGGCTATTCCATATTCTGACTACACGCTGCGTAAAGAAGTGCTTCCTTAAATCTAGTTTGAAATGTTCTCCCGCTAATTTCCACCTATGGC
>JAODKF010000018.1:20317413-20330222 GCA_026779585.1 Mormyrus proboscirostris
CAGACCCAGGACTCGCTGGAGGGATTATATCTCTCGGCTGGCCTGGGAACGCCTCGGTGTCCCCCCCGAGGAGCTGGCAGAGTTAGCTGGGGAGAGGGAGGTCTGGGTACCTCTCCTGAAGCTGCTACCCCCACGACCCAAACCCCAGACAAGCGGTAGGTAATGGATTGATGGATGGATGTCCTGGGGATTGAATTTGGTGGAATGGCCTAATAATGAATTAAGTATGTTATTATAATGCCACATGCTGTGTTTCCTGTAAGGATAGAATTGCTGTTTAAATGCTTAGATACACAGAAGCGTATAGATCAGGAGTCGGCAACCAGCGGCTCTTTGACCGCGTGACTTCTCAGAACGAGAGCCGCATTCACATTTTCATGTCTTAACATAATTATTATAATACTTTCATAAAATTAAATTATTTATTTATGGGTTAGTATTAATTTTCATTTAGATATTTCTTTAGCTATATGTGAATGAGGCAGTCCATCGCGGGCTTCTGTGATGTTTTAACGGCATCATTTATGTCTTCCTCAAAGTCTACGAAGAGAGTACGTCTCTGGTCAAATGGTATGCTTTGGATGTACGCTTCAACATTTATTGGAATTCCTCATTCTTTCATATACTTTTTGTAGTTGATAGTAAATTATATTGTGTTTGAAGTCGCTGTTTATATAATTCATCTGAGGGCGATATGGAGTCCACTTCCATTCTGCATGTAAATCTCACTGCAGAACCAGTGCTTCTAAGGGGGAGCTGCGGAAATATCAAGGCACGACCCTCTGCGCAGCGGAATTTCTGGGTTATAGATTAAATGTTTATAGATCCTAAAATTTACTACCAAAAATGTATTGTGGTTTTGTTAGTTTGTGTTTATTTCTGGGAAAGTGTATTCCCTAGGTTGCTCTTTGGAGTGCATAATGATGAGGGCAGAGGGGCAGGACTACAATTATCCTAAGGCTGTATAAGGCCTCTGGCCTCAGTTATAAAGGTATAAAGGAGGACAGCCTGGATAAAGGACCACGATGCCGGTGGAGGTGTGGGGGTGCAAGCAATGTAGCCCTCAGACAATATTTATATGTTGATTTTCTTTAGTGTCAGTTTCATAGTGTGATAAACAAGGAAAGATAAATACAGAACCGAATATCTTATCTTAAAATCCCATTGGTTTGTTATTATAGGGAGTCCCTGGGTTAAAGTCCGATTCACAGAGTGCCATAAAGCCTATTATATAAAAAATGTGGGTTAAATACAATGGTTCTTAATAACAAATGCTTTAATACTTTAATTGTTACTGTATAATTATTATCATTATTATGTACAGTATTATTTTTCTGATTTACCTAAGTATTTCACTTACAGACTGACCTAGAGAACGGATCTGTTTTGTAAGCCAGAGACTGCCTGTGTTTTGGTTACATTTTATGCATCAAATCAAATGCTCCCACTGCTTAAAGCCCGGTGACGGACAAGCAGGGGCCCCAGTATCTCGCAGGGGCCCCAGTATCTCGCAGGGGCCCCAGTATCTCGCAGGAGCCCCAGTATCTCGCAGGGGCCCCAGTATCTCGCAGGGGCCCCAGCATCTCGCTCCTTCTGCTTCCCAGGATGGGCTTCAGGCTCCTCCCTCCCTCTGCCTGATAAGCAGCCCCATCGTAGGAGTGAGAAAACCAATAGTAACACTGGAATTTTATGGAATTTTTGAGTCTTGTCCAATTCATCGAGAAGCTTAGATGCTGTAGTTCCGCCTGTTTAATTATCACTACATTAATGATTTTCAAATATAATGTAGTGTTTAGTAACTAATGGTTTATTTATTATGCTTTTTTTAAGGAGAGTTTTTCACGTGAACATGAAGCTGTATATCTTAAGGTTGAAATCAAGCAGTGCTTCCCATCCTGGTAGGGAGCAAAAATGTTTCTGGTTTTCAGTAGTGCTACTGTATTCTGTCCATTCATCTCAGTCAGGCTGATAGAGCAGCTACAGACTCCCACACAGGGTAAGCCCTGGAAGGAATGCGCCTCCAACACATCTCAGGTGGAACTGAGAGATGCCAGTTAGCCTAACTGTGAGTCTTTGGACTGTGGGAGAAAACACAGAATATCCAGAGTAAACCATCACAGCACACAGAGAGCATGCAAGCACGTCACACACAAAGCAAAGGCAGGATTCACAGCTCCAACGCTGGAGGAGTCAGGGCAGAGAGCTGTCCAGCAAGCCACCAACCCACTGACATATTTAACTGATACTCTCTGGGGCCCCAATACCATAGGCATGCATGAAATTATACAGACTTTCCTCTGTAACTAATAACCAGTTACCTACAATAAACTGCTAAGCATTCCAGGAAACCAAAATCACTGTCAGTTCTGTTTTTCCATAAATAAACTTTATTTACAGTTTACAGTAAGTCTATCCTGTGAAAGCACAATTACTGGAGTCTGCTGTTAATCCCAGAGGAAACGCTCTCCCCCATGACGGAGACATAGAGCTGTTGGGATGGAGTATCAGTTTAAGGTACCAGGTGCTGATAGTGCTGGCAGCACCTGAAGGCATTTGGGAATCCTGCCCCTTGTTTGTAGTTACCTCTGCGTCAGACCTGGTCGATACTGCCAGCCGATGTTTATTAAGCTTTATCAATATACCTATTCAAAGTTAGCAGGTTCAGAGAAGACACAACTATTAAAATAATGGATATGACTGAATTGGAAAAGGGATTTTGTCAGCTCATTCATTAAAATAGGTCTGAAAGTACCAGCCCACGACATCTTTACAATTCAGTATTAAATCTGGCCTGCAGACCGATCACTCATTTTCCACAGAATAAAACATCAATGTAACATCATTCTAACATGCCCCCTCCCCAAATCAGTCTTTACAGTATGTGTTATTTTTCTGTACAGTTCAGTTATTGGCTTTTTTACTATTTACTTGTTCTCTGTGTTCAATTATAACAATAAAAATTGTGGCCCAAGGTTCTAATTTCTTCATATTGCATTAATTGTGTTTAATTAAGTTCCCATGGTAACACTTGTGATTAAAAAGGTTTTAAATTTAGGTTTTGAAAAAAATTTAAATTATTAAATTGAATCATGATAGAAAAAGATTTCTAAGTCTTTGATTAATTGTAATTAAATCATTTACTTTTATAAACCTCCATCGCTTTATAAGCCTACATATTTACCAAATATGTTATTAGTAACATATTAATTCCTCCCTAGGTGCCTCTGACAGCTGCCTGGCAGGAATTGCTGCTTTTGGATTGTTGCAAGGATAATGTCAGAGCTGCAGGGAGGTCACCCTCAGGAACCTGCAGTCCGGGGCGGGTCCCCTTGGCCAACCAACACAATATTTGACTGGGTTACAGTTTGGCAAGTCAGTGATTGTTGATTGCAGTGATTGTAGAACCTCAAAAGGGGGGCACTTTCAAGCGCTTAGGTAAAAGGGGCAGATGCTTGCCCCCCTGGTTTCCCTGGTTATGGGAGTAGCAGCAGCCTGTCAGGAGCTCATACGGTCCTACAAGAAGGTGCCCAGGCCCCAGCCTCCCCCACTCCTACAATTCAGGCTGCACTGATCTGCTCGAGACGCTCATTTAGGTGCAGCGTCTGTAACATGCCCTCCAGGATCCACCACCAATAAACGAAATCCCTTAGCGAGATGCCTGGAAGGAAACGATAAAAAGGAATAAAAGATAAAAGATCAAAGTGCCTTTTTATGGATCCACCAGATCTGGGTCTTCAGAGAGCATCTGTCAACACTGGCTTCCTGAACCCCAGGTACAGTCGGGCTGCACCCTCAGGAAGTCACTCTGGAGATGGCTGGGGGGACAGAAATGCTCAGGTACACATCAGTGCTCAGGTCCTTCAAGAGCACCAGTGAAGGCCAGGAGCCAGGGGGCCTTCATGCACTGCTTTTCCAACAGGACCATAAGGCACAGAAGAAGCAGGAGGCGGCTGGGGACTGAGGTGTAAGTCACTATTTCTATGGACGTCAGCTCTTCCAGTACTAATTAATTAATTAATTGATGATTAATCCATCCGCTGCCTCGTTTTGATATTCTGCCTCATCGGTGTCGCCCTGTACTCCCTGTTTCTATGACAATTTGAACCATTTATTGTGTCAGCAGCATGGGGGGGGTCAGTGACATGTCCTTGGAGAGAGCTGTAGCTAGGGGACCCTGCAGAGCACGTCACCTCTAAGGGTCACATTACTGACATTAATAACCACTGTCCAGTGTGTGTGTGTGTGTGTGTGTGTGTGTGTGTGTGCGCGCCCTGTGAGGGATTGGCATCCCCCGCACGGTGTACCCCTACGGTGCCCTGTGAGATGCGCTTCAGCTTACCCCTGAAATCGCCAGTGACCCTGCACAGGATAGTGACTGGGTGATGGATGGATGAAATATTAATGCTTAGTCAGTGACATGGATTTCCAGCCTGCTTGAGTTTTTATGTGTCATTGTGACATCTTACAGAAAAGCGCGAGACCTGAAAATAATTCAGTCTAGCTTAAGTAGCACCGTGTGCCAACTGGCTGATAACTATGCAGGTCTGGGGTGTTAGGGGGAGCATAAGTGTTCTTTCCTTGTTCCTGTTCCAATTTCCAACATCCATCTATCCATTACCAATACTGGGAGAGGACTGGTGTTGCCCTCATCTCCTGAAGCACATCCCATGCATGATGAGGTTAAACTGACTAAGGCTTCGCATCCATTCGTTTGTGTCTAGTAGACCAAATTTCACCTTAAAGAATAAAGAGTACACTAATGCTAATTGCATTTTTATTCAAAAATCAGACCTACAACCAGTTTTACCTAAAACCACAGAAAAGTAATTTCTAAAACAATTAAAATGATAGTTAAGGCACATACTGTTGGCATGTAATAAGGACTGATCCAGATTGATCCTTCCGTCAAAAGGAGCTCTCCATCTCGACAGCGTCGCTGGTCCTAATACCCATTGTATCCTTGGCACCCGGTTTGACGGACAGCGCGATCTCCGTCTCCGGGGAGCTGCAGTCGACCCGGTTCATCTTGGAGAAGCTCTGGCTGATTTCCATGAAGGTCTTGTTCTTGGTCTCAGGCAGGGTGAAGTAGAGGTAGCCAGCTCCCAGAAGGCAGAACACGGTGAACACGAGGAAGCAGTAAGTCTGTAGGGCTTCCTGTAGTGGCGACATTAGGGCAGCAGAGGGCAGAATGGTTATGAGCTAAATATGAATACATTTATGAAGATATGAAACAGTTAACAATTACAATATTAATGAATTTCATGGTTAAAATGAACAAGTATTACATTATGGTTTATGGCTAAGCACTACATTTAAAAAATATGAAATTACACAACAGTCTCTGGCCCTTCTCCATGTGTGGACTTTGCATGTTCTCCCCATGTTATCATGGGGTTTCCTCCAGATACTCATTTCCCCCCACAGTCCAAAAACATGCTGAGGTGAACTGGAGTTACCAAACTGGTCATTGGCGTGACTGTGTCTGTGTGAACGGTGTGTGAATGTGCCCTGTGATGGGTTGGCACCCCATCCAGGGTTATTCCCTGTGTTGCATCCATAATAGGCCCCGAACTGCTACGACATTGCACAGGAGAACCGGATGCAGAAGATGGATGGAAATTACAAAATGTTCAGCTGCAGCAGCAATACCAAGAACACACCAAGTGTGAGCAGTTCCCTCTGGTGACACTTGGATTATGTTTTTCATTAAAATAATCAAGCTTTCATTATAAACTTTTTCTGTCTTGGTTTTCAATTAAAATCATGACTAATTTCCATATAAAAATCCAAATGTAAGAATCTCAAGTTTATTTATAAAAGCCAGAGTATACATTTACAGGAATCTACTCAAATTTCACATTCCTCTCATTTGCTGAGGTTGTCCTCCTTAATCAGATACAGATGTTTCACGTTGCCCTTCCTGTGTCCCAGTACTCCTACAGCCCTGGAATGACAGATGTGGAATGACTATGTTTGCAAACATTTATCTGCCCTTACAGCAAGAAGGACACTGAGATTTTACATCCACCAAATCATCCCACACACTGTCTGAACAGAGTTCCCTTTTTGTACCTTTGCTTGTTACTGGGGCTGCACCCTCAAGAGTCTGCAAATTGTACCCTAGCCGTAGGCAACATTGAAAATTAGGTGAATGGAGACGCGTGACTCCTGTCTGACACACTCCCCTCACAATGTGCCCATAAACCCTGAACCTGGGGGTTGAAATGATGAGGTTTAAGGTCCCATGTCTCCCCATCACAGGCTTGAAAATTCAACAATGCCAGAGGCGCAGCCTTCCTCAGTGGGCGGGAAAGGAGCAGGAAGCACGTCCTCCATCTGCATTACTATCGGAAGGTCAACTCATTAAACAGCCCTGTCTATATGAAAAGGAGTGTCCTGTCATTGTCAATCCAGCATCTTCATGGTACATTACAGACCAATCTTGAACCGGTGGATTTGCAGATTTAATTGAAATGAATGCATTTAACAGCAGCCTATCAGCAGCTGGTTGGCGGCTGAGAGAGTGATGGGTCGTTCCATAATGCGACGTGAATCATGTTGGGCTGCCCCACAATGGTTGACCTCATCAGGGTCATGTCATGGGGAGGCTGGTGGTCAGCTGGTCAATAAAGGGGGCATAGGCCAGTGATAGGTACAGTCTGGCAGTGATCTGGGCCGGGACCGTTACCATGACACCAGGAGGAACAAAGAGGACCATGGTCCAGGCAAATTTAATTTCGTATGCTTTTAAAACCAATGATCTTCCCTGAAAAGTTACTTCAGCCTTTGACTGCCAGAATTAGGCTGTAATTTTCCAGAAAATTCCATCTCGAGTCAGAGTGACTGTAAACATTTTGGCTACTTGCTATTCCACAGAGGTAACTGAGGAAAGAAGAACAATTCATAGCTGACCTGAAGCATGTCATGCTTATTAAAATCACATATTTTATGCTAATTTTTGGCACAATGCTTTAAGGCAGTTTCCTGGAGTCAGCTTGGATGTGGGGCTGATATCAAGTGACCGACTGCTCTGTCCTCCAAGAGGCAAAATCAGGTGGTATCCATTCTGGACCTTTGAAATTTTCATCAGTCACCCAATTAGCAGGAAAATAGAGAGCGACACACCTTACATGACATCCATCTTCAATCTACTACGGCCCTTAAGGGGACAGTCAAAGGGGTGTTGAACCATCTGTCTGAGAACTGGAGTCATCCAGCTGTGTCAAGATGGAAAGTGGGGGCTGATGTAGCTGGCAGGGGGTGGCTGGACAGAACCGGGTCTGTTCAGATGGTGTTCAAGGACAGACCCAGATTTAATTCCACACCCCTGAGACACTCTAGCTGTGGCTGCGTTTTTCATGGCAATCCCCAGCTAGGTTTCATGCTCAGTGGTGACACCCCTGCTCTCTATCACCGCCCTGCTGTTCCGTCTCCAGGGCATTTTTCTTTTTAACACTACAACTCATTTTTTTTCAGGGCAGATTCACCTCTCAGTGTTCCTTAAATGTAAACGTCAGATGCAGTATAGCCGTCTGTTCTCGAGATATTTTACTCTGATCGCTTTCCCATGCCAGGATGATTTACCTTCAATTTAGGGAAAAGGGAAGCCAATAAGAGTTTCTTGGAAAGTGATTCCTGACAAAGGTTTTTTCCCTTTTTTTTGCCTGTGCACCACACTGAAGGTCGCCTCATGTAGGTCTGACGGTACAGATGACAATCAGCCGCTTTTATGCAGCTCAGCACTTTTTTCCATTGGAGTGCCACCAGAAGCACTTTCCATAAGTAATTCATTACCTCACAAGGGCAGGAAGAAACAGGGACAAAGCAGACTGTTGACAGTCTGGCTAATATTAAGGATGGTATTAAGCTGGCAGGATGGCTGCAGGGATTTAAGCAACATTCTGGGCAAACTCTTTAACAGAAAGACCTGAAATTCACTGGCCTATCAGACAGACACACAGATACAAGAGATCATCACTTCTCCATAACTGCTTCCTCAATAGCACTGTGGGCAGACCACCAATATGCGCAGACCACTTTACACATATTACGGTGAGCTCACAGAATCAGTCATGTCTCTTTCAGAGACGGCTCGTGACTGCACATCCAGTCAGCCAGCACGGAGCATAGTGGCCGGACGGAGATCAGAGACCAGGGCCTCACACACACACAACCACCCTGCAACCAGTCATTGCTGATATTCCCAGCATCCTTTTCCACTTCGCAAACCATGTACAGAGTCCACTCTTTAAATAGATACTTGTGTCCTATGTGTATGCCACCTGGGGACATAAGTTAAAATAATACCAATTAGCTTCTGTCCAGACACTGCACTAACAGAGTAACAGAATTACTGTTTTTCTCACAGCATGGCAGTCTTTGTTCTCCTGTTAAAGGCAACTGAGGTCTTATTTTGTTATGCATGCAGGGAAAGTCACCCAGGCAGGTGGTGAGTTTGATACTACGGCCCGGCACAGCGGCATCCTGGGAGGCAAGCCGCAGGCGATCTGCTTCACCGCGTCCAATGAGACGCGTCGCTTTTCCCCCTAATTTTTAAATTCTTTTTGTTTTTTAAATTAGCCACTGTTCCTTCATCCTCTGTGCCCCAATGGCTCTCCGCACAGGGTTAGAGGTCACGATAGGCATCGCTTTCAGCTCTCCCACCACCTGACGATTTGTTCTACCGTGATCAGTTCCATGAAGGCAAAGGACCGGATGAGCAGGGTATCAACAGAAGAGTCTGAGATCTAGAAGGGGGGGGCTCTCCAAGGTGCGTTTTTCTCAGAAAACTCACCGGAAGGTTGTGTGATTTAACCCCAAATGGGCAGGGAATGCAAATGAATGGGCATTTAATAAAAGTAAAGGTGCATGTTTGGGATAAGAGTAGGAAGTCAAGAAAAGACTCATAGCCTGAAAAAAGACAGGCCTAACTTAAAATGGACCTCTGGGTGACATTTTTCAGAGGGGCTTCTTGGGGCTCTCGGGGACGTGACTCCACCGTCTGCTCTATTTTTGGCCATGCCAATTAGGAGTCAGACACACACTCCACACGACTTACAGATAAGTGCCTTTCATTAACATACTCAATTTGTGTACCTCTGTATGGGAGGGCTTAATTAAAACTGGGGTTTCGCAATTGGGAAAATGGAAAAAGCTCCCTTCCTGTCCAGGGTTGGAGGGGTGGGGGTTCCTTCTTCTGCCTCGACTTCTTCAAAGCGGGTGGGGGATTTAAGCAAAGTCGAGATCCCCACAGAGGAAATCCCCAATGACGCATCAATACCAAACTGACAGAGTGCTTGAGTGTCTGAAGGGCAGTAGACTAATTACAACTAAAGTATCCAAACACAGAAGCCATGGTGGGTTTATGGGACTGAACCTGGATATCAGACAAGTCTGCTAACTATAACTCTGCATGAAAGAAGACAGGTCACCCTGGTCTGCATGAGATTAGAACCCATGGTCAACTGGTCCTGACCTGGATGGCGTCACGCATCGATATCCTTGTGGATACAGCACTCAGCTATGGGGTCCCCACCCCCACAGGGATGAACGATTTCCACTACCTACCATGGAATCATTAAATATTGAACAGAGAATCTCAGGAAAATCAGAATGACAGGAAAAATCAAAGCTCTCCTCTGCCCAGTCCCAGATGCAGCTGCCCGTCACATGGGTGGATTACGGCCTCAGGGGGACCTGACACCTGCCTTTGACACGGAGGGTAAATTGGGTGCAACCCCCAACAACTTGTGGGCCAATAGGAGATAACAGCATTTTCCTAGATGGTATTTCTGCTTATTCACTTGGCACGTGCATTGAAAGCTTTACCTTTCCCAGAAACACAAACCATACTCTGCGTGGCCAACTGTTTTCTCTGCCCAGTCGGCATCTGACTCTCATCCTGAATCTCATCATCATTTCCTACATACGTCTAGATCTGCCCAGGCAAAGAGAAAGACTATTTGTTCTGTACTGTACCTGAAGAGACAAATCTCTGTACCGGAAGCAATTATACACATGAATGCATTAGTTCATGGCTGATAGTAAAGCAATGACCTTGATACAGGAACTTGTCTTACATTTAGCACTGGGGCAGGTTGTTCTCTTTGATGTTGTATGGAGAGGCAGAGACACAGTAGACTAAGGTGAAAAGATTCCTACTGTGCATTTTCCTGTTAATGTCGGTTGGCAAATATGCAGAGCTTTTGCTGTCAAGTTATAAAGGAAATGCCTGAGTCATGGGTATAGGAGAGCATTTGATGTTGACACAATTTAATAATTGAAATGCATGGTTTAATTCTATTTTTGGTGGGGTTGTGGATAACGGCAAATTAAATACCGGGGGGGTGTAGGTCCTGCCAATTCCTATGCTCCTGGTCATAGAAGGAGAGGGTTTTGGGGCGAAAAGCCAATCCTGCCATTGCATCCTGTCAAATTTACAGATACTCACAATGGGCAAAAAGACATACGTTAGCACATCTTTATCGGAATCCCCCCTGAACCAGGCAGATGGGGATAAGAGGAGCCACGCTTTCTGTCAAGGGGTTAAAGAGTGAGCAGGGACTGGGGGCCGCGTCTCTACCATAACAGGAGGGTGACTATGGAGACCATGAGAGAGGGAAACCACAGCAGGAAGACACACGTGCACGGATGCAAACGGCATCTCACGTAAGCCTGATGAACCCTGAGTCTAACCATTGTCATGCGGCCGACACACTTAGCTGAGGCCTGCTGCAGGGGGGCTGCGGAGCAACACAGGGAGAGACAGGAAATGAGAGACAGAGATTATTTTTAGAAAGAGAATATGAGATGAAAGAAGATGAGATGTTTCAGACAGACAGACAGACAGACATAAATATACAGAAATGTGGATGAATGACTCCCTACGGGAGAGGAGTGACATCCGCGTCACCGCTGCCGTTATCCTGCTGTGCACAGCTTCACGGGGCACCGTCAGAGGGCATGTAGATACAAACAATGCAGGAACAAGGAAGACAAAAGGAAGAAAGAGGTCATGTAAATGCAGATAGATGACTTATTAGGATGGATCTGCTTCTGACGCGTCAGCCCCCTCAGGTGATGTCGAGCATTTCCCAGGGGGCGGCTGCTTTCATTTGAAGCCCCCTTCCACAGTTAAGTCCCCAAAGCTCCAGCAAAGTGCTTAACTGCAGCCATTTCTCTCCGTTACCAATCTCGCTTTGAGTCAACCCTCCACTGTCAGGAAAAGTTGCATCGCTTATATTTTATTGGGAGATCGGGTGCGAATATACAGTTAATGGTTATTTAATTGTAAGACTGCACCCCCCCCCCCCCAACTCCATGTGGAAGGAGGTGCGGGGGTGCACTGTGAGAGCTGGGGGCCTTTTTTAACCACCCTGTGCTTTTCAAAGCTGCCCCAGGGTTTGTATTAATACAAGTTTATGGCGGAAACTGCAGCACATGTGATACACAGGAGATTCCAGAAAAAATTTTGCCCGGCATTAACAAAACTGTGAGGTTTTTCTGCACATATAGGGGGTGCCGTTGGGTAAATCTATGCAGGTCATGTAATCATAAAAAAGCAATTTCACCTTTATCATCTTCCAGTATGTATCACTAGTTCTGGGCCCTGTATGCTTTCCTTGGACTGAGCTAATCTAAGTCTCCCAGAGAAAACACCGGTGTTGCTGTCTATGGGACAGAGAAGGCATAAACAGGTAATTCCAGCTCCGAGAGCAGCGAGCCAGTTGACAGGCTCTGCGGAAACAGGATTGCAGCCAGGCTTCTTTATTTGGTTAGCAAATTATGTCACTGATTTAAATAAAAAAACTTTCTCTGTCTGATCAGCTCTTTAAATACATCGCCATCTGCTGTCAGATGGCCGCAATGTCACTGTGTGCTGTCTGAGATGGTCCTGCAGGCCACTTAATCAAAAATCATGAGTGACCAAGCACACTAAGGACTTCACGGGAGGTGGGATCAGCTAGAACCTGAAAGGTTCTGGGGCCGGTCTAAGGGCGTGGAGAGAGACAGTGACAGCCCAGACATTTAGGGTGATGAAGACAATCATAAACATACTGTTTTTTTTCATGGGTTACACACATTTCAATGCTTATGCAGTGTAATTAAAATATATTTACAGTGAGCCCCTGCTGGATGCTCATTGGCTACGATGGCAACACCGACGGACTCAAAGCACAGAGGAGCCCACAGGTGGAACAACTAGGTGAGTCATTCCTGTCAAACAGTGACGCTCATTTAGCAGAAAGACCTCAATAACTACAGTGGGGGCTTCTGAACGGTTTAGTGTCAGGACAGATATCATTCCTTGGTCAGTAAGTCATGATCCAAATTTACGATAAAATTTTGGGGGGTGGCGATGATAAAAGTTAATTTAGCAATCATGTTATGTTTCAATACTACATCCAACACATTGCAACAAAGATTTATATAGCCAAAGCCATGGAATGGAACTCACATACTGTAAATAATACCAGTGTCCAGTTCTTGGGTGTAAGTCAGGTCATTGGTCTTTCACTTGGGCTACCTGCAAGTGCATGGTTCATTGATGGTGGAGGTTTTCAGAACCGGGCTTCCTAGCAGGACATCCCTGTTCCCTGTTCTCACTGAGGCATGCATGCTGTTGTCAGTAGAAGATCAGTCCTAATGCGTTTATGAGTATCCCTGCAGGGCTGCATCTCCTGATACACTACAGGCCTTGTGTGCGTTTATGAGTATCCCTGCAGGGCTGCATCTCCTGATACACTACAGGCCATGTGTGCGTTTATGAGTATCCCTGCAGGGCTGCATCTCCTGATACACTACAGGCC
>JAODKF010000018.1:20337531-20352330 GCA_026779585.1 Mormyrus proboscirostris
GTCAGAGTATGGAATAGTCTTCCTGATAATGTAGTGCAAGCTGAATCCTTAGGTTCCTTTAAATCAGAGCTAGATAACATTTTAACAACTCTGAGTTCTCCCCAAACGAGCTTGATGGGCCGAATGGCGTCCTCTCGTTTGTATAGTTCTTATGTTCTAATGTATCTCTCTAGGAGGGTACCACTAGACCCCTCTATAAAACTTCAATGTCTCTGTACGAACCCTAGCAAAGAGGCACAGGAGAACTCAAGGTCATCTGGCAGGTGACAGGTGAAGCCCTGCAGCTGCATTTGCATTTTCTGGGTATGTGGAGTGTGTGCTGTTAAGGTCTGTACCATTCATATTAACTGTTGCCTTCAGTTTTGTCTTACACAGTGATTTGTGCCAGTCAGGAAACCTCTTAAACTGATGGCGTCTTAAACCAGATACTGGATAACCGGGACAGACAACTTGAAGTTGGTTGGCCTTGAGGGAGTAGAAAACAATCAGCCTCAGATGTCAATTGATAATCAGAGAGTCAGACAGCGGACAAAGGGATTCAGTGGGTCACAGAGGAGTAGCCACTCTGCAACAATGTAACTGTGAAATGCTCATTAAAAACTTGAGGAAATTATGCTAATTTTGCAAACCCATTGTCTGACGACCATTGTTCGGTTTTAGCTGTGTTTTCCTGTCCTGTGTGTGGTCAGAGTAATACGGAAAACAAAGTAAGGTGCTTAACATTATACATTTGACAGCTTATAATGGATTCCCTGCAAATGCAGATGAGTCTTTTTATGAAACTCAGGCATTTCAATGAAGCGCAAACACCATGAAAGCCGAAACATTTATATTGACTAACTGTTATTATTGTTTAATGAAAATCAAATGGTGAAAAGGCAGTTATAATAAAGTTTGGTGTGAAATTTCCTTTAGCATATTGATCCCATAAAAAAGCTGATACTTTTTCTTATCTACAGCCTGATTTTTTTTCTGTGAATCAGTAAAGACTTTAGCGTCAGAACCGTATTTCTCCTTCCCAGCACCCTTGGGGGGGGGGGGGGGGTAAAATTAAACATATGGATTTGGGAGATATTAACCTTGGTTATATTGTGACTATATTGCTAACAATAAGAGGTGACATGCTCTTCTCTAAAGCTCCACACACACAAGACTAAGGCGCTGTATAGCCCAGTCAGCACCTCACCTGTACCCAGGTGAGAAGGTGAGTGAGAAGGGTTTGAAAAACACAAGCAGTGAAAGGGGATGCTATCCCTCTGTATGTGTGTCTCATAGGAAACTAAGATGGGAAGGACTGCTGCTTGCTGCACTTGTCACCTGTACAATGACAATAAAGGAATTCTGTTTTATAATAGTGTTAACATTCTGTATATTCTGAGTCAGGATCTGAAACTAAACACATTAAACCTTTACAGTGCAAATCAAAGACAACTTTTATGAACCATCTGTTGCTAATTGTAAATGTGCTCTGAAGGTGTTTCAAAAGCTTTATTTATGACTCAGTTGTGCATTTTAATGGCTGTTGGTATCAGATGATCTGATTTAAAGTATAATTACTGTGTTGCTCTGGGCAGGTAGCAGCTTGCAGCTGTAAGTGCTCGATGTTGCTTCTCTGTCAGGAGCTCAAGGGCAGTTTAAGGATCTGGAGGGCGGGACGCCACTTTATTCCATTATCTGGCCTTGTAATCTGTGCAGATTTTATTCTCCTCTGGGGACAGTGATAGGAAAAAAATAGCAAATCACGTGTACCTAGTGAACTTCAGATCAAGATGAAATAAGGCAATGCTTTTTCTAAGATTTCAATAAAAGTTACTTGAGTGGGAAACAAATGTCTCCTGATGTTAGCGCTAATGCTTTCCCAGATTAAATGTTATTCTGAAAGCAGCAGGGCTTGTGACCTCTCCGGAAAAACAGCCCTCTGCTGAGATGGGAACTAGCATCTGACGTTTCCACACAAGCAGACAGGCTTATAGCCCGAGTGCTTTTAGAGCCCCAGAGAGTGAAGCACATTCATGATGAGAGTGTGGGGCGAATCTTTGTATGTGCCAATGACTCAGCTCACACGTGGCGGAAGTACAAGGTGCTTCAGCTTGTCGATGAGCGGATTTTAGTCGGCTCCTTCATGGAAAGACCTCCCATGCAATGAACTTGCAAAGGAGCCCAGGGGGGTGGGGGGGTCATGTGACCTGTTTGTCATTGTCCTGACTGCCCTTACACTTTATTTTGTTTATGTCTTTCCGTCCATTTATTTCTGCCAATTTCCCACTGAAGATTCCATGTTTTATTTCTGCATTATTCATGTGTTCACCCTGTCCCTGCCCAGCCACTTGGGAAATGCCCTAAGTCCCAACCTTCATGCAAAGGGCCCCGGGACACGCGAAGGGGACACAGCAGACACGACGCAGCTGAAAGACTGCAAGGAAATTCGCAAACGGGTTGGGATTTGCCTCTGAGGCTTGGTCACATTTAACAGACAAGAAAGGACATACGACAACTGGCAGCACAGCTGCTCGGATTGCACCCAGCAATCAGGTGGGGCGACACCCAGGAACCTGCGACATTGGGAGAGTACAGAGGAAAGTAAGGACTTGATCTGTCGGGGAGAGCAGAGGGTCTGAGGCGATTACTGATCCGGCCCTATTGGATGCTAAGCAAAGCTAGCAACAGGCTGCAGGGATAAATGCCTCCTTCACGAAGGCTAAAGCTGTTAGCGGTTTGCTGAACAAAAAATACACCCCGTATGGAGGTACGCCTTCATCCAGATTGACAAACTGTAGATAATACTAAACTATTTATCTGATCATATTATTTGCAGATAAAATCACTGCTTAACGGATCCCCACTGGGAACCTTCCTTACCCTATTGCTTAACCACTGTGCCCCCTTGTGGGGGGGGGGGAGTCATATTAATCATATAGATTTGGGAGATATTAACCTCGGTTATATTGTGATTATATTACACCTGTACTTAACATTTTTGGTGTTATGTGAAACAAACTGTGCCAGGCATCTTTATCTCCCATTACAGAATTTGTATTAAATCTGCATTTGCTGTTAATTTTAAAGCATCATTCACATTTAAAAACCTGCCAAAACCCTTTGAAATTTGAAATTACCGATGTTCTTTCTTATATCTTCACTTATTTCTTGTATAGGAAGGGGTAACTTAATGTTTGCACTGAAGATACACTATAAAATCCAGACCCATTTGCCGTCAGATCACGGAGAGGACATCCCATCCCGCTCTTCAAAGAAGAAACGGGAGGCCTGTGAGTTTCCCGTGAAGAGGCACAGTCTGGGTCATCAAAGGCAGTTTTATGTCTTCTTTTATCCTGAATAAAAAACTGCCATCTTTATTTTAAAAGGTCGAAAATCATTTTCTGTGGACTCGCTGAAATATTGAAAAGAATTCAAAAAGGATTAGCGAATTATGAATTTCACAAGGCCAGACCATGTACTCTTTCTGTTTTAGGGCTTTCTGAGTTCCCCAACCCCCCAGGAGCAGGGGCTCACCACTGGAGTTATCACACTGCCACATCCTCATTCATTCAGAGGATGTCAGCTGAAGCAGAGGGTCACACCCCCAATCCAATCATGTCGCTTCCTGCAGGTCGTAATCCGACTTTCCAAGCACAGCAGTACGAGAGACCGTATCAAGAGCGTATCCCCGCTGCTGCACGCCCTCATTACACGTGGTATAATCCTCCGCGGACGAGCGACGCATCTGCGGGACCCTGATCTGGCCTCATCCATTTATTTCCTGCTGAGAAATTAGTTTTGGGATTATATAGGGGCGGGAGGGGAGACATAATTACAACAGAGCATGTTACCCCGCATAGCTGCGAGACTCTATGTTGGCAGGAATCGGAGGGTCCGAACAGAATCGGGAGGCTATTCAAAGGCATTGTTAACAGGGGAAGGGGGGGCGGGGGGGGTCACGAGCAAACCGACGGCTACAACGGCCCTACAGGCAAGCTGCACTCGGTCGGGGATCTGCCGCTAGGTTTCAATGATCATAGGCCTAACTTCAGGGGCTTCCTCCCAGCTTGTAGGGGCTGCTCTGCTTCCAGCCGCTCTCAGCAGTAAAGCGACATCAGGAGGCCACGCTCCTCCAGCTGTGACAATTCAAGGCCCCGTACCGATACAGCTGTTTGAGGACACCCCGAGACCTGACCTCACAACCACCTGTGACCCGAATGAAAGGAAAGCTGGGTGATGGTGTGAATGACCCCCCCGGCGCATGTGACTGCTGTAAATGGAGGTGTCTCTGAATAGACACTTCTGGAATATCTCTCTGCTAAACTGCTTGACCTGCTAACAAGCCAGCCTCGTTAAAACCGATCCTCCAGTTAAAGAACATATAAATCACCAAAGACCGCCGAATCCTCCATGTCATCCCATCATCCATCTGAGGCAGAAGATACGGTAGCCAGCGACCTTCCCTGACTGTGACCCGCCCACTGCAGGGCAATAACAAATCAGAGCATTCAAAATACCGTCAAATCTATCAGCTGTCAAAGCCGCCAGGAGCCTTCAGCTGAAAGGAGGGCCCAGGGGTGGCTGATCTGGGAAAGGTCAGCGAGGGGCTTGGCAGACTGACTGACATTTTGACTTTATGAATAAATATTTCCCTACTGAGAGAACTCAGAGGCATAGATTAATTGAAGGATTTCAACACAATCATCAACATGAATAACCTTACAGTCAGTGTCACTCATTTACGGAAGGCCAGGTACCTGGAGTGGGATCCGGACCTGTTTACACATGGGGAATTTCTCACAGCTTGTAGCGTTATTTGGGGGGGTGTCTGATTAGGGAGCTGGGCCTGTGGCAGGCGGGAGGGCCGGATCTGTCTACGCAGGAACAAACACTGAAGAAGAAGCTGAGGAGAGAAGGTGCAGTTTGTTTCCTTACCGTCCAAAACCATTTACTCAGCCAGCATTAGCGCTATGTTACCAACTCTGAACTTCCTTGTACCAATAAACAAGTTGCACCCTGCAGCATCACCCCAGCCATATCCATCTCTATAGATTCCTTTCCAACAAACACTTCCAGTCTGACACCATCTACAAGCACCCCCTTGATGTTGGCCATCATACCTCCCAGATCTCTGCTGCCGTTTTTACCGTGAAAACAAGCATGTTCCAGCAACGCAGAGCACCCCAGCCCCATGAATACAGGAGAGAATGAAGGAGGGACTCTGATATGGAGTTAGGGTTAGTCCTCTATTTAACCGCCATGTGGGAAGGTTCTCCAGTTGACAGGGCATCGTTACAGCTCTGCCACGTGCTCATTCCCAGATCACACGCTCATTTAGCGCATAGACACGATGTGGTCTCACGGCCCACGGATCTCCACACTGGCATCCTCAGGGAGACCCCGAGTTTAGGCGGGGTGCCACACAAGCCCATCAGTGGGAAAACGGGACGGGAAACGAATACATTCGGCGCGGACAGATTCATAGACCTAGATGTACAGCCATAGCTTGAAGTTCTGACACATGATTGGTTGAAGTCTTTTCATACTGTAAACAAAAACCATTGAAGATTTTGCGAATCTCCTGAAGTATACGCTGGACAATGAATGAGCCTCATCAGCCTCTGTGAGCTCTTATGATACAGACTTTGCATGATGATGCACTGCTTTTCATGGGACTTGCATTCTTCATCAGTGTTAACCCTCTGGGGTCTAGGGGTAGGAAACACACTTTCACTGACTTGGGCATGATCACACATTTCTTCAAATATCATAAACTTAATTCATGGCGAATAAATTATTTCTTATATACTTGTTTTGCCATTACACTCATCTTTATTTTTGTTAAGTTTGTAATTTGATGACACCTGTCACCTGAAACAACTATTTGTGGTTTGGTAAGGTGTAAACTATACACCATTCAGATTAAATCCCAGGCCCCTTTCAGGAACTCGGGGGGGGGTTCCATCACGGACCTGCGGCATGGTACAGGCAGAAAAGGAAGGCAATGATCCACTTACGGCTCCACAAGACAGCAGGGGTCTTATTACAGAGACTGATAACTTTCAAAACACTACAAACAAAGTGATGAGTCAAAACTTAGAAAGGGATACGAAGTAAACTAACAGAAACTGGCAACATAGAGAACAAGCAGGAAAACAAACATAGAACACAGAAGATCGAAATAATCAACATCATGGAATCATGAAATCACAGACAATGACTCCACTGGGAAACAGAGCAGGATTGGGTACTTAAATACAGAGGGTTAACTAGACAATGCAGAACAGGTGAGAACAATCAACAAAGGCCGGTACAAGGAAACTGGCAACAGGTCTAATAACAAACACAGAAACTAGACAGCTTAACAATTATCAAAAAGTAGAAAACAGTAACTGGGAATAAAACACTAGGAACAGAGCACAAAGAAAATTAAACCGAACCAGAAAGGAACAAAGCAGAACACAAGCAGGGAAAAACCTAGAACAAGAAAACTAATACTAAAGAAGCACTAGAGAACAATATCTAATAAAAACAAAACAGAGGTGGATAGACTCAAACTCACAACTACAGGGTGTAGAGGTTTATAGCCCATAGAGCCATGCAGCAGCCAGAGAAGCTGGGGAAACACTCAGAACAGGGAGGGCAGGATGGCCAATGATACCTGCTGGTCAAAGGGCGGGGAAGGGGGGGGCACACGAAAGGCTGGGACAGACGAGTGCTGACCCTGACAGCCCAGCTCCAGGACCCCAGGAAACTGCACCCTTCTGGTCCGGTTCCCCACTCAGATGATTTCCATCACGTTTTCCTAAATGCCACTGTCCACATTACATCTGGCTTATTCCTACACATCACAGCATAACCAACTATGAAACCCCAAACACTAAAGTATTTCGAAACGGCACTCTGGCTCAGTTTACCTGCTTCAAAATTTCATCTTCCACCAACTACAAGCTTCAGGTCTGGCAAGACAACAGCCCTATTAAAGGCACAAACTCCCCCTAGCATCACAAATTTAGGAAAGCATTTTTAAGACATTTTAGAAAGACCATCTAAATCATAAGTGTTGCAGTTCAGACAGAAGAAGGTCACACTAAAGGGGTCTCAGCTGCTGTTGCTAATTCCAGAAACGTGCAGTGATGAAATGAGCCACGGCTGGTAAACAATTCTCTGCCAGTATTTCTCTAACCGAAGCGATAGACACACTCCTTTGGCTGCACTGTACAACAGCAGCCCAATTAAACTTCCGGGGTGTCCATTTATCAACACAATTTCACTGTGGAAAAAATACATATGCACGTTGTACACATATATGTATGCAATTTCCTGTTATTAAATCAGAATGATCTTGGCAACGATCCTACATACACAAGCCTGAGACCACACTCAGTCACCAACCTCAATTAGGCATAGTCAATGCAAATTGACTGCCTGCTAATATACTATGCAGATCAAACAGTTCTGCATGCAAGGTACAGTGACAAAGGAAAGGAGAGAAAAAAGAGAATTTTGACCAGTGTGAGGTAGACGTCTTGCTCTCGGAGGCAGATGTACAGGAAGATGTTCTATTTGGCAGGACTAGCCAAAGGCACCACAAATTTAATAAAAAGTGTCCTGTGCGGGAACAAGTCACCATAGCAGCTAATGCTGCCAGCTTAACAAGACTCAAGACACCCGAGCTCAGGGAGAAATGGTCCGATATGAAGGTGGCAGCAAAGAAATGAAATGCTGCATGTATTGCCAGTGTGACTGCAACCTGTAGGAGCAGAACTACAGCTTTGCCCTTGGAGTGTGACGTGCAGATGGCATCAATGGCAGGGGACGCCCTGGGCTGCGCTGAAGCATATGTGGGACACTGACGCGGAAGGTCAAACAACTGCACAAAAAAGAATTAACAAAAAGATAAAAGTGTTTCTTTCCTGAATGAAAGATGCAAATTTCCATACATTAACAAAATTAATGCGTAGATAATTTAATGGTTTTGATCATGGTAAAATAACTCTTTCCCCCAGCGATGGTTGTGGAAAATGAAGCAGGACTGACTGAGGAGGGCTGCTCTGTACCTGGGCCTCAGCAGATTCCTGCAGAAGGCAGTGACTCCATCTCCATGAGTCCCATCAGCCCCAAGCAGCGGGAGCAAAGGGGGACGGTAACCGTGATCTGAGAGGAGGCAGGGGAAGCTCAGTGAAATCAAATGCATGTTGCGTGATATTTGGGTTTCATTAAAGAAACTTGCTAAAAGATATCTCAGATGTGGTATTTCACATGGGACACATCACGCGCACAAACATTGACACAGCTGAAAGAGCATCAGGCTTATTTGGGGGCATTTATACTCGATGCTCTCGACGAGTTTGTTTACGCATCATGGCAACTGCGCATATCCTGCATTCATTTCACACATTGTTTGTGCAGCTACCCATCAAATGAACACTATGCATACACGAGATGCAGTACCGCCAAAAAATCCTGTGGGTAGTATGGTCAACTTTTTCATGGGACTATGTGTTTATATACAGTACAGTTGGTATTAAAGCAGCATCTTCGAAATATAAATTTACATCATTTAATGGCAGTTTAAGTTTATTCTGCTTCCCAGTTCAATCTGAGCTAAGAAAATAGTGTCATATGTACAAAGTACAAGGAAATTCTCACTTGAATGCCTTCTCCGCAGACTGCAGACAATTAACAAGACAGTGCAACATTACTGTACAAAACATACTAAGTAGGGCTGGACGATGTGCAATATTAATATCAACATTGTAAGTTATTTACATGCAATTTTCACATCGTAAAAAATCACATTGCAATAATTGATTTTTTTCCTCCAGTATCTTACAGCCATAAACTTAAGTAAAAAACACTAACTATTTCGAGATATAACACATAACATAACATTCGACATAAGGTAGTAATGCGATATGGCGCTTTGTTCAACTTCTTGCAAATACGATAAACATCATTGATGTTTATCTTTGGTGGCTTGTGGTGGCAATGACTGTACAACATTTTAGGACAAACAAGTTAGACTGAAAACAAAGAGCTAACCAATATGGTTTTGTTGCACTGCCCTCTGTGATCATAACTTTTAATCCTCCAGATTGTCATAAACTGCGCGCGCAAGTATGAACACTGCTTGAGTAGCAACTGTAAGTATAAGCATTCAGATTTCAAGCGTCAAGTACAAACCAACCCTTATGTGCATTTGGGGCAGCATGTGCATTTTAGGCTGTAAATCAGGGTGATCTGGCTGCACATCAATGGTGTCAGGGGTTGGCAGGTTGTTCTACACAGCACACGCGACCATAATACTGCACACACCTTGGCTAGGTTGTACAACATTCTTCCAAGTTGCATGCGAACACAACCACCTGCACTGGAAGAGCCTTAATATGCACTGATCACACTACTGCATGCACATCATTGTAGCACGTCTCTCCCGTGATCTGGGGGTGACAGAAAGGGATTAAGAGCCAGTGTCTGAGGGAGAAGTGAGGCAATGATTAAGGCTGCTATGAGTAAAATGGCTGTCAAGTCATTTTATTTATAAAACACATTTAAAAACACAATATTTTTACCAATGTGCTCTATTACACAGTGAATAGACAATGTACATATCACCCTGCCATAAAATATACAGTAAATCAAATAATAACAATCACTATACATAGAATCCAACAACAAAATGTAATCTCATGATGACATGAAACACTAACATTTGAGGTGGAAATGTTAATGAGTAAAAATAATAATCTGGATTTTAAAACTGTGATTGATGTAGCTGATTTAATCTGAAATGTACAACTATTCCAAAGGGTCAGAGCAGCAGCTGCTAAGGCACAGTCGCCCTTTTAACTGGGACCATGGGACGGACAACAGCAACTGATCAGAAGCAGATCAGAAGCAGACCTCAAGGTTCTGACAGAGAGTTAAAGGTGTAGTAAATCAACAATATACGATGGGGCAAGCCCATTTAAGGCTCTGCACACAAAAAGTAAAACCTCATTCTTAACCCTAAAAGTCGCTGAAAGCCAATGTAAAGAAGCTAGAACTGGTGTGATATGATCTCTTTGTGTTAGTCAATAGTCTTGCAGCAGCATTCTGTACAAGCTAGAAACAGGACAGTGCTGCCTGACTAACTCCTATGTACGATGCATTACAATAGTAAAAGAACTAAAAGCATGAATAAGTTTCTCAAGATCGTAAGGAGAGAAAGAGCTTAACCTTAGCTACCCTCCTCAACTGAAAAAAAATCTTCCTTTAAACACTGAATTGATTCATCTATCAAACTTCTGCATCAAAAATTACTCCAAGACTTTTTGCTCATCATTCAGGAGCACTGGAGCGACAAGATGCTCCTCCCCACATCATCATGCAGGTTCCTCGCCAAGTGGTATGGTCTGTACATGGTGGTGGAAAGGGGGTGGTCTGTACATGGTGGTGGAAAAGGGGGTGGTCTATATATGGTGGTGGAAAAGGCTGGCTCTGTGAACCACCAAGTGCATCAACCAGGCATGTGTCAAAAGGAGTACTGCTTTCAAGTCCTGCCCTCCGTCTGCCCTAACTTTACACAGGAGGATCACCAACTGGAGCCAGACTCTCAGCACCCCAGGAGAAGGGTCTTTGGGAGCTGAGGGGCCCGTATGTATAGAGTCCCCTAGTTACCAAGTAATTACCCAGCAAATATATGGTAAATTATTGATCATTATTGGTTATTTACCACGGGTAATAATTAGGTAAATCCAAAGAAACTACAGCTGAAATACTAAAAAAAACACCACTATTATCTTTTATCGGAACTAAGTACTGTGTAGTTGACTGTTTTAGGTTGGTGATAACTCAGATATAACTGTGTACTGCCTGGGAAGGTAGGCAACCAATTCTTAGAAACACCTCCACTGTTACTCACCAATTCAAGTTACATTTGTAGTTATCCAAGGTTTATGTTTATCTAGAAATCGATAGTACTTTCCAATACATTACTTTCAGATATTGTCCATGGATACACCTGCTTATAAAAAATTTGACCTCATGCTTACCTGGTAACAACCCGGTACTGTTTTCTTCTAGTGTCATAGTACATATACTTAAATACTGGGTACATTTTAGTAGATGTTTTTACAATTTACTCAGTAAGTACCATGTACATCATGTATTTAATGCAACGTTACTAAGGAGAACATGGCAATTTACTCAGTAAGTAAACTGAAAATGTACTGTAAAGCCTGGTTTATTTTCATTGTATTGCAGTTCAAGGATAATATAACATGGAATATAGGATAGGAAAGGGGGGATAGGATACAGAGGACAGGGAGATTTTTCTTAGTATTTCAGCTGCATTTTCTCTCCATTTACCTACTTATTACCTGTGGTAATTAGCCAATAGTATACTATAACTGACCATATATTTTCTGGGTAATTACTTAGTAATTAGGGGACTGTAAAAGGGAGACGGCAGGTTGCAGTGGTCCATCATTATATCGAGATTCCCCCTCGTGTGATTGTGCACCAATGGCCTTACTGCATCCCAGAGGCTCAAGGGGCAAGCTAAGGTGCTTGGGGTGACTGAAGAGTTGCAAAGCTCCTAGCACAGTTCACTAGTGATGCTGCCAAAGTCTGAAAGGTCTTAATGGTTCCGCAATGAATCGCAGAGGCTGAACAAAGTGGCAAAATATCGATGAGCCTCGAAGAGCTGGTGGAACAGTTAGGTAAGATAAAGGTCCCAGAAGGTCTTGGAGGCCATCAGTCGGGCAAGACTGACCGGTAAATGTAGGCCTAATAACTAATTGGATATGGCCTTTTCTGTGCACAGGAAAAGAAGATAGAGGCCAGCTGCATTATCCTTGGCCAACCACCAAAACCCAGGTACAGGCTTTCCTCAGGTTGGCAGGGTATTATCAGTGCTTTGTTCCTCATTTCTCCTGTAGAGACAAACACTTATCAGATCTCAGGAGGAAGCGACGGCCTGCCTGGGTTATCTGGAGTGATCAAGCTGAATGACCCGGTCATCAGGGTCCTGGACTCCGGTCAACCATTTTTCTTGCACTTATGTTCAGGATGTGGACCTGGGGGCCATATTCTATCTGGACTTTGGAGGAGAAGAACACTACAGCGAATCGGCAGGGTATCAGCCCCCAGGTCACTAGGTGGATCCTCGACCAACAGGAATAATCCTGCACAGGGTCAAGCAGAAACATGGTAATGCCAAGGGATTGTCCAGAGCCATTACTTCTTCTGTGCAGGATCACTGGCCTACCCACACTCCTTTGCCAGTCACGACACTCCGGCCACCCCTGCACGGTGCTTATGGATGGCAGTGTGGCGCTTGGGGGTGTGCCTATTGCAGGACCACTGGCCTACCCACACTCCTTTGCCAGTCGCAACACTCCGGCCACCCCTGCACGGTGCTTGTGGATGGCAGTGTGGCGCTTGGAGGCGTGCCCATTGCAGGACCACTGGCCTACCCACACTCCTTTGCCAGTCGCAACACTCCGGCCACCCCTGCACGGTGCTTATGGATGGCAGTGTGGCGCTTGGGGGTGTGCCTATTGCAGGACCACTGGCCTACCCACACTCCTTTGCCAGTCGCAACACTCCGGCCACCCCTGCACGGTGCTTGTGGATGGCAGTGTGGCGCTTGGAGGCGTGCCCATTGCAGGCCAGACAGTAGGAGGTCACTTTGCAAGCATTTCAGCAATGTAGACCACTGCTAACTGCCATACCAGAAATGTGTGGCAGCAAAACAAGCCCCAGCTGGCAATCTGTCACTTGCATTCCCCTCCCCTCCATGAAAGGCGTTTAAACCATTTCAGAGAGATCGGAGGGAAGCAAAGGCCAGGTGGCTATTCAGTAATGGCTTTTTGATTTTTTTTTTTGTCCTAAACATAGAGCTCGTAAGCCTGCTTACATAAATCATCAGCTGATTCCAATACGCAGCACCTTAACGGATTCAGCCATAATTATTATTGTTTCTCAGTGTCTCTCATTATTTCCACCGGGGATCGACCTCACAGCGCTACACCCCCGAATGTGATGCGGTACAGGTAGATCTCTAGAGTTGCCGACTTTAGTTGGCTGTCTTGCGTGAGATTTTCACACTCATTTACATAATAATAATAATAATAATCAAACCTTTATTGTCCCCATGGGGAAATTCTTTTTACGCCTCCCTCAACTTGCTCTTTCTAGAGCAAGCTGTCCGCGAAGGGCAGCTACCTGTTGGGGCGCCCAGGGAGCTGGGGGTTAAGGGCCTTGCTCAAGGACCTGCAGACGTGCTGAGGCTGGGCTTGATTACAGGCACACAAGCTTAGCCCACTGAGCCACATGCTGCCCCCATGTATGCAAGAGTTCGTAAATTGTCTGCATGGTTTGCAAGCTACCCCCAAACTTCTGATGTAGCTCATTTTAGGTTTATAATGGAATAATATAGATTTGCCATAAGATTTCTTATGTGAGCGCGAGACTCTGAAAGCATGTGTGTCACACTAGATGCATAAAGGTCGCCAACCCTGGATATCAGGCCTGGAAAATTACAAATTACAGTCATGTCTGATTGTGCTGAAAATTGCAGATGATGGATACAGTCTGTTGACTACCCTTGCCGATCTCCCTGCATTAGACATGACCTCGACACGTACAGCTTTGATAGACGTCCCTTCCTAGCCAAGCAAACCCTATGAGCAATATGATGAGCGTTACAGTAAAATACAGGAGATCCTGAGGTGAAGTCTGGTGACAACCACATTATTTCAGTTCACTAGTGTCTCATCATCACATAAGACTAGAGAGTTCAGGGCTTTCTAATTTCCACTAAATGCACCAAGATGCTGAAGTTCCCACCTTTTCTGTGGCAGCTGTTTTGTTCTGTGTGCGGATGCCAGCATGGGGAATATGCAAATTTCACACACACTCACATAACAATTCAAACCTTCTACCCCGAGTCTCCGTGTACCGCATAGACTGGACATGAGCACTAGAATTTCCTGGAACAACATCCTTTTCAAATGTATAAAACGTTACAGTCATCCGAACCGCCCACACACAGGTACACATGAATCACATGCAAATCTAAGCATATGTAAAAAACAAAGATAAATAAACTTTGCTCAATTTTAACCAAAAGTGAACAAATACATCTCATATACATCTGCATTTTCTGATTTCACAATATTTAAATTTTGACCTAGCTTTGCCCTGCAAGTCAAGAAAGAATTTTACACTTCCAAGTTATTATGACTTTCTCCATTTGTGATCTTTCTGTAGGCAGGTTAATGGGGGGCAAAGAAAGGTTTTGTGACAGACTGATGTCTCACTTCCAAATGTAACGAGACTGAGATGTTTAATAATGCATCTGCTTGTTACACAATTCAGCTAATTGGCAAATGCTGGCACTAGACTCAGTTCTGCAGTCCAAGCCCATCCTTTTAATATCTTTGGTGCCCTGTTTGTGCATTCTGCCACTGTCTCTTGGTTACCATGGTGAAGCCTTGAAGAATACGGGGGGGAGAACTTGCACTGAGAACTTCCACGCCCTCCCCTACATTTAAAGTCTTCAGTTACAGAAAAATGGCACCATTAACCGTCACTGTCTTCATCTTCGTCAGTGACACCACCTTGGCTTGTCGGGGTCTAAGCTGCGCCACTCTGCCCCCCCATAGAGGCCGCTAGTGACTGCCCTCTCCTGCGATGATCCTGCGCTGGGTCTGACAAGAACATTAATGAGGGGCATCCCAGTAGTAGGGTGGTGCTATTTTAACATCTAACAGGGACCCGATTAGCTCCTGGAGACATGGAGACATCCCCCCCCCCCCCCCCCCCCCGGGG
>JAODKF010000018.1:20353313-20363588 GCA_026779585.1 Mormyrus proboscirostris
TAGGAAAGGGGGGATAGGATTCCGAGGACAGGGAATATAGGATAGGAAAGAAGGGATAAGGTACAGAGGACAGGGAATATAGGATAGGAAAGGGGGGATAGGATTCCGAGGACAGGGAATATAGGATAGGAAAGAAGGGATAAGGTACAGAGGACAGGGAAAATAGGATAGGAAAGAAAGGATAGGGTACAGAGGACAGGGAAAATAGGATAGGAAAGAAAGGATAGGGTACAGAGGACAGGGAAAATAGGATAGGAAAAGGGGGATTGGGTACAGAGGACAGGGAATACAGGATAGGAAAGAAGGGATAGGGTACAGAGGACAGGGAATATAGGATTGGGAAGAGGGTTAGGGTATAAGGGAGAGGATAGGCAACAGGGTATATGGGGTAGGGAGGAGGGGATAGGGTATAGAGGACAAAGGATCGGGGACAGGGTATATTGGATAGGGAAGAGAGGAAAGGGGATTGGGGAGAGGGGAGAGAGAGACATTTGAAACACCTGAACGTGATGATAATGTGACAATTCTGTGCTCATCCCCTGGCAGTTATGAAATAATCCCATCCAAGGCGGGCTGTTGTGTGACATAAAAGATGGTAGAATGGTTCAGCGGCCACATAATAATGACCGGACGAGACACTCAGCTGCACTCCACAGCAAGTCATTAAAATGGCTAGAATGAGAACAGTGCCCCATAATCTCCTGAGGGAAATCGGGGCTAAGGACGCTGACCAGACCCTCCAGCTGAAGGGCAGGAACCTCCACATTTTATTACAGCCAGAGTGATTATTCACGCTCGTTAGGACTGGAGGGGGCATGCTTTTATGGGCTGGCTTCACTGAAATTATTAACCAGGCCATGGCCAGCTCTCTCTCACCAGACCAGGAAGCACACTTTGCAGTGTAATATTCAGTGTGTCCGGTTCACACTTGCCTGCAGGATGGAAAGCCTGCTCGGACATCGCTGGGTCCTCATTCACAAATGATCATTGTATTATAAGATGGTGTGCAGCTGTCCCAATTACTTGATTAAACTTTGAACTGAACTACAGCTGTGACAAAACTATTTTGACAATGAGATTGTCTATGTCGATTGCTCACCTGACAAAACATCTGTCTGTCAATTCAACTTTAGTCTGTACTTCTTCGAGCCCATGATGTGTTTTACGACTTGTCGTTTGATGCATCTTTATGCATGTTATCCTGATATGTTGTCTGACTGTCTTATTGTCTTGACGTGTTGTTTGTCTGTGTTGTTTTGCTTCTAGCCCTGATGTATCATCCATAAAAGCACCGTCAAACGAGAAGGAGAATGCCACACCAAGACGACGCTGAAAACAGTCAGACGACCAGGACAATATGCATAACGGGGCAGTCAAGTGATGAGGAGGACAACATTTTAAGATGATATGCACTTGCTATATGATACGCACACTGGCACTTTAGTTGTGTGGAATTTACATGTCCCCTTGTATGTGTGTGTGACTTCTCCAGTTTCTTTCCACTATCTAAAAACATGCAACTTAAAGTGAATTGGGATGCCTGAACTAACCATATGTGTGACTGAGGGTGCACCTTGCAATGGTTGGTTGGTCCCTGCCTCGAGCCAATCACAATGTAGATATTATATATATAAATGATTATTCATCAACTTAATCGGCATATTACTCGATGATTAATATATCAATAATGAGAGCTGTAGTGTGCAGGTCAAAAGAGACATTCTGGAAGGTTCTGGGTGATCCCTGTTGGAATGATATGGCGTGTATCTGTTCCCATGGCAATAACATAAGCAGTTCTTTACCACCTGTCAGCCACAGAGAGACATAGTGACTGTTTTTGGCTTTTTCCAGTGCCCTTTCATGCTTCTGTGGTAACCTATCTGCAGACCCTGTTGTCCTTTCAACCTTAAATTTGTTTTTCAAAATCTGTAGTTTGGCAATCAAAAACAGGCGATTTTTTTTTCTGATGATAAATTCCATTAGACTGGTTAAATCAAGCTGTCCATCTCCTCTGGCCTGCCTTTACAGTAGACCTATGCACCATGATTTGCCCTCGATATGTCAATCTCATTTAACTTCTCTCACACAATATGTACATATTCTGCAGCTTAAGTTAAATTACTTTGATGTGTCCCTTGAATAATATTTTTGCAGTATTACCAGGTATGACTGTTGCCCAGTTTGCATGTTGAGCTGACGTTTGGAATGTGAGACATCTGTGTTCCAGTCCAAGACCCAAGGTAAGGTGAACAAAACCTTTACCTGGAGGTTGAGGAAAATGGTGAGCAGGCTGAAAGAGGCTGCCATGGAGCTGAAGCCAAAGATGAGGAGTGGTCTCCGGCCAATGCGTTCGATCACGAGCCCCTGTGGTGTGGAACCAGAAGGAGAATGGAGAGAGAAACCTCAAGAGACTCTGCTAGTTAACATGCATATTCCACTGGAGGAAATGAGCGATGACCAACCAATAAGCATACAGTAAAGGCGGGTCTCACCACAACAACTCTAACAAATAGAACATTACAAAGAAACCCAGTGTCACGCTCAGCTCCGTCCGATCCTTGTGTGGGCCACGCTCACCTCGTAACCTCGTGTGATTCCCCGATTGTTCTCACCTGTTGCTTGTTACTGCCAGCTTGTCCTGTGTATTTAGTCCGCGTCTGAGTTCAGTCCTGTCAGATCTGTCATTGTGATGTTATGTTCGTCGCAGTCTGCCCTTTGTCTACGTGATAAACCCGAACCTTGTGGATTCTCGCGTTCCTGAGTGGTCATTCCCTGCAACCCTGACACCCAGAGCCAGAAACATTAGGAATCTCGCAGACAACACAGTATTCACCTTTAGCGAGGATCTGAGGCCAGCAGACCAATTACCCACCTCTCTGACAAAGTGCCCCCCCCCCTCACCGCCATCTCTGTCATTGAGACACCCAGGAAAGCTGCCCACTCAAACTGGGATGGCAACAGAAATGTTTTTTGCTTTCAGAAATAATGAAACAGGTACAGTGTGATGCTGTGATGCTCTCCACACTCCACTGCCCACTCCCTCGTCCGCCAGGCCCCGACAGACCCCCAAAACAACAGCACAGCCAGAACACGCGTGTGTACAAGGTCTGTGTGTCCATTTCCCTCTGCTTTTCTATGTAAATCTGTGTTACTCACTCACACATACAGTTCATATACTGTATTCCTAATAATGAGGGGACTCTCCATTGAATTCTGTGGGCATAAGCCATGATAACCCTAACTCCCACTCAGCCCTGACCTTAACTATAAGCAACCAAACAAAATATTAGACTTGCATTTTTAGTTTTTTTTTTTTTTCTTGTAGTCAGTTTCCCCAAAAAAAATCTCTCCACAAAGTCAAAATAAGAGGTTTTTATCACAATGTGGAGACATTTGCACTTGTGCGTTTTTATTGCATTTCTGTTAGCCTGTTTACTTACATGGTTCAGTGAGAATGGTGATTTTCTGAGTGAGGGTCGGGGCCATACCTGAGGGGCGGGGTCATATCAGGGGGGCGGGGCCATACCTGAGGGGCATGGTAGTGCTATCTGGTGGGCACAAGGTTTCCATTCACCGTGTGATCCTATGCACCCCTGATGCTCCAGTTATTTACTTGTTTTTCAGGCCTTAAATGGCTCCCATTTTTAACATAGGGGCGCACACTGACTGATCTGAGGGTATTTCCAGCAGGAGTAATGTAAGAACATGCAGAAGAGCGTAGGGGACACCTCCCATTCAGCCCGGCTGGCCTTGCAATGAAAAAGCTCTCCAGGTGAGGCATGGCTGGCTCATGTGTGACAGCAGATTCATGCTCCACGGATGCCCCCTACTGGTTATCATAGATGAATGCTGCTGGATGGACAGGTCCGCCACCAAATCCCCTGCCTCCACCTACAGTGACCTGGCACCCCTCCCATCAGAGGTGCCACTTATTCCAGAGACTTCTTAAAAGCTTGCCCTAGGCTCACATCATGGTGCAATCAACGACCGGCACTTCACCCATAGGCACAACCTACTGGTTTTCCTTCAGAGTCCTTTAACTACCATGCGTCCTGCTGGTGCACAGAGCACATTGCATTCAGGCTGACATCCCTGGAAGCAGAAGGTCATGCAATCACATGCCAGAGGTAAGTTCCCCCTGCCATAGAGAAGGTAATCAACCCTTCAGTCAGGCTGCAGTTTCCACCCAGCTCGCTCTACAAATATCTGACCCCCACCACCCCTGTTACTTGGGGAGCTGCCCTTCTGCCCGCACTGCTGTGGAAAACCAGTAGGGGCACCACCTGGGCCCAGCAGCCCCAAAATGACAGTGGCAACAAGCAGTGATGCCACACATTTCTGAGGGATGGCTAAATATCAGATTGCTTTTAT
Organism: Mormyrus proboscirostris; assembly: GCA_026779585.1. Taxonomy (NCBI): domain Eukaryota; kingdom Metazoa; phylum Chordata; class Actinopteri; order Osteoglossiformes; family Mormyridae; genus Mormyrus; species Mormyrus proboscirostris. The sequence continues at coordinate 20,357,685 of JAODKF010000018.1, forward strand.
GCTGGGAGTGCTGTTCCAGTCACTACGGTGTCACTGCTGGGCTGATGGGCTCCACCCCGATTATCACCTCGATGTGACACCTAATAGGACGACAACAGAGCATGAAAACCTCCAAAGAAAACAGCTCCCACTTCAGGTTAGGCAAGTAAATTATACAAAAAGCTCTGTCCCTGGAAGCTGCCTGGTAAAATAGCAAGCAAGTTTAATTAATTGAAACCTAAACAAACCAAGGGTTTGGCAAAGCCACATTATAGTTATTACCTGATATTTGAGAAACACTCAAGTAGCAGCACATTGGGAGGATTCTGGGGTGTGAAGATGGTTTAATGTATGTGTAAGCAGCGGGGAGTTTCCACACAGGGAAACAGACAAGGCTGTGTATCATTTAGAAGGACTACAGGGTACAGGGTCTAACGTGGGGGTCTGGGGGGCATGTTCAGGGGGTTGAGGGATATAGAGGAGCCCAGGCACAAGAACAGTAAAAGAACAAGCTGATAATCTGTCCAGTGGAACAGCCGTGAACGTTAGGACCAAATCAAACCAAAATGAGCAGGCAGAAGGCTGAGCTTTCAGGTGCATTATGGGTACAGGAAAAGTCCAGTCATCCTTTACACCAGGGTTATTCAAATCACTGTCCTCGAGGTCCGAGTACTGCTGGTTTTCCAGTCTTCCTTTACCTGTGAGCCAGATGTGAAGCCTCTGACCAATCAGAATCAGTAATTATTAAACTAACTACCTGGGAGAACTGAAAACAAGGTCTGGATATGGAATCAAGGTCCAGATTTGGAAAACCCTGCTTTACATCATTGGTTCTCAACCTTTTTTTGCACCACAACCCAATTTTTACCATGCCAGTCAGGTGGCGACCCTATATCAAGTATAGGTTTAAAGTAATGTAATGATCAAGCCTGCAGTGCACTCTGCAATTTATGGCAATCAATGTACAAAACTGACTGGAAGTGCAAGTGAATTTTAAATTAAGCATCTGTGGTTACTTGGATTGGTTGAGTTTTCACTAGTTTTGCACTAAGCATTTGCAGACCCAAGACCCGTTTGTATAGGTTATTTCTAGGATTGTGGCTGGGAAATCTGATTGTGGATCAGCTTAGGAGCTTGCTGGTTTTAAAATGCTTACATTTCCAACTCTGCCTAGCGACCCCTTCAGAACATGTCACCATCCAAATTTGAGAACTGCTGCAATTCTACAATTCCCTGACAAAGAAGCTATTGAGGACTTACATGGGTGTTTTACGCAGGGGCTGTATGAAGAGCTGCTTTTGCACTCTGACTGACATGGTTTTGGGGAAGGGGCTGTGAGATGGGTTTTTTAACAACATGAAGCTCCCTGTCAAAAGGTGCCTGTCTGGTTCGGCATCAGGGGTGATAAACATGAGATCTTGTCCAGAAAGTGACCCCATGGTGTATGTACATTGAAGCCAGTCAGCACCAGAGCCTGTCGTATCCCCCGCTGGCTACAGATCTCATCTTCTGAAATCCCAGGAACATCAGCACATTTTTACATTTGAGCCTGTTGTCCATCGTGTTTCATCGTCATAGGTCATCGCGGTGCACTGCTTTGATGCAGAATTAAAACACCGTAGCTTGGCTGAGCTCTGTGGCGCAGATACGCAGACAAAAGGAACGCCCCTGCACTTCTGCATGGCGGGGGGGGGGAAAGGACCTGGTACCCCTGTAACCCCAAGGCAGTTAAAATCTGGGTATAGAATACAACAGAGGTGATGTATAGCTCAGCTGGTTAATTCCATTGCTGGCAGTGAGCCCCCACTTGCTCCTGGGACACTGTCTGACCCTAAATAAATTACTAAATAAAATACTAAATAGATAAAAAATGATGGATAGTTGCATACTGTATACAAAAGATGAACATACGACTTTGCAAGCTTCAGATTCACTGTTATTTATTGCTGTGAAATGTGTTTGTGGTGGGATTGATTCTGATGCTATGCATTTTTTCTGACCCTTGAGCTCTGACGCTCCCCCCCTGCAGGAGGCGCTGTCACGGACGGCTGTGTGACTGTCCATCCGAGGACAAGCTTGTTCCCCAGCCATATCCCGGTGGCATGGAGGCTCCATGACCTACTGCCCATGATATCCTCACATACTCTAAGGCCACCATCTTGCCGTGTTGTCGTTTAAAGCTCTCTGAACAGGTCTTATTATTGGGGTCACACCAATGTCTGGCTCAGAATGAACCTGGACTGACCAGACCCACCATCAGCTTCAGAGTCCGTTCTATACGTCACAGTTGACTAGGCATGTGCAAAGGGTGCACTATAACATTTTCAATTGAAAGTACACCACCTTTTGAGGTTCTGAGTGCCCTAAAAATGTATGATTATACAAAATTTACCAAGCCCCTCCGTTTGGTCAGCAAAATTTACCAATGGGGACGCCTCCCTGTCGAGCACCTGCCCATTGCAAATCTCTACAGATTATCTGAGTTTTAGGTGCATAACAGCAAATAACACATGCAAAAGAGCACATAGCAAATGAAAACTCCCTAACCCTAACCCTCCATAATGACATCGCTGTAGAGTCGTGTCTGTGTCTAACCCTAACCATCCATAATGACATCGCTGTAGAGTCACGTCTGTGCCCCAACAGCCAGACAGAGACTCTGTGGAAAAGACCCAAAGGCCCCTTTCTGTAAAGTATCATCTGCCAGCATTAACGACAACATGACTGGCGGGTGACTGACAGTAGCGGCTGGTATTACACACAAGCGGCTTGCTAAAGGAGCTTTTTAAGGTTCCATATGCAGGCGCACTGAGGGAAAATAGGCTGTGGAAATGGAATTCTGCCAGGACATTTAGGTCGCCGATGCTTATCCACGCACCGCTTAAAAAACAGCTCTGAACAGTTTAATCTGCAGCTTTGCGAATGTCTGCCTCCCTCTTTCTCACCTGGGGAAAGAGGACTTTTTGAAAAGAGGGCAATTTGAAAAGAGGAAGAGACTGCACAATTTAGAAGAGATTTGGGTGAAAACTGGAGAGAGAAACACTCCCCCCACACATGTGTGGCTGGAATTGTGTGGTGGTTGGTGTTTACTGCAACCAGTAGGGCTTGGAGTAGAACTCTGAGCTGTGGCTGCTCTCCCATGGGAGAATTTCACCAAGAGAGTCTGATGTTACAGTAGCAGAGCTCCCATGGACGCGTCGCCGGGCCGAGATCCCACTAACCGCCGGGGCAGCGGCGCTGGTGACTGTCAGGCCGACCTTAAAGCTGAGGGCCAGCGGGAGCTCAGAAGCTGCATTCTCACAACAAAGGCCTGCTGGCTCAGTCTCTGGGTGCAGTTTCAGCACAATAGAAATGACAAATAAGCATCCAGTCTACACCCCCACCAATCCACTTCTTCATTCATGCACTGACTAATCTAGATTGAATTGGTTGACAGACACTGCATGATTAACCTAGACAGTGGCCGACTTAGACAGCACTGAATATCCTAGACTGGAGTGACTGACTGACCCTGATTATCTGTGTTAAATAACATTGAGCTGATCTTCAACCAAATGTCAATGGAGGACAGGTGCATTTTGGGTAGGACTATGCCATTACCCCCATGATTGACAGTTAATTGTACATTGACATCCCACCTGGGAGCCTCAATTGTCACTGTGAGCCTTACTGATGTCTCAAAAGCCAAGGGACACCAAGCTGTCAAGATGTCACAGGGAGACAAAAGCAGAGGGTGTCAATGTGTAGGAGTACCAAGGACACACACCCACACACATGTGGCTCCAACTACAGTATATATATTTCAGTGGTAAATCCCACACTGCACTGCATATCGACTTGAGTGAAACAGACACGTGTATCTGTGAAGATGCAGATGAAAGTGGCACGTCCCACAAATCTAACTCAAAAAGCCAGCGGATGTGGTGACCTCCTATTAGGATATCTTGAACTACTATATCCAAAAGAACCCTATGACAAGTATTAATAGCAAAGTCTCGTTTCCCTCGCCCAGACTAGGGTCACCGGGGCCCCACCCTGGAGCCAGGCCTGGGGGAGGGGCCCGTTGGCGAGCACCTGGTGGCAGGGCCTTGGCCCGTGGGGCCCGGCCGGGTATAGCCTGAAAGAGGCACGTGGGATTGTCCCCAGGTGGGCCCACCACCCGCAAGGGGAATGTCAGGGGTTTGGTGCTTTGTGGATTGGGTGGCAGCCAAGGGAGGCCCTGGTGGTCCGATCCCCGGCTGACAAAACTGGCTTTCGGGACATGGAATGTCACCTCTCTGGTGGGGAAGGAGCCTGAGCTTGTGCGTGAGGTTGAGAGATACCGACCAGATATAGTCAAGCTCACCTCAACGCATAGCTTGGATTCTGGAACCAATCTCCTGGAGAGGGGCTGGATGTTCTTTTCTTCTGGAGTTGTGGCAGGTGAGCGACGCCGGGCTGGGGTGGGGCTACTGATGGCCCCACACCTCGGTGCATTAACAACGGAGTTTACCCCGGCTGTCTCCCTGCGCCTTCGGGTCGGGAATTGGTCTCTGACTGTCATCTGCGCTTATGCGCCTAATGTCGGTTCAGAGTACCTAGCCTTCTTGGATTACCTTCGTGGTCTGCTGATTAGTGCGCCATGAGGGGATACCATTGTTCTGCTGGGGGACTTCAACGCTCACGTGGGCAATGACAGTGTGGCATGGAAGGGGGTGATTGGGAGGAATGGCCTCCCTGATCTGAACCCAAGTGGTGTTCTGTTATTGGACGTCTGTGCAATGCATGGTTTGTCTATAAGGAACACCATGTTCGAGCATAAGGGTGTCCATAAGTGAACATGGTACGAACATGCCTGGGGCTACAGGTCGATGATCGATTTCATAATCGTATCATCTGATCTGCGGCCTTCTGTCTTGAACACTCAGGTAAAGAGAGGGGCAGAGCTGTCAACTGATCACCACCTGGTGGTGAGTTGGCTCAGGTGGCAGGGGAGGAGGCCGGTCAGACCTGCTAGGCCCAAGCGTATAATGAGGGTCTGCTGGGAACGCCTGGCAGAGGCTCTTGTTCTCCGGGGCTATAACTCGCACCTCCGGCAGAATTCCAACTACATACCGGGGAAGGTTGGGGACATCGAGTCTGAATGGACACTGTTCCGGACCTCCATTGTGGAAACAGCCGTACGGAGCTGTGGCTACAGGGTCGTCGGTGCCAGTTGTGGCGGTAACCCCCATACCCGATGGTGGACACCAGAGGTGAGGGGGGCTTTCAAGCTGAAGAAGGAGGCTCACCGGGAATTATTAGCCTGGGGGTCTCCCGAAGCAGCTGACGGGTACCGGCAGGCTAAGCGGAAGCGGCTCGGATGGTCACAGAAGCAAAAACCCGGGCATGGGAGGAGTTTGGTGAGGCCATGGAAAGTGACTTTCGATCGGCCTCAAAAAGGTTCTGGCAAACCTTCCGGAATATCGGGGGGGGAGCAGCTCCTACTTCCTACTATTTATAGTGGGGATGGGGCACTGTTAATCTCACCTGGGGACATCACCCGGAGGTGGAAGGAATACTTTGAGGACCTCCTCAATCCTGCCTCAGATACATCTATTCCACATTCCAAATTATTATGCAAATTATATTTTTCTCCAATTTTCCTAAATAGTCGATGCAAATGACAGTCAGCATAATTTTCAAGTCATCAACCATTAGAGTATAATTCGAATGTTGTACCATGTTGTACCATGCAAGAAAGTGGTCAGTCAGAAACTCCACACACTTTTCAGAAGTCATTTTCACACCTTCAGGGACCCTAAAGGGGCCGACCAGCTCTCTCCCCATGGTTCGGCCCAAAACATGACTCCGCCAGCTCCTTGCTGATGTCATAGCCCTGTTGGCACATGGTGGCCATCCACCACTCCATCCATCTGGACCATCCAGGGTTGCACGGCACTCATC
>JAODKF010000018.1:20363688-20373835 GCA_026779585.1 Mormyrus proboscirostris
TTAACTAATAGCTCAGAGTTGTTAAAATCTTATCTAGCTCTGATTTAAAGGAACCCAAGGATTCAGCTTGCACTACGATATCAGGAAGACTATATCCATAATCCTATGGCCACGAGTTCTTGTATTTGAACTAATGCTGAAGTAACTATTTAGTTGAACAGCATCCAAACCTGTTAGAAGCGTATAGACCTGAATCATGTACCCCCTCAGTCTCCTTTGCTTGAGGCTGAACAGATTTAGCTCAACTAACCTTTCCTATGGTTACCTGCAAGGAGACAACTGCAGTCGTCATAGCTTTGCAGAAAAAGTGCTTCACAGGCAAGGATATTGCTGCTAGTAAGATTGCACCTAAATCAACCTTTTTTTGGATCATGAAGAACTTCAAGGAGAGAAGTTCAATTGTTGGGAAGAAAGCTTCAGGGAGCCCAAGAAAGTCCAACAAGTGACAGGACTGTCTCCCAAAGTTCATTCAGCTGTGGGATTGGGGCACCACCAGTGCAGAGCTCACTCAGGAATGGCAGCAGGCAGGGGTGAACGCATCTGCACGCACAGTGGGGTAAAGACTTTTGGAGGATGGTCTGGTGTCAAGAAGGGCAGCAAAGAAGCCACTTCTCTCCAAGAAAAACATACCCAAGATACAGGGATTGGACTGCTGAAGACTGGGGTAAAGTCATTTTCTCTGAAAAATCCTTTTTCCGATTGTTTGGTGTATGTAAAACAAACATTGTCCAGAGAAGAAAAGGTGAGTACTAACATCAGTCCCGTATCATGCCAACAGTAAAGCATCCTGAGACCATACATTCATGTGTGGGGTTGCTTCTCAGCCAAGGGGGCACTCACAATTTTACCTAAGAACACAGCCATAAATAAAGAATGATACCAAAACATCCTCCGAGAGCAACTTCTCCCAACCATTTAAGAACAGTTTTGGTGACAACAGTGCCTTTTCCAGCATGATGGGCAAAAGTGATACTGTAAGTGACTTGGGGAACAAAACATCGACATTTTGGGTCCATGGCCAGGAAACTCCCCAGACCTTAATCCCATTGAGAACTTGTGGTCAATCCTCAATAGGCAGGTGGACAAACAAAAACCCACAAATTTTGAAAAACTCCAAGCATTGATTATGCAAGAATGGGCTGCCATCAGTCAGGATTTGGCCCAGAAGTTGATTGACAGCATCCCAGAGCAAATAGCAGAGGTCTTGAAAAATAAGGGCTAACATCTCAAATATTGACTCTTTGTATAAATTTAATGTAATTGTCAATAAAAGCCTTTGACACTTGTGAAATGCTTGGAATTATCAGTGTACCATGGAAACATCTGACAAAAAGATTTACAAACACTGAAGCAGCAAACTTTGTGAAAATCAATACATGTGTCCTTCTCAAGATATTGGCTGCGACTGTATATGACATTATGAGAAGAATCCATTTTGTCATTGTATAAAATGATCCTGAACGCACATTATTTAAAAAGTCATAAAAAATCAATGGACTTTACTCCACTGACATCCAATATAGGATTCAAACCTAGAACCCCCAGGTGACAGTACTGTGTAGGCTTTTAAACCCACTGAACACATTTGTTTTCCCTTTGAGTCTGAACTCTTAGTAACTGAAGTAACTGAAACTCTTCTCTCCCTTCTTTCAGCTGATGTCAGTCCGTTTCGGAAAATACTCTCCCAAAGAATGGGAAGAGCAGTACAATTTAGATACCTTCTTGTAAGCATGTTTTATTTCATGTGTAAGTACATTTATGTGGATTATTTCTTCACATTAACATTTCTGTCCATCTGCATATTAAGAATTCTGACCAGAATGAGGTTTAGAGCCCAAGGACGCTTTGTTATTCAATGTCATGTAATATCTGTACATGCAGAATGAGGATGTCTGATTTGCTCTGTTTGCCCTTACAGATAATTCCAGACTGTTTAATGTGCTGATTCTTGCTATTTATTCCCAAATCTTTGCCTGGATTAACAACACATTTAAATTAGGTAAGTCTCCCTAAAGTTTTCATACTTTATTATGTGTGTAACTGGAGGTGGGTGTTTATAATAAATTTAACTACTTCTGATGTATCGTGGCTCAGTGCATCATGACTGGGTGTAAGGGGTGGTGGACAAGGACGCGAAGATCCAGGGGTGAGGATCGATGAGAACAGGGTTTAACAGGGGAGAGAACAGGGGTCCAAGGTCCGAACGAGGACTGATGGGGAGCTGAGGCTTAAACAGGCAGAGGGGAAATGAGGGAACTAGAGGCTGGTGCACAGATAGGGACCGGTGGAACCGGTCTGGTGAGCTCTGAATGGTGCAGGGAGGAGAGACTGTGAGCACCCTCTGCTGTATCCCAGAGGTGTTGTGACACAGTGGGCTGTACTGTAGCTTCACACTGAAGGTTAGATTCCTGAGTCTGTGTATCTGGGACTGAGCCCTCATTAGTCTAAATCCATTAATTCTGATTTATGTGTGGGTCTGGTTCGGTGCAATGTGGATTGGGAGGGCGGCCCTGGAAGTCCGATCCCTAGCTGACAAAACTGGCTTTTGGGACATGGAATGTCACTTCGCTGGTGGGGAAGGAGCCTGAGCTTGTGCGTGAGGTTGAGAGATACCGACTAGATATAGTCGGGCTCACCTCAACGCATAGCTTGGTTTCTGGAACCAATCTCCTGGAGTTGCGGCAGGTGAGCGACGCTGGGCTGGGGTAGGGATACTGGTGGCCCCACAGCTCAGGGCATTAACATTGGAGTTTACCCCGGTGAACGAGAGGGCTGTTTCCCTGCGCCTTCGGGTCGGGGATAGGTCCCTGACTGTCATCTGCGCTTATGTGCCGAATGTCGGTTCAGAGTACCCAGCCTTCTTGGATTGTCTTAGTGGTATGCTGGTTGGCATGCCACGAGGGGATTCCATTGTTCTGTTGGGGGACTTCAATGCTCACATGGGCAATGACAGTGTGACCTAGAAGGGGGTGATTGGGAGGAACGGCCTCCCTGATCTGAACCCAAGTGGTGTTTTGTTATTGGACTTCTGTGCAATGCATGGTTTGTCTATAACGAGCACCATGTTCGAGCAAAAGGGTGTCCATAAGTGGACATGGTACGAACATGCCCGGGGCTACAGGTCGATGATCGATTTTATAATTGTGTCATCTGATTTGCGGCCTTCTGTCTTCGACACTCGGGTAAAGAGAGGGGCAAAGCTGTCAACTGATAACCACCTGGTGGTGAGTTGGCTCAGGTGGCGGGGGAGGAGGCCGGTCAGACCAGGTAGGCCCAAGCGTATAGTGAGGGTCTGCTGGGAACGTCTGGCAGAGGCTCCTGTTCACCGGATCTATAACTCGCACCTCTGGAAGAATTCCAACTACATACCGGGGGAGGTTGGGGACATTGAGTCCGAATGGACACTGTTCCGGACCTCCATTGTGGAAGCGGCCATATGGAGCTGTGGCTGCAGGGTCGTCGGTGCCAGTTGTGGCAGTAACCCCCATAACCGATGGTGGACACCAGAGGTGAGGGGGGCTGTCAAGCTGAAGGAGGAGACTTACTGGGAATTATTAGCCCAGGGGTCTCTGGAAGCAGTTGACGGGTACTGGCAGGCTAAGAGGAACGCGGCTCGGGCGGTCGCAGAAGCGAAAACTCGAGTGTGGCAGGAGTTCAGTGAGGCCATGGAAAGTGACTTTCGATCGGCCTCAAAAAGGTTCTGGAAAACCATCCAGAATATCAGGAGGGAGAAGCAGCTCCTAGTTCCTACTGTTTATAGTGGGGAGGGGGCGCTGTTGACCTCACCTGGGGACATCATCCGGAGGTGGAAGGAATACTTTGAGGACCTCAACCCTGCCTCAGATACATCTACGCAAACTGCCTTTGAGACATCTGGGGGCACAGAGCCTCGGGATGACGGGGGGGGCTTGCCCATTACTGGGGCTGAGGTGGCCAGGGAGGTTCGTGAGCTACGCGGTGGCTGGGCCGGGGGTGGACGAGATCCACTCGGAGTACCTGAAGGCTCTGGATGTTGTGGGGCTGTCGTGGCTGACACGCCTTCTGAACAGTGCGTGGAGGTCAGGAACAGTGCCACTGGATTGGCAGACCGGGGTGGTGGTCCCCTTATTCAGAAAGGGGGACCGGAGGGTGTGTTCCAACTACAGGGGGATCACACTTCTCAGCCTACCTGGGAAAGTCTATTCCAGGGTACTGGAGAGGAGGGTGAGATCGATAGTCGAACCTCTGATTCAGGAGGAACAATGCGGTTTTCGTCCTGGCCGTGGAACACTGGACTAGCTTTATACCCTTGCGAGGGTGCTGGAGGGGGCCTGGGAATTTGCCTATCCAGTATACATGTGTTTTGTGGATTTGGAAAAGGCATACAACCGGGTTCCCCGAGGTGCTCTGTGGGGGGTGCTTGAGGAGCATGGTGTCCGGGGCCCACTGTTGTGGGTGATTCGGTCCCTGTACGAATGGAGCAGAAGCTTGGGCCGCATTGCCGGTAATAAGTCTGACGTGTTCCCAGTGTGGGTTGGACTCCGCCAGGGCTGCCCTTTGTCATCGGTCCTGTTTATAATATTTATGGACAGGATTTCTAGGCGCAGCCGAAAAGCAAAACTCTCGATCTTCTAGTCCATCTTTGTCCCTACCCATGGTCGTGAGCTATGTGTAATGACGAAAAGAATGAGATCACGAATACAGGCGGCCGAAATGAGGTTTCTCCGCAGGGTATCTGGGCTCTCCCTTAGGGATAGGGTGAGAAGTTCGGAGGGTCTCAGAGTAGAACCGCTGCTTCTACACGTCGAAAATAGCCAGTTGAGGTGGTTTGGACATCTGGTGCGGATGCCTCCTGGGCGGCTACCCAGAGAGGTTTTCCGTGCATGTCCTACAGGAAGGAGGCCACGGGGCAGACCCAGGACTCACTGGAGGGATTATATCTCTCGGCTGGCCTGGGAACACCTCGGTGTCCCCCCCGAGGAGCTGGCAGAGTTAGCTGGGGAGAGGGAAGTTTGGGTACCTCTCCTGAAGCCGCTACCCCCGCGACCCGAACCCCGAACGAGCGGAAGATAATGGATGGATGGAACTACTATATCTTTAAAACTTTGTCTGTTTTAATCAGTTCCTCTCTGCAAATTGCTCGTCCCATATCAAGCCACTTTGATGGAGCGCAGCCCTTATTATTGTGGCATTTATTTCCATTAAGACCCTGCGATGAGGGGGACATGACTTACAGCTCAGTGACTCAGAAGGATGTACACAGGGAGGCTGATGTAAATTTGGTTATGAATTTTCCGCTTTCCACCGAGTGAAAGGGACGAGGCACAGGTCCAACCCATTCCTGGGACTGAATTGCCATCATAAAATGCAACATGTCGGAAACTGATCTTTCCATTAGAGAAGAATCAACAAGACATTGCATGCAATGTGATATACGATGCTAACATTTCACCTCAGTGATGTCCAGTCCACAGATGCCATTACGGCAAGCCAAACATTCAAGGGACATCTTAGCGTAACCAACAAAGGGCCGAAATTGTAGAAGTTCAACAAGAAGAGAAACTCAGTGACCTTCAACCTTTTAAGTTCATCTGTGGTTCGCTGTGGAAAGTTGTATGTGTTGTGTGCATCCAGGCACTGCTAATGATTGTGTTAACAGGCACTGCAGCCTAGAATAATAGTGGGTAGGGCCTCTCACAGAGGCAAGCTAATCTGTCAGCTAGAAAAGGGAGAATGGATGGCACAGGTGATCAATGAAGCGTGAAGTGTGAATGACCAGTAAATTCACACACCGCCCTGCGGATGCCTGAGGAAGGTTGACAGTTCAAATCCTGATGGGAGCATTATGATTTCACCATTGGGCCCTTGAGCAAGGCCCTTAACCCCTAACTTCTCCAGGGACCGTCTCACCCTGTTTTCTCAATAGTACATCCTTGTCACCTACAGCATGGGGGGGGGGGACGACACACACACACTCACCGAACAGATGGCAGCCAGGGTCTCCACACCCCCTGTAGTCAGGGTGATGTAAGGGATAGTGTTCTCTGCAAAGCCCGCCTCCCGCAGGATCCCATTGGTGTAGTACCAGATCTGTCAACAGACATGAGAACACAAAGGCACCCAATAGATTTGATTCAGGCATTCACAAAACACAAAACCAGACTCCCACACATTCCCACTGGTGTCATGTGAAACCATGAAGACCGTATCCATTCATCCAGAAGTACATTTGTGAGGTTGGGTAGTGATGTTGGACATGAAGGTTCATCGCAAAGGTGTTTGATGGGGTATAAATTAGGGCTCAGTGTGGGCCAAACAAGTTCTTCCACACCAAACGCAGTGGGGCACAGTCATGCTGTTCCAGCAAATGACCTTCCCCAAACTGTCCCCACAAATTCGGAAGCAAAGAATTGTCCAAAATGTCTTGGTATGCTGAACCATTAAGAGTTCCCTACACTGAAACTAAGGGGCCAAGCCCAACCCCTGAAAAACAGCCCCATACCATTACTCCTCCTCCACCAAACCTTACAGGTGGTACAATGCAGTCAGGCAGGTGATGTTCTGCTAGCATCTGCCAAACACAGACTCGTCCACCAGACAGAGAAGTCTGATTCATCACTCCACAGAACACCTTATCACTGCTCCAGAGCCCAGTGGCAGTGTGCGTTACCCACTGATAGCCCAGTGGTGGTGTGCGTTACACACTGATAGCCCAGTGGTGGTGTGCGTTACACACTGATAGCCCAGTGGTGGTGTGCGTTACACACTCCATCTGATGCTTGGTTTTGTATTTGGTGATGTGAGGCCTGCATGCTGCTATTCAGCCATGGAAGTTCATTCCGTGAAGCTCCAAGTGCACAGTTTTCGTGTTGGGGTTTGGAACTCTGCAGTTATTGAGTCAATAGAGCTTTGGCGACTTTTATGCACTATGCAACCTGCTCTGTTACTTTACGTGACCTACCATCATGTGGCTGAATTTTTATTGTTTCTAAACAATTCCACTTTGCCGTAACACCACTTACTGTACATTTGACCACAAAATATCTAGCATGGAAGAAATTTCACAAACTGACATATACCAAAGGTGGCATCTTATGTCAGTACCATGATTAAATTCATTGAGCTCATCAGAACAACCCATTCTTTCAGAAATGTTTGTAACCGGACTGCATGGCTAGGTGCTTGATTTTATACACCTGTGGCAATGAGTCTGAATAAAACACTTGAATTCAGTGGAGAAGCGTGTCAATACTTTTGTCCATATACAATATATATCATTTGTAATATTTCCATAACACTATTTGTTAGACGCCGATACTTTTTTATAAATAAATCTGTTACCTCACTTTAATACCCTCAGGCACTGACAGCAGGAGTTTGAAGATCTCTTAAGTTGCTTCCAGACACTTTGACAAACAGGTTACCATGGAGCCTGCAGGCCATTTTTGGTGAGAGGGTAATTTAGGAAGGATGCAGAGAAGCAGCTGGTTTTAGTATCAATGGTTTGGCTAATCCCAAGGTCTAATCATGTGTCCAAGTCTTTGGTGTCGAACTGGACCTGCCAATGGCTGCAGGGGTTACAGGCTGAAAAGTTTCCCTCCTCTTCTCTGTCAGATCAGAAGTTAAGGCTTGGAACTGGAACTCACAAAGCCTCGACTCGAGAATATAAGGCCAGAACAAATGATGTCACAGATCAGCCCTGCCCTGGTTGGCTGGGGTAAATTTAACAGAAGTGTTAATGCAGCAGCACCGGCAAAATCAAGGGCCATTAGGAAATGTGCTTCATTACGCTGACTATCTATCCTCACACCCAAGGGCATCTCTGACTTGCGAGGCTCACAGCCATTCAAAGCTCCCCCCCCCCCCCCTCCAAAGAATTTAAACAACCTCCATTTTTATTTATGACAAATTCATCCAGGAAAAATAAGCATGCATAACCATTTTCAAACTGAGGGGCCTTGTTGTAAAAAATGCATCTGAAAGGTACAATCGTGCTTCTCGCTGTCCCCATTACTGCGCCGATCCAGGAGAAAATTCAGACGCCCATTGACTATTCATTGAATTTCTGGCATCTGTAATGCAAAGTCCTGCGAAGATAAAATATTGAAAATAACTCATCTCTTTGGAATGAAAGCCACTTCTTCCATGTGAAGCAGAAATGGCTTTGAGGCAAGTGGCCCTTCAGTGCAGTGGGGAAGGGGTGGGCAGTTATGCATGGGAGGCAGGGGGTGGGGGCCAGGCGAGGCTTCAGTCCCATCCCCACCCGTCCCTCAGCCTGTTTCATCCGCTTTCCCCATTCCATCCATTTACTCCATAACAATGGCATCACACCATTTCAAAGGGCGTTTCTCTATACAACACTACAGTTTAGTAATTCAATATCCGCCTGTTAATTATTCATATATAACTGCCAGCTTATATTTCAATAGCTGGCGTACAATGTTTATTTGTGGACGTCACCGCTGCCAGTTCCCGTATCTGCTGCTTCGAAGCAACAGGCCGTCTCATTTTTCACTTAAGTATATATCACACTATCGACTCACGGTCCACCTCCTTCGCAGCCACCGATTTCCCTGTTTTTTTCTTTTATCTCAGTCCACCAGTCCATCAAGTAAACATAAAAATGTCTTTATCAGGTTATTTTTTTATTATCAAACTTGGACTTGGAGCATGGTACCATAATTCAAGGTAATGATTTCAATCATGGTTCTTGTAGTGTGACTGATAGAGGACTGAGTGGGGCAGCCCGTCTTCCATCTCCCACAATGCATGGCGGTCTGCTGAAGTCACACAGGAAAAGAAAACTCCAATTGAAGAGAATCTTTTCCTGCTGCTTTCCCAGCATGTGCGGAGAGCTGATTTCATTACCCACAGGCCACTGCTGCCTGGGCGCACTGCCTTTTGTGCTTTTCAATGAAAGGTGAGATTGTTCACAGACTTTCAGGCAGCGCTTAGTTTAGAGGATTAGTCTTGTTACGCCAATCGTTCCGAACAGGCAGATTCCCTCTTTCATCTCACCGGCAACACAGATGCCTGATCTCATGGCTGTGGAGGTGCATGGCCTGAAACTAAAATATGCAAATGCTAATGAAGCAAATGCTTCGAACAGACGCCAATGCGACCTGGCGACTGTGGAGAAGGACAAGTATCTGACAGAAAGGGGGCACTAGGGGAAATGCGAGGCACCGAGGGCATCAGAAACTGGAAATAGCACAAAGGCGTGTCTCTGGAGGTATGATATCCCATCATGCTTAGAGTGAGGTGTAACACGCTGGGTGGGGCCATTTTCCCATTATTTCGATCTACACTGAGGTACTTGCTTTTGGTAGTTGTCTCTTATTACAACTGTGCCAAACCAGCAGCAAAAGGACTTAACTAGTACTAGTCTACAAGGATAACTATCATGGTAAAGGCACTGGGACTCAGGTAGGTTTGGGGAGTTGAGTCCCCCAGTCCTGTAACGGCCACGTGATCCCGTCAGAGATCCTGCTCCTGTTTTCATGGGAAGTTCTGGTCAGCTCCGCCCAGGCGGCGGGCTGGCAGGTACTCACCGCGTTCAGGCCGCACAGCTGGTAGCAGGCCATGGTCACCGCGACCGTGATCACCTGCCAGCGTACGGCACGGCACCGTAGCAGCTGGCCCACCGAGGCGACGCGCGTGGTGGTCTGGGCCCGGCTCTCGGCGTGGACCTCCTGCAGCTCGGCAGACACGTCCTCCTTACCCAGGAAGGCCTGGAACGCTGTGGGCCGGGGGGAGGAGGTGTCAGGAAAAGAAAACTCAGCGCCTCCCTAACAGCGGAGTTCCATCACCAGCTCCCGTGGGGCTGGATGCAAACGTGGTTCACTGTGACCCATCCGTGCATCATAACCAGCCCAATTAGCAGAGCACAGGCACCCTCATAGGGAGTAGGCCAACGGGGAAATCCCCTGCTGTAATTTAAAATGTCAAAACCATTAAAATAATGGAGCCAATTTGGTAATTATTATACAAAGGTGGGGTGGGGGGGTCAGCATACTGCTGACCCTGAAGGAAGTCAGCCTAGCACCCCCCTCTGACAGGTCGTTCGCAGGCAGAAAGCGATACAGCACTGAGCAAGTGACAGCTGAATGTCACTTTGATGTGCAGGATCTCGCTGGTATTCAGAGGCTGTGTGAAATGAGGGGGATGC
>JAODKF010000018.1:20400278-20411013 GCA_026779585.1 Mormyrus proboscirostris
CGCCTCGGGATTCCCCCAGAGGAGCTGGATGAAGTGGCCGGGGAGAGGGAAGTCTGGGTTTCCCTGCTTAGACTGCTACCCCTGTGACCCGACCTGACCCGGAAAAGCGGTAGATAATAGATGGATGGACAAGGTCATCGCAGATCCTCGTCAATTATTTTTCTTAGTTTCTTTTTGCCCATCCTTCTCTTCTTTCTTATTTACATCCCCCCTTAGTTCTTTCCTATTGTATCATTTTTCTTTTTCCATTATACACAGGCACACAACAACATGGGGAGCATCTACAAACTCCACACACAGAACCCTGGTGGAGACTACAACACATAAATATTGCTTAATTACCCATATTGGTTTTGTCATTGCAGTTTTGAGCTTGAATGGTTTCTTTTAATTCTTCTGTCTTTTTGCTTTTCCTTCCAAGTAATAGTCTACTCTCATTAAAAAAAGAAAGGAAAGACATCGACAAGAGAAAGGTGCTGAGAGAATGAGTGAGCAGCAGATGAGGATGAGGAGGATGAGGAGGGGGGACATGCTTCCTGGGAATCTTCCCTACCTTCCAAGGATCTTCATGAGCAGAGAGGCCCCCAGCGCCCCTACAAGCCCCCCGATGGCGAAGATGGAGACGGTGATGGACCACAGCAGGGTGAGCACCTCCGGGCCAGCGGGCGTGCCGTACCGCTGGATCCACGTCTCGTTGTAGAACGCCTTTATGTACTGAGAGCGGAGAGGGATATGGGTCACCGGCACCAGGGGCCATTCCCAGGTCGATCCCGAGAGGTCGGGGAAAAGTTTTGCTTAATGTTGATTGATAACATTTAGAGAAACAGTAAGTAAAGAAAATAACCATAAAAGCAATCAAAGGCCCAGCACGAGCCACACCACAGTGGAGGCGTAGCGAGGATGTGGTCCCCGCAAGCTGTAAATCCTCAAAGAGGCGAAGTAGACCTAAACATAAGAGGAGAGACTTAACCACGCGATCAGCAGGGGTGGTACAGACAGGCGGAATGAGGAGAACCTGCATGTGGACAGACAGATGGATGGACAGAAAGAGGGCTCCATCCAGCCGCATCTCACACGTATAAACACCGCGACCGCAGACAGACAGGACAGTAAGTAACACACAGAATGCAAAGTGCCACATAAAACATGGGAATTCTTTGCTTTTTATAATTTTTTTTTTTTTTACAAATAAGAACCATGTAAATATGTATTTTTAAAATATTGAACGGTGAACAGGGAACAGGAAAGGAAGAGTGAAAGCCAGACTCAGTGCGAGGAGTCAGTGGCAGCTGACAGATCCTTCATTCCTCTAAGCCTTACGATTCTCTCTGTGGGGGGGTGGCCTGTTCCAATCACACGCAAACATGCCCCAGCTGCACTCGTGCCTTGCTGACTCCTAGACAGCTGGATAGTAGTAAAGTTCTCACTTGTACATCAAAATTAAGGAAATGTAATACTCTCTGCTTGCAGCTTGTCTTTATGCTGTTGAAAACTTGAGCACAGGAAGGGCTGATATGAAATATTTTTCCATAGACTTAACAGTCGATACTAATAATTCAATGTAATCCAAGTCGTTATTTCTTTGCTTCAATTTTTGCTTAAAATTCCATTTGATTTTCATCCTTTGAACATGTTCCATTTGAACATGATGAAAGTGGAACAGAGTGGACTGCAAGCGGAAATCTAATTTCAATAAATCATAATAAAAGTTTTTCATTGTAGGGTATAACTACAAAATGCCAACAGTATGGTTTTTTGATGGGGTGTTTTTTTATCTCATGCCTCACTGTTTGTTAGAGGGAACAGGTTTGACATAACTGGTAGAGTTGTTACCCAACACACAGTGAAAATTATAATGAAAAATAACCAGTATGGGACACAATTTGTTCCATATTTCTTAAGAATGAAAGTGGAAACCCTAATTGCTTGTCTATAAGCACAAGCATTCTGTATGTTCTAGTGGATGAAAATGCTTCAAGTGACGGAATATTTGCAGTTTTTGCTGACACACGTTTTCGGCAGAGTTTGCAGAACACAGCATCTGTATGTTATGTGCAAAAAGTACAACCACACCACCAGCATTATTTTACCTTGTTTATCCAAAGTATCTTTTTTTTTTTAAAGATGTTGTGGCTGCGGAGCTGTCACTTTCATCACAGACACCTGACGTTTCCTGTGAGGGAGCGCTTCTCTCTTCCATGATATTACCAAAACAGTATCATGTGGATTCGCTAACTCAACCAACCTTGCAGTGCGTTTGTTGAGCACAAATTGTCTATTCCTAAAAGACTACCATATGATTGGTCGAAATTGTCTTTGCTTCTGTGATTGATAGCACACATCAGCCTATCACAACAATGTGTCCAAAAGGAAAACCCAGAGACGTGACTTTCTCACAGAGTGAACGCTGGAAACCCAGAACCCAGAGAGGCTACATGTGTAGACAGAGATACCAGTTCCTGGCGTCCTGCCATTATCTGGGTTATGCACTTAAAACACACCAATTTCTACTGGTTTATAAGAGTGACATAACAGTTAACCGAGGTCAGGATTAGCTAGTCCACAAAAAGCCTCTTTGCTAAGTTTCATTGAAAGCGATTTACACAGAATACTCTTGACCCATTTCCACAGCTGGGAGCTTTTACTGCCTCCGATCCTGCTAAGCACTTTGCGAAGCTCCTGGTTAGAGACAGCTTATTAACCACTCTGCCACCTGCTGTCAAAAAGGATGAAGTGCGCCACCACATTAACCTCCTCTGGTTTGCAGTAAATATTGATGTTAAACCAGTAACAATGGAACCAGTAACAAAGGAAAACATACTGATTCATTACTAAACCTTGTTTCTTCAATCCCGAAAAACCCGCATTTAAAATTGAATTACCTACGAATCAATACATTTCACATTTTCTAGTAATGCTTAATTAATGGTACCTACACAAACACATTTAGGGATCCTAGCTAATGAAGCTGCTATCCCTTTTTTTTTATTATTTTTTAAATTGTACACAAATTGTTACACTGATTTTTAGCATCCTGACTTTACCGTCCTTGGTGATGCTCAGAAATCACATTGTCCAGTTAATTTAATGGAGACACTTGTCTTTCATTTACACCCTAAACATCTTTGCAACCTCCTAAGGCAGAGGCAGCATCAGCTTCAGGGCGAAGAACCGCTCCAGCTGCTGATCTGTTACCCACGGAAACAGGACTGTGACGTCCATGGAGTGAGACAATAGTGCTTAATGGTCTAGAGCAGTGTTTCTCAACCTGGTCCTTGGGGACCCAAAGATGGTTCGTGTTTTTGCTCCCTCCCAGGCCCTCACCCAAGCAAGGGTTTGTTTTCCGAAAGCTTAGTTGCTAACTACATTGGTATGTTACATGGTACGAACCACCACTAAGTGACACAGGTGTTTCCCAAAACCATACTTCAACCGAACGTCCCCAAACAGTTTTGTTAAGATGTGTTGCTCTCCAGCTGCAGCTAGAAGATTAGTTCATGGTGTCTGAGTCATCGACGGAGAGTAGAGTCACCTTGTGATTAATCAGAAGATATTCAATGATCCTGCAGTACAAACATGCCTAATACCAAGAGCTTTGAAAATATAGTTGTAAGAGAACTTTTAACGTATTTCTCTGTTCATGAGTACGGTATGATTGTAGAGTAAATCCAACATACAGGCGGTGCTGGGATTGTGTATGCGATCCGTTCCTTTAGTCTGTCTAAATCAAATTTGAAGAAAAGTCGGAAAAATAATAATACAGTATATAATGTTAATAATAATACAAAATAATAATAATAATAATAATAATAATAATAATAATATCATCTCAGGAGTGCTCATGCTTGTTTGTTCTGCGCAGTGATCCGATTGGTGTGTGGAATTCGGTAGAAGAAAACAGTTTTTACATTAAACTGCTCACTACAAAGTCTGTGGATTATCTCGAGTAACCCCGTCATGATTTCTGGTAAAAGACATTGCTGTTGGATTTTTCAAATGTATCTTTCCGGCACTTTAATCACTCCCCATTATATTCGAGAGAAGTCAAACATTTCTATGGCCAATATTTCTGAATCTAGTCAACTCCCAGGGAAACAACCTAAATGGATAGACAGCACTAATGACCCTCTAAAATACTTTTTTTTCCAGTTTGGAGGTGAACTGTCCCTTTAAATCACAGAGCTTTTTTTGCCATTATGAAAAAAACACATCACTGCTCAGGTTACAAATCCACGCCTGTATGAGCAAAATCATGTCTACGGAAGCGTGGTGAAGGGCCAGGTGCGCCTGTCTATCCCACTGAGCCGCTAAGACACTGTTCAACAGAATCGGGCCAGGAATTAATGTGTTTAAAGTGTGAATATTATTTAAAATTACTTAAATTACATATTAAAATATTAATTACAGTTAAAGCCTAATTCAGAAAATGCAGTGCTACAGTGAATAGTTCTATCTTTTCCTCTACAAAAAGCATATCATATGATATTGGTATTATTAGGCTATTGCTATTTTTGTTGTTATTATTATTATTATTATTATTATTATTATTATTATTATTATTATTATATTATTATTGTCGTCATCGTAATTACAATAGGGACAGCCTAAATGATAAATTAACATTCTAACTTTGTCATATCTGTCATATTTAGGCATAGTATTACAAAGTTTGCAGGCTTTCGGCTGTGAAAGTCAGATACATCTGAGACTATTGAGGTTCATACCCAGTGTCTGTCTCCCAAAAGCTCCCATTAACTGGACCCATTTAGTTGCTAAGGATCAAAGGAAGTACGATAATTTTGGGAAATGTGGTACTTCAGATGTTAGTTAAAAATGTATTGCACCATGTTAGTTCATTGCCAACATGTGTTGTTTTACAGAAATCTACCCCAGAAGCATTGAACACTGCTTTAGAGAAACCTGACCTGTACCAAAGCCCCCCCCCGACTCTCCACCTTTGGCTACAGCTGCCCCAGTGCATGTCGATTTCATCGCATTCATCAGCTAAGTCGCTTGCTGACAGTTCACACCAAACGGAACCACAAGCTTTTTAAAAAAAGTTTTATTGTCGACACGCCCCCACCCTCCCAGTCAACACTTTTTATCCACCACCAAGCACAGTTGATATAACCTTCTATCAAACACTCAGCTCCCCAGATTACTCTCTTTGCAGCAGTAGCTATGTAAACTCTGGTCTAGTTAAATACAAAATCAAACTATCTGTCTTACTGTATAAATATACCAACACAGAAACACATGAACCAAGATCTATTGACTGATGTTAATAAAATAATTAGCAACATAACATCATACACAGAATTTAATTACTGAAAGACAACAAAACACTTAGTATACATCACATTAACCGCAGTCCCACATTTCTCGTTGCAGATTACAGTTACGAGGATCTAAGCTTTGGCTGTGGTTCCGACATGCGTTTTCTCCATGCCAATACAGGCATAAAGGCCCAGGGCAAATAATGTGCCTCTGACCTGCCCCAGGTTCTCAAAGCCACCCCATGGGAGTCTGTGACTGGGGTCGGACGGCGTGTCTGGCTCCAATGGCCTTTTCCCCATTCAGAGCTCAAAAATGCCCTTGAGTCAGGAGGAACCCCTGTTACTCTGCAATCTCCCTACTCATCAGTGCTAAAGTAACACAACTGACAAAAACGAATGAAAATGAATAAAATCACAGGCCTGTGTATCAGAGGTTAGTCTCTGTTGTTACCAGACTCCCGCTGGAAATGGAACAGCCCCCCCATTCCCCAACACAAGTCAAGACAATGGAAGAGTTTATCTGACATGCTAACATGCTAACAGACTCAAGCTATTGTATGCCACATGCATTCATCACGTTAAAATGGGTGAAGGGGTCCATCCATCACTGCCTAGACTTCTCACAATGTCTCACCGCAAAAGAGGCCAAGCCGCCTCCCTGTGACTAACACATCGTTGCGTGGGGAAATTAGCGACGACGTTACATCACAGCAGCTGTGCTCTGTCTACATTATTTATTTATATGCAGAATAGATACTTGCTTATTATGTGACTTGGTAGACAGCAGCAGAGTTAGAGGACAAGGTATATGGAAGGAAAGCAGAATGGTAGCTAACCCCGCTAAATGCAAAGACTCTGTATGATGTAATTCTACTGCTAGAAACCAAGGGTATCCGAGCCATATTTTGTTTTCCGTTCGAGTTGTTTTTGCTTGCAAACACACTAGGGCTTGCTAAAATGTATTCAGCTGTGAGCTAAATCCTATCGATGCAGGGAGCTGAAACCCATCATTGTTTTACTAACCATTCAGACCTTGACAATGATAAGAAGAATTAATTAGCTGCAAAACTAAACACGGCTGCAAAAACTCAAGAACATTCTGCAAAGTTTAGACTTAAGTCTCAAGGTTGTGCAGCTGTCTGATACATCCCAAAAACCCCTATAGTTGTCCCGAGAAATTGCTGATCTGCGCTCACTGCCTTAGCACTTGTTGATGCGTGTGTGTACTCTGCTCGATTGGAGAAGAGAAGCTGTGTGCAGAGCTAAACTGCCAAGCTAAAATTAAACATGGTCTTTGCTTCAGGACTCTAGTTGAAAGAGCTACAACATCTGCATGTCCATTTAGGTGCCCCCCATATCCACCACGGGGCACTGTCACTAATCCATTGGACGGTGACGGCAGCCTGGATCATGGCACCTCTCTGAAAACCACCTGACATCATACAGCTGGCATCCAGCATTCCTGAGGTCACCTCAGCCACGCCCCAGCACCTCCTCCTTCCTGCACTGGATCCAAAACATTACTGATCATTGAGCTTGCGTCATTATACGCCTGACATATGTGTATCAGCCATGAGGTGGCTGGCGAGGTGCCAGGCTTCAGCCTGAAAAGGGGAGCACATCACAGTGTACTGACACTTAAGACCCGTAACCATGACAAGCCGCCACGCTTATGCCGTTATTTTTTTGAAGCTACCGTTTGCACACGTGCTCGCCCCACTCCCACTCTGTCCCAGTCTTTCCTCAACCAGGGAAACGGCCTCGCTATTGGCTGACCTGGGGACTTGCTCCCTCCAGCTCCATGTGCATTTGACCCAATAGCTATTTTCAGAACGTGCTTCAGCCCCCAGCACCTCTTAACAGAAATCGGCGCTGCTATGCTACACATCAGAGAGCAAACATGGTGTGCTGCTTATGTGCACAGCCGTAATTTTACCGGCCTGAAGGGGATCTTAGAGAGGATCGTGCCAGTCGGCAGCGATTTAAGTGACTAAAAAAGGAGGTGATGAGGAGTTGGACAGATTTAAACAGTACAGAAAGCTAACAGCGAAGACACACTAGCAGGGGCCCATCTGCTGATGCTGCTGCCAGGGCCAATCGATCGTCTAGGTGACATAGCTGGCCACTTAGAGCAGCATTCCTCGACCCGGTCCTCTGAACCCGCACAGTCCACGTTTTTGCCACATCAGCAACTGCTTGCTACCCCACTGCTGGCTGTTGATGGTACTCACCCGAGCAGGAGCATTGACTACGGAGAGGCTGTAGCCATAGAGGAAGGAGGAACCAAGGCAGCCGAAAAGGGCAGCGGACACCAGGCAGACTGTGAGGCGCTGGGGGGCAGAAATCGGGGGTGGGGGTCAATTCACACAGCATTCAGCAAGACCTTTATATTTATAACAGTCACTGCCCTGGATTACAAAGGATAAGCAAATGTACAGAAATAAAGAAATAACTCCTGTTTAACAGAGAAAGTCTTGGCAGCAGGGGCAGAGTAACTAAGGAAGATGTGTTGGCTGCTGGGCAGAGCGCTTTTGGGTTGATGGCAGTGACCAGAACCGTTTCTGATATTCTGTGGAAGGTGCCCCACATGTTCCAGGGCTTAACTACTGCCTCCGCTCTGGGTTACGCCTGGGGCAGTGCGCTGGAAGACATCATTGAATGAGGATGCACCATTTGGAAACAGTGCTGTGACTCTGAAGTCAGGTGACTGTGAGGTCAGGCGCCCGGCAGCATGACGTGGTTTCGGGAGTGACAGCGGTCAGGTGACTGTGAGGTCAGGCGCCCGGCAGCATGACGTGGTTTCGGGAGTGACAGCGGTCAGGTGACTGTGAGGTCAGGCGCCCGGCAGCATGACGTGGTTTCGGGAGTGACAGCGGTCAGGTGACTGAGAGGTCAGGCGCCCGGCAGCATGACGTGGGTGTCGGGAGTGATAGCGGTCAGGTGACTGTGAGGTCAGGCGGCCAGCCGCATGACGTGGTGTCGGGAGTGACAGCGGTCAGGTGACTGTGAGGTCAGGCGCCCGGCAGCATGACGTGGGTGTCGGGAGTGACAGCGGTCAGGTGACTGTGAGGTCAGGCGCCCGGCAGCATGACGTGGGTGTTGGGAGTGACAGCGGTCAGGTGACTGTGAGGTCAGGCGCCCGGCAGCATGAATCATCTCCCTTAAACAGTCAGGCTGACTCACTTGGACATCAGAAAAAGGTCACGCTATTATAGATGCGACTGTGACAGGTCTCCGGCTAGTCCTTGAGGTGACCTAGAGGTTCTTCACAGACGTTATGACTGCAGGTCCTTGATTAAGCTTCTTGTTACGGCTCATCGGTATGTGTGCTTGTGCCCGTGAGTTCATTTTAAGAGAGATCCACATCAAAAGGGACAAAATATCCGAGTGATGCATTATACTCTGCAAACCGAAACAGAATAAAGATAGAAGAGTAAAATTTGTGGATGCTGCCACTTTTAATAAATTGAAAGGTAATAATCTCTGTGTCTGGAGATTACATGGAAGAAAGAGGTGGAGAAATGAGGAGGCATGGACTCGTAAAGGAAGAGCCTGAGTGGACAGCAATGGGGGGTTGGGGGCGGGCCGTTGAAGGAGAGGGCGGAGACACAGGGACAGACAGCGACTGGCTGCCTGTGTAAGAGGTCAGCAGCAGCAGAGCTGGTAATGTCAGCATTGATTCAGGTAAAGAAACAGCGCGAGTCATTTCCCTGTCTTTGGTAGAAGAAAATGATTTCTGCAAAAAAAAAATAAATAAATGACAATACAGTCAATTTAGTAGTGCTGCTACCTAACAAACTGGCATCTCTCCTAACGCATTTGTTAATTAATCTGTTCCATTTCACAATGAGCGCACTGCAAAAAAAATTAGCATAACTCAGGGAGAGCAAGAGAGTCCTGACACTTCTACCTTGTATTGTGCATCCACTTCATCCTCAGATTAGCAGAACTTTCATTTTTGTTAGTCACACTGTGAATGACTGCTCTTGGCTCTTTGCTGATACAAAGACCAAACCATTTTCACAGCCTGCAGCTGGCATTTTCAGATGTTTATCCAGGTGTTTCAGCTCACATATGTCATTCAAGGGTACAACAGCAATCCAGGTTCCTACACTGAGACGCAGAACCCACTGGTCACCAGTCATAACAATCAGTGAAACAGGATGCTCCACTGGTGGAAATTCTTTTGTAACTGGTCTGAATGACAGGAACACTCTCACATAGACTCATGGCGTTTTGAGGAAAATGTCTGAAACATGTCAGAAAAGTTAGAACAATAAAAGGTAATGATTTCAGATGGAGACTTTACCCTCCAGAAGGAGAAACGGCCACAATGGATCTTCAGTGAAACTGCCACAATAAGGGCTGGATGGAGAATGGTTGACGTGTTAAAAGTATCACAACCACTAGTGGGAGCTTCAGCATCACGTTGTGCCTGCTCAAGGTTTCTGCAGAACACTGCAGAAGACTGAACCTCACACCGAGTCTGAAAACGCAATCCCAGCATCAGTCCAGAGATCCCCCCTCCCCTCAGGGCTCACTGCGGGGGACACATTTCCTCAGTGACACCAGGTCTGGGTGCAGTGATGGTGCATCTCACCTTTCCTGTGGGCTTCGGAATGTCGGCTGTGTAATTTCCACTATGCTGGCTTTCCTGAAATTTATCCATTTTTGAGTGTCAGAGCACTGGGGGAAAATAAAGAAAAATTCACATTGTAGCACATCTGAGTGTTTACTCAGTGTAACCGGATCAAAAATTATAACAGAACATGACTTTTTTTGGAACATTGTCAAACATAACATTTACCATGTACAATTTTATTACATAGTCTATATGGAGTGTGTCTGCTAAACACAGAACAGAGAGCTTTTCATGTATTTAATGTTAAGTTTTTAATGGGATAATATAGATTTGCTGTAAGATTCTTTGCATGAGGGTCTGAAAGCGTGTCACGTCAGATGCTTGAGATTTAGCAATCCTGGTTTGGAACAACATAAAATCCAAGAAAAGCTGACTGAGGATTTATAGACTCTCAAAAAAGGTCACAGAAAGGCAGAAAACACACAAGTTAAATGTTTATTGATGTTTTGCAGTGGGGTTTTCAGTACTTCCACTACCAGCAAGGCAATTGAATTTACTACTGGAATTCATTACTTCAGTCAATACTAAAGGCCGCCACACAGATGCAGTGCATTGACGTACATAAGTAGCCTGCCACTGTGTAGCAGTTCATGAAATTGCCTGCTTCTGGTAGGCTGAATCACGAGTGACTATTCTGAGGAATTGAGAAAATTAACAGTTTTCATTACAAGTTCTGTTTTTATTTTTTTGCCCATAAATAAGAAACCAGTGGACCATGACCAGTGTTGGGAGTAACAGCGTTTAAGTATAACGGCGTTACTAACGGCGTTATTTTTTCAGTAACGGAGTAATCTAATTAATTATTTTTCCCATACTT
>JAODKF010000018.1:20413855-20427795 GCA_026779585.1 Mormyrus proboscirostris
TCCGCAAAGCCACCAGCATTGTGGAAGATCCCACACACCCCTCACACAAACTCTTCACCCTCCTGCCATCTGGCAAGCGATACCGAAGCATTTGGGCCCTCACTGCCAGACTGTGTAACAGCTTGTTTCCTCAAGCCATGAGACTCCTGAACACTCAGGGACTGAACTGACACACACACACACACACACACACACACACACACACACACATCTTCCATCTACCTTAAATTCTGCATGTTCTGCACCTTAAAAACCTACCTTCTACCATTTGTCTACCGTCTGTCCTGGCATGTTTGCACTGCTTGCACATTTGCACATCATTGCACTTCATGTTTTTTTTTTTGCCTTGTTTGCACAACGTTAGCACACATGCACTTTATGTTGTCTCCTGTTACACACGTGCAAATGTCCTTCTGTTGTCTTGTATGTAGCACCTTGGTCCTGGAGAAACGTTGTCTCGTTTCACTGTACACTGTACCACACGTATATGGAAATGACAATAAAAGCCACTGGACTTGACGAGAAGACATTTAATGACTGTTTGCGTTTCGTGCAATGCCATCGTGCGGGACAGACAGGCTGTGCTGTGTCACTACCCCACAAAACACACTGAACCCCCGCAGCCACCAGCTTGGAGAGCAGGGTGGCCTGGATTTCCTGCCGTGCAAGGCTTATGAAGCAGGCATGGAACGGACAGCTTTCACGAGCACCAGAGGACCGGGCCGCGGCAGGTCCAGTCTGAGGTGACACAGTACTGCATTCTATCCTCTACGCAGCAGTGTCCAAATGCCCTGGGTAACAGGGGGGCTGAAAGTCAGGCAGAGCTAAATACAAACAGCGGGAGCCTCCAAAGTCAAGGCCGTTCAGTATACCCTGGCAGAGAGCCAGACACGTCGGCCTGGGGCGCGTCAGATGGCCGGGCGCACACCCCCATCCCCGCCAGCACTGCAGGAGCTTTACAATGTTTTCATTACGTTACATTATGTTAATTATGCAGCTTCTGCACCTGAAATTACAGGACGTGAAGAGAATAAGTTTTGAATTGGGTCTCGTAGGCAGTGAGGGAGGGTATTTAACGGATTTTGGGGCAGGCAATTGAGCCGGGCACACCAACAGGGGGCAGTGTTGCATGCCATTTCATAATGTTTACTTGCGGTTGGGGTGATCCAGTGTAAATAGACATTTCAGGTCAAATTCTAGCCTAGAGCCCCAGTCACCTCTGCTGCAAGAGCAAGCAAATGTACTCTGCCAACCCCCAAATGCTTACTTCTATCTGTAAGCAAGTATATCCTTGACAGCAACTAATAAATAAAACTGGAAATGAGGTAAAATTATAAAAATATATTTTCTCTAAATGAATACAGAAACACCATGTTTGCAATGGCAAAGGGGAAACAGAGACGAAACATGACTGATCAGTTCAGGTGGTCATGTGAACTTTATGCACAACGCCATTGGTTAACAGCACATACTGAGCATAAACTGGGGAACCTGGGAAAGGACAAGCAGATCCAGCTGAGGGAGCAGCCCCACCACGGCACAGAGCATGCTGGCTTTACGGTGACCCTCACAGAGCCCTCCTACTTGCCTGCACTACACAGTTGTCCAGGAGACTTTTTTAATGGCACTTAATGCACGCCTCTCTGAAGCTATCTGGGTCAGGTGCCTGGCTTGGAGGTGTACCTGCCAATCTGCCCCAGGGGAGAGGGATCATAGAAGCACCAGTCAAAGCTTTAAACACCACCTGGCGCCCCCCACAGGTTAGGCGTGGGGGTATGAGGTTTACAGTGGTGCCCCAGCCGAGCCTCTGGGGCTTCAAAGGAGCACCTATGCTCCTGGAGCCCGACGACGTCAGGCCAGATCTCAGGCCGCGTGCTCGGCCTGGCCGAAGCGGCGTGGCGCGGCCATGAGCCACCTTTACCGTGGTTAATCTCTAGCACTCACCCTGTGCCGTGTGGATCCTTCCGGAGCTCCTGCCTGCACGCCGTGTGCCAGGCCCATGGCCACCCAGCCTGCCCTGCTGCCCCGAAGCCTCGCCAATGATTAACATGGCCCCTCCCCAGTCACACGTCTATGCTGGGAACACAAGATCAGTGGGCGTGCCTTCCACCTGCCACTGGGATCGCTCGTGCAATCCTTTCCCTCTCTTATCAGTGGTCGCATTTCTCTGCTGTTCTGGCATCATACATCAGTAAGTTCACTGCAATCTCCATAAAATAAAAATGTGTAGTATAATTCCTAACCAATGGGTGGCACTGTTGCCTCACACCTCCAGGGATGGGGGCTAAAATCCCACTGCAAAAGTGATAAAATGTGCAGTTGGGTGAATTGCTGGCAATAGCTTGCCCATTGTGGACTGGTCCTGCAGGGGTATGCTATGATTGTCAGGTTGTACCCGAACCAGGTGGACGATTCTGCCTGGGATTGGCTCCAGCTCCCCCATATAGGATGAATCGCATGCTGTTTGGCATGTTAAGTTGTTCACAACCTTGAAGTTTTGATTTTTCCCTTTAACCTGGGAAATAAAAGAGCGTTTGAGTGCTCAGGCAGATTGCCAGCGGGAATGGCAATCTCACGGCCATTAGTCACTGACACGCTCCTGTACTCAAGCTGACTTACAGAGCACACGTGGTTTCATTAAAGCCAGCAGTGGTCATTTGTGCAAAAGCTTCTCTGTTCTTCACTTATTTCCAGCCAATCAAACAACTCCTGCTTTCACCCTCTGCGGTCTGTGACGCTGCCTATCTGCTGATATCAAGGTACAACCACAGAACTCTGACTCAGCAGGTTTTTGTTGTAAGTACACATTCTTAACCATTACGCCCCCTGCTTGTCAGACACTTATCTGCATGACTAACGGGAGCACTGCTGCATGAAAACAGTCACTTACTTTCCTATCTTATTGAGAGTATGCAGTACGAAAAATATATATAAGAATATTTGGGATTGAGGGCAGTACCCACACAAGCCCGCTGCAGCCGTGAGTCTACCATCTATGCACCATTCCCTAAGCGACTGCGTGGTAAGCTTGGTCTCCATTGTGAACTGGAGATTAAATACATCTCAGAAACATCTTCTAAGGCAGAAAATGGGAAGGAGGGAATGAAAAGGGGCTGGGGAGAGAGGTGGCGTGGGCAGCCACCTAAACAACATGCCGCAGGTACTGTCAGTACGCAGTGCAAATGGGCCTGAAGAATCAAAGCCCTCTTCGAACGCCGGCCCTCCACAGTCATTAAATCAGCAGCCTTCGGCAGGGCACCTTTATTGTTCATTTCCAGTGTCGAAGCTCAGCTGCCACCAACAGCGTCGCCTCCCGATGCATGTATGCAAGAAGCATTAGGGGTTGCATCACTGATGAGAATTGGGGGGGTCCAACCAAAGAAAAACATAGAATTTCTCCAATGAAGAGTAGGAGTTATAAGTCAGAATACATTTTTTAAAACTGGGAATCATAGAAGTTCTCTTGTGATGTCACACACACACTTAATACAACAGCCGTTGTGGATGACATATAGAAACACTGTTCTTTAATAAAAAGCTTGATTTTTGGGAGGGAGTTTCACTTAAATTCATATGAGCTACACTTGAAAAGGATAAGACTAGCATCCACTCAGCGGCTGGTGCCATTCGCAGTGAGTTACGCATTACTGTTTGAAATAACTCCCATTGCAACTCGTCCGTACAGCTAAATATTTCACACATTCCTGTAAAACTAAGGCTAAGACTTGTCATGTGACATGTACCGGTAGCCATGGCAACAGCTTTCACTTGCTGTAGAAAGGTGGTCCATTTCCTCATTGATATTGGAGGAGATTCGGGATTAAATGTATCCGAACCTGAGATATGATGGAGCGACGTTTCCCTCCCTCACTTATCACTCTGTTTCTTATAAGCATGTTCAGCTAACCGTCACTGGCCATGTCACTGCAGTGCTACGCCCCACAGTACGTCATTTTGACCACTGGATGGACATGATGTACATACACACACCTATTTCACTGACATGCATTAACCTGCAAGGACCTGAAATACTAGGAATTACTAGACAAATGTGTATTTTGCTTTATCTTCTCTTCTGGCCAACTATTTCAGTCCAGATTAATCTCCAAATAAGAATGGATTGTTTAAAAAATACCGCATGCTCAGAATTTGGTCAGTATTTTCCTAAGCAAAACAGGAACGGGTAGACACTTGTGTGCAGATTTGTTAAGCAAATTATTATTACTATGACAACAGGCCAAAAATGATCTTAGAGTGGAAAAGAGCAGTAAAGTTAACAGTAAATTGCAATCTGAACAATCTCCGGAAAAACTAGGTGCAGAGTGCTGTGCGACATTGCTAATATCACAAAGGCTGAAATACAACATAAAGAATGGACACGGACACGTTGTGAAACTGATTTTACAAAGTTTTTGCCCACAGATGTTATTAGAGTGACTCCTGAAGGAGCAGGTGGACGGGCCAGGGGATGGATACCTTCAAGCACAAGCAGGTGGCTAGAGGAGCAGTGCTGTGTGCTGCAGATATTAGGCATGAACTTCTTGGACCTTCATAACTTACAGTTGATGTGAAAGTTAACTACAAGATCTACTGCCAACTTCTAGAAGACAACATCACAAATAATCATAATGAACTAAATCCCATGTTCTCTGCTAGCAAGTATGGTCACATATCTGTAACCATAAACACCCCTACAGCTGTAACTAGCCTGGTCTGATTTACCTGGCACAAACACCTCATGCCACAGGGAAAGTTGTTTTTGCCTTGCTCTGGATGTACACACACTCAGATGACCATCTCCAATGTGTCAGTATATTGGACGTGTTTCCAGCAACATAGAGTTCGGTCTAACAGAGCCGTCTCGGCCTTATCAGCTACTCACTCTCTGGTGTTTTTTTATTGGGAAATCAAAATGACCCAAACCCACCAAATTATGTCTAAATGTTACAAGTATTATTCATGACCAACTCACACCCACAATGATCATAATGTTTTCTGTGTTGAACATCTACTTGTGAATGCAAGTTCTGCTTGCATCAATAGCTGACTGCTGATCAAATTCAGGGGCTGCATTCTTTACAGGATGCATTCTGAGGCCAAATGCATCACAGCAGCACCACAAAGTTCTCCCATTTCAAAGGCTCCTTCAAGTGAGGCCTACAAATGAGTCCTTTTGCTTTCGACTTTTCGAAGGTTGTAGCCCCAGAACTGGGACAAAGCCACTGAATGTATTTATGCGTGTCATTGGGCATAGTGAACCAAAGATAATGTACATATTCGTTGTGTGCCGTTACAGCCCTACTATGTACATTTTGGTGACATCAAGCCATGGACAAACAGGACAGAAGATCAGGCCACCACAAGAGTTCAGCTTGGGGGTTCCCAGCGTTTTTTAAACAAGCCGTAATCATGGAATACCACTGAGGCTGAATTAACATTTAATTTATCTTTCTGCAAAGCATCATGGGGCTGCATAACAAGGAGAACCACCAGTCCTGCAGAGCTGGAGACCTTTCAGCCACCAGGAACACCGATATCTGGGTCTCCTTTGCAAACTTTTGCCTTGCCTGCGCTCACCAGGTGAACTGCCTCATTAAGAGCTTCCTTAATGCAGTGTCTTGGCAGAATGAAGTGCAGCAGCTACAGCAGTCTGTGTAATTATCAGTCCTGGAGTGGGTCCTCAGATTGCCCTGCTCCTCATTATGGCTACACAGAGACAAGTCGCTTATTTATTTTCACCATTCATATCACATAGGCTGCTCAGTACTATTCTTCAAATCCTAATTTCTAATAAGTGAAAAGGTAAATCTGCACTGTGACACGCAAGACTGACTTAATCAATGTTCAGGGAACCAACTTTGTAAAACAGTGTTTCAGTTCAGGTCTGAATTGACGGGTCTTGAATAAAATCGCTTTAAAATAACTCTAATTGTTTAGAATAATTATTCTTGGGCCTTGACCTGCAGCAACTCGACTCATTTTCTAAAAATCACTACCGATCAAGTGTCTGTTTCAGACATTTTTTTCCCTTGACGAATTAATAATAAATTAACACTTACCGGATATATTATAGTGTCCCTTAAAGGCATAAAGTTACATTTGCGTACATTACAAACAATTCCAAAAAGTGTTGGATTAACAGAAAGAAAATAAAGGACTCAAACAAAATTGAATAAAAAGTTTATCCACATCGAATCGCTTCAGTATAACGTGGACGGCATTAATACAAAAGCAACTAAAATATAATGCAAAGGCAAAGAGTCCATGCGAAAACGTGGGTAAGAAAGCGAAAGGGACGGGACTCACGTTACTTGTAAAAATGCATTCACAGAGGTTTCGGGATACTCTCTCCAACAGCCTTCCCGACGGCAACCTTGTGCCACCGAGAGCCTGTCAGGCTCGCATTTAATCCGATTTCCGCCGTCACATGGCCATATTTCGTGAAATTCAATTTAGAAAATGCTCAAGAGATCCCTAAGGTATGGACGCTGATCACATATGTGACTCAGGGAAGTCTCTGGAGTTCAGCTTCAAGTAAAACAGCAGGACAATGCGATTGATGGAAGCGCAATTAAATCTGTCTTGAATTTATAATACAAAGTTGTACAATAAGTAATGAGTCCATGTACAGACGAGTGATTACAGGCGCATGCATAGCCGGTCGTGCTGTACCTAGCCGTTACGTTACCTTGTGAAAGGGAGAAACGCTTCTCTTTACGGCGAAGGAGCGGAGCTCTGACTCCCTCTGGAGGGCAAACTGTGTATAAGAAGCACTTTTCAAAACTTTCCTTGGATCAATCGTTCCGGCCAACATTTTTGTCCCAGTCCGTCATCCGTACACCTGCTGTTATTTAGGAATTTGCTTAATCCAGGCTCACCGTCTCTGGTCCCACTTGTAGTCCTTCAATATGCCTGTTTATCGTATTGCATACTATGTGACTCCCCTTTACTTTAATGTAGTAACATACTCATGACTTCTGGGCGCTTCTGTAGCAGAGGAGACCACCTCCTGAAAGCTTCAAAAGCGTTTGCTTTTTAGTCTTGTACAGCATCAATTTATGATCTCATTTTGAGAAGCGGTTCTTAGAAAAGGTCATAGTTATTCATTTCGTGGGTAGCTAATCTAGCTATATAGATTAACCGTTTTTGTGTTTCTATTTTAACTTCTGCGCGCCAATTCCGCCTAGTACGACTTCAGGCCGCTATTCCCGCCGCGCAGCGGAGTAGCGTGCGTACTCCGACATCCTAGTTTTTTGTACTTGCGTATACCCTTAAAAAGATGCTGAATAACGATTTACGAACATTATAAGATACGAAGTCTGTTCGGAATGCATCTCATCCGTAAGTAGAGGAGCGTCTATATATTGATGATACATCGATGACCAGTACACATTAAATAAGTAATTTTACGGCTCTGTCAATTGTAAAATATGTCAGGTTTTTGTATGTGCGACATAGGGCTTGGATTTATTTGCGGAAATGCTATGTTGAACACGGAAAAATTGCTTTATCCAATATACAAGTCACACTTTACAGATCAGAAGAAAATCCTAGCAGAGGATGGTTTCGATCCATCGACCTCTGGGTTATGGGCCCAGCACGCTTCCGCTGCGCCACTCTGCTACGAAAAAATACAGATATAGTAATACCTGATGTAATGAATGTTTGTTATATGTATCTATAGATATATATACACACACACGCACACATATATATATATATATATATATATACACATACACACACGTTTATATTGCGTGCTGCCTCATTTTTTTCCCCCTTCGCTGAAGTGAAATTACGCGGTGTGCCGTGGTGTGCAGATAGGTGGATCCGTTCGCCGGTCTCCGGCCGAACACACTGGTGGTTTAATGACTGCATCTTCAGCGGGGCTGCCTGATGACTCATTAACAACAGTAAATAACGGCTCATAAAAATGTATTTATTAAAGGAAAAAATGGGCCATATGTTTGAAAACCAGGATTACAGGATGCACATATACCGTCCGAATTGTGCAAAAAATGATTTATATCCATCTATTTTAGTCATTCATTTACCCATAAAAACACTGCAGAAAAAATGAGTGATACAAAAAGCATTATGCGATTCTGAAAACCATACAAAGCGTCACCAAGTACACAGTATTTCCACCATAAACCTTATTTTAATATCTTCTTTTCCTTTCCTCCCCAAACCCCAGCAGGAGTGTGACCACTGTGGATGATAGAGAAACAACCTGCAGTCAGAGGGATGAGGCAGACCCTGGTCATGGCCTCTGGAATGTCGAGCACTGAGCCGGAGTGGGAAGCCCGCAGAATGACATGGTAAGTGCCGCTTACTCTGATCTCGCTCTCGTGTAAGTTACCCCACTACAGCCTTTAGGGTGAAGGAAGAGACATTTTAGGCACAAGCTGCATAGCGATGACGGTGGTGAGGGTGAGCCAAGGAGCCAAAATGGTGGGGGGGGTTAAATTAAAATAAAAATGCCACGACTTCTACAGCAGTTGTAGTCCCTGACGGTGCTTCCGGCCCCGGTGCTGGTTTAGAATTTGACAGTCCACTGCTTGACGCTGGCATCGTGGGAGACAGTCACTAGGGTGTGTTCATCCAGCCAGGCCAGGCCGCTGACGTGGTGGAGCCGGTGGGCGTCTGTGGGGGGCAGAGGGTCTGTGAGGCTGGGTACTCACCATAAGGACTACTGGGGGGAGGGGGGGGGTTCGAGACAGACAGACACTGAAGCCCCACACCGGTGTTAAGAGTGGCTCCGGTTCTGCCCAGTCAGCTAAGAGTCCAGCTTAGGTTCTTGTATTTCCCCATTAGAATTTAATTTTCAGTCATTACATCTCAGTTGATTTAACTGAGTGATACCAGACTGTCATGGGGGGATAGAATTCATATTTAATAAATAGATACATATTAGATTTGCATGCCAGCGGTCTCACTAAAAGGACACTAGGGACACACAATCCCACAGCTTAAATTAGACAGTTCTGCAGAGCCTGCCTGCCATCTGGATTCAGGCAGTCAGCTGACTGAGGGCTTATGCTGAGGGAGGAGGTCTCTGATCCCAATGATCCCAAGTAAAGCATGGGCAGCTGACACCCCCACGCCCCCCCCCCCATGGCATCGGGAATTCCCATGGAGGCAGACTTACCTGGGATCTTGACCCGCTTGTCTGCATCACTGACGGCCCACAGGTAGACCATCATGTCCATGCCCCCACTGGCAAAGTGCTCGTTATCTGGGGACCAGGCTAGGCAGACCACCTTGGCGTGGTGCCCGTAGAAGTCATTCTTCACCTGGGGAGGAAGATGTGGAGGCCACAGTCAAGCGTGACACGTCTCACAGGAAAAACAAACAGCCACAACTGAGGCTCAAGACGCCGATCGACTTACAGCATATCCATCAGCCACGCTGAAAACTGTGATGACCTTCTTCTCGTCTGCCACAGCCAGGAAGGCACCGTCGCTGGAGTATGCCATGTCCGTAACTGGCCCCTTGGCCTCCATCGTCTTCCCGTCATCCTTCAACGTGTTCCCTTGGATGGAGAACAAATGTACCATTCCATCCTGGATGGAACAGAAACAATCTCAGAGACCAGCAGGGGGCATAGTGGTGAAGAACAGACCCAGACATGCAGAGTGTACACTCAGGCCTGGCTAATCCAGCACTGGTACTAACACTCCCATTGATTGAACATCAGATGTCTAATGTTACAGGTGTAACAAGTGATTTTGTGTTACACAGCATCTCTCTCTTCACTGGTCCACTTACAGCTCCGCCCACTGCTGCAGTCCCACCTCCTGGGTGAAGGGCAGCCGACTCCGGCTCAAAACCCAGGTTCTCCAGAGTGAAGCACTTCTTCTTGTCTTTCATCAGAACCAGCTGTCCGGGCACGAGAGAGGGAGACAGCCAGATAATTTGGCAACGTTTTACAAATATAAACAGGCCGCTGGACTCACGACCGACAAGATTACCTGCCCAATGCAAACAGCTAAAGCATATCCCCCTGGTCCCACTGCGATGCATTTCGGTTGGAAGTCCATCTTCAGCAGGTCAGAAGCACTAGTGAATAAAAGCTCCATAAGAATGGAACAAGAAACCACCCAAAACAAGCCACAAACTCACAGGCACAGAGATTCAAGGGACGCTTAGGCAGGACAGTAAAGGATGGTCAAGGCATGTAGAGATATTAAGGCAAGTAAGGGGTTAAAGTGAGATGCTAGGTTCAAAGCATCTTTAGCAGATAGCAGCAAAGGGAAACATTACAAGTGTGTGACTTTAATGAGAATCATGCTGTATTCTATTCTCCGTCATGTACAGCAGGATGTTCGTGACTGCGACAGACCACCACAACAGACCACCACAGCAGCTACCTGGCTCACCTGTACTCCTTCCTTCTCAGGTCGGTGAAACGCACAGTGTCATCCATGCTGCATGTGACCAGCTGGCCGTCCTTGTCCACAGCCATCTTGGCTACCAGGTTGCTGTGCCCTTTGCCAGAGAATCCGTCATTATCCCCAGTCTCGGCATCCCAGTAATGTGGGAAGGGTTAAGGAAAACAACTCCGGTGCGGTCACACGCCACCTAGCTGTCAGACTGGCAACAGCAACGACCCAGAAGGCCTCCCTCACAGGGCGGGGGTCAGGCTGCCGCCCCCCCAAGAAAGGATATTGATGTGTCCGTCATGGCTCCCGGAGTAGATGTAAGGCCGGCCCTCATTCCTGTGAGCCGTCAGCGACTGGATGGGCTTGCTGTGTCCCTGCAAGTTCACAATTCAGCATGGTGTCAACGAGGCTGGGGAGATTATATATATTAAATAAACATATACACACACACACACACACACACACACACACTCACAGACAGTTACATTTTTAAATACCGTTTAGCTATCAACGATTTCATTAATTACCATTATTAATACCTGGAAGGTTTTATGAACAGCACGTAATGTTTACTGTTTTCATGCAGAGTTTTTTAAAGAGCTCACGCAAACAGCTCTACCACTCTGTCAAATAATTCTTGGAAATAAAATTACTAAAATGTAAACAAAAATAAACAAAAACCAAATAGAACACATTTTAATTTTTTTTTTTTTTTTTTTAATTACATGGTAAACTAGGAAAAACACAGAAAACAAAAGTAAAAACTGGATTCCAAATGAAAATTGAAACTTAAAAAAAAAAAAAAAAAAAAAAAAAAAAAATCAGAATACTGCCATGAACCCAAAAGCACAGGCTGAAGCATGCGCACACACACGCACGCGCACACACGCGCACACACACACACACACACCCACCTGTAGTCATATCTATGGGCAAAACCCTAATCTCAACAATGACAACCTTAACCCCTACCCAGCCCTAACCAAAAAATGGTCCCCACATTATCAAAAGAACAGGTTTTTAAATCACAGACCAAATATCCCCACATGTATATACAAGTAATGTATATCTGACCCACGCACACACACACTAAACGACGGCCAGCCCCCACCTTGATGGTGCGCAGCGGCCGGTTGGGGTTGTTCCGGTCCAGGTAGTTGATGTAACCAGACAGCGAGATGCTGAGCAGGTGGCCCTTCTGCCACAGGCAGCCCAGCTGCTGGTCCAGGACGTCGGCGCCCATGTGGAAGGTGGTGACCGCCACGTTGGCCGCCACGTCCCACAGCTTCACCGTCTTGTCCCCGGAGGCGGAGATCAGCTGCGTGCTGTCAGCACTCCAGCTCACCTAGGGGGCGGGAAGGGGCCGTGGTTAAACACGCCTGACAGACGGCCGTTAATGAAACCGATCTCTTATGCAAATGGCTGCCTGCAGGCAGGGGGGGGGAGCAATGCGTGACACAGCAAATGCAGGAAAGCATCATGGCTGCTCAGGTCCTGAGGCACCCTAGTGACGTCCCACCAAGGATGGTGAGGGCTTCATTCAGATGCTGTTCTGCCAAGCAGCCTGTATACCCTGCACACAGGTCCAGATCAGCACGTCAGAAAAACAGGGTTTGTCATAGCAGCTGCTATCGCTCACTGCCACCAGCAGTGGGCACACTACCTTTGATCCTTCAACCTACTACATTTTCTCTCATCTGCATAACCCTCAGATGTAATCTACAGGGGGAGGGAGGCAATAGGAATACAAATGACATCACACCATGGAGAAATACAGAATTTTAATCCATGATGAATCATTGCAATGACTGCCTGTACTGCGCCAATACAAGATGACCCAGCGAGGCTGAAGTATCAATGCTGTTTATATGAGGAATACACACAAAAAGTAGACACTGCACCCGTAACCTGAACAGGATATTTACATTAACTACTTTACAGAAGTAGGTCAACATGCTGCCTTATCGTGGTGGGAATGCCCCGATTCAGAAAAGAGGTGGTACATGCCAACATAAACACATACCAAGGGTAGTGACCTATCCAACCAAACTATTTTTAAAGAGGGGGAGGCCTCATGTGCATCTGTTCCCCCTTGACTGTGAACCAACGTGCCGGCCGTTTCTGCTCCATTAGTGCCTCCATCACCCCCTCCCACAGGCTGTGACCCGCAACACCAGACCCAGCACTCATCCGGGGAACCTTCTACATAGCTTAGCGACTCCTCACCAATCCGGCCTCCTGTCCATTTATGACCATCTAGAAACAAAACTCCCAACCAAATGCAACAAGACTTTGGTATTCCGGTCTCCTTGTCAGTTAATGGGTAGTCAGGGCACCTGGTTGGTCAAGTATTTTGTGACCAGGCTAGAAAAACGGCCTGACTGCCGCGGCAGCCTGGAGCGCCCCCAGCAGGGTGGCCGCGGCAGGGCGCGCTGCACACTTACCGCGTAGATGCCACCATCATGCGCCTTTGCACCACCCAGAGCTCCCATACTCTCACCCGTCTTTCCATCATAGAGGAAAATCTGGTTGGAGACGGAAAAGAAAACATTAACACAATGTGCAGCTAAATA
Organism: Mormyrus proboscirostris; assembly: GCA_026779585.1. Lineage (NCBI taxonomy): Eukaryota > Metazoa > Chordata > Actinopteri > Osteoglossiformes > Mormyridae > Mormyrus > Mormyrus proboscirostris. The sequence goes on from JAODKF010000018.1 coordinate 20,426,814, forward strand.
TCTCAACAGGCTTCTATACGAAATCCTTTGTTTTCCACATTTAGAGACAGATTTAAAGTTCACTTGGGGATCTGAACCAACATCCATCAGTTTAAGGGTTCAGACCACTTCCTGTCTGCAGGGGTAACTGGAATGCACACTTTGACATGAGCTGTTTTTTAGCCTCTGTGTGTGTGTCATTCCTCAGAGGGTTAGCCAAAAGAGTGTGTGTGTGTGTGACCAGGGGGTGTTTTTAATCCCCTGTCCGGTTACTGGGACTCCAGTGAGCACACAGCCCATTTAGTGTGGTCTTGGGTTTTGCTGACATGTAGAGAAACATCTGCAGGTACACCTCCTCCCAAAGATCAATGGGCACAGAAAGGATGGTGCTACTGTAGTTTTTGTGTGGGGGGGGGTCCTGGAAGTATAATTAATGGCACCCTGCAAACTGCAAGTTAGCATAAGACTTTCTAAGGGGAACATTACCTGAGCTAATCTGGTAAAACATCCAGCCACATAATACTATGCCTGTATTGATTAAAGGGCATGTAGGGTGCGGTGGGGAGGGGAGGGGAGGGGGCTCACCTGTCCATCCGCACCTGCGGAGGCGAACCTGCTGCCATCCGGAGAGAAGCGCACACAGTTCACGAACCGGCTGTGATCCTGGGGGGTTGGCAGGAATCCACAGTTAGTCCATTTAATAATAATAATATTATTATTATTATTATTATTATTATTAAGACGCCGCCCCCCCACAGCTGGCTGCTACAGGGTCTGTCTGGCTCACAGAGGACGATGTGTTTTAAAGAGTCGCAGAGACAGAGAAGCCCTTTGCATGCATATTAACAGGGCTGTGTACACCTAAGAGCAGGGTGTCCCATTACACGGCGCACTCCATCAATGTTTAATAGCACCTAGCACCCGAGAAGGGGAGGGATTCCCCAGAAGGGGGCGCCCTCGCTCTGCACCACAGGGGCCCAGGCCCTCAGCATTCACTAAGGGG
>JAODKF010000018.1:20471518-20486003 GCA_026779585.1 Mormyrus proboscirostris
CCCCTTCAGCATTTTAGCACCCCCTGACTGTCTGCATGCTGGGAAAACGCGGCCAGTGTGTTGGGTGGGGGGTGTGTTGAATCAATTTGTTTCGGCAAGATAGGCGCTGTCATGAAAACATGCACTCTAACATGCCTTGCCACAGCCTGGGGAGGGGGGGCAGTTATGGGGGCTTCCAGACAATGGAGCTTCTGTGCTGAAGTTGCCCTACCATGCCCCACCCCCCCTCCTCACACATACACACACACACACACACACACACACACACACACACACACATTCTCCATCTCTGTTCCTCAATTCAACCCCAACTGTTTGTTGCCAGTTTGCAGTATTAGAAGGCAAACAGAGGTGGTCAATGAAGAGCCAGCCCAACTGCGGTTCCGCACTGATCACTCTTCAGGGTCGCCTAGGCAGGGGGGATAATTCAGCCCCTCTGCTTTTGTGGGTAAGGCTGAAGTCATTAGCTAATGGAGCCATCAATCACAGTGCAGATAGACTGAAAGAAAACAGCAGTATCAAGGCGACTGGAGTCTCCTTTCACAAACAAAAAAAAAATACTTTTTTCTATTAGGCCTAAAATGGATGAATACTGATTATAATACTTGTTAATCTCTGCCACATCTGCCTTAAATATTAAAGGAATAACACGCATTTCCTTTCATGGGTATAGTAGCCTGCCTTGGGCACCTCCCTCGCACCAGGTATCTGCCTTAAATATTAAAGGAATAACACGCATTTCCTTTCATGGGTATAGTAGCCTGCCTTTGGCACCTCCCTCGCACCAGGTACCTGCCTTTCCTTGCCATCCCAATCTCCGGCAGCGTGTCTGTGCATCTCCAGGCCGTAAACTACAACCCGCCCCCTGACAGGATGAAAGCTAAGGGCTGTAACACAAAGGGCCCTCAGGATTGTTAATTTCCATATAAATAAGTTGAAGCGTCACTATTAATGATGCGGCTGTGTCTCAGCTTAATGCGCTTACTCACACTGTGCTGCAGCTCGCGCTGGAGAAAAACATCCGGCAAAAAAAAAAAAAAATGCAAGCGTTAACATTTTTTTAATTAACTGCTTAATCTGACAGTGTCCTGATCGCTACTGTGACAAATGACAGGAGTTGTATTCAAAAACGCATCTCATGTGAAATCGCACTTCATTTCTACTGTGATAAAATTGGTTTCACATTCAGACATTCCATGTTCCTTCTTCAGTCACTCTTGGAGAGTTGATGTAAAAAAATTGCTTATTTTTAGAAGCTGTACAATCATATTCATTCTCTATGGCCTGCAGAGAGCTAAGGGACTATCTACAAATTAACCTTCATGACTTCAAGATAGCTTTCTGAAAGGTCTTTGCAGACTATGATAAGCCTACATCTAGTCTTATACATTTACTGCTTACTTGAATTATTTGTTTTTCTTTTCCTTGTTGTGCTTGATTCTGCATGGTTTACTTCCCTACCTTTCTTTAATAGGCCTATTGTACTGTGCATCCTTTATTTGCACCTACACATGTGCAAGGAGCCCTGAATGAACACTTACTTCCAGGAAGGTCCCTAAAGATGCGCAGGACCTCAGTGTTGGGTATTAGGGTCCCAGAGGCATTCAAATAGTTTGATGGCATTTTATTTAAAACATATACAATGCATTGACACAAATGGCAACCCAGCAAAATCTGCAAATCAGGTCTTTCAATGCAGATTATAGGAGCAGCCAAGCACCCAGCTCCTCTCCCAGCTCCTCATGGACCCCTTATGCTCCCCTTGTGCTTCCCATGGCTGCCTCATGCTCAACATTCTCCAGCCAGCATATACTGACTATCCTTCTCCTGACCAGCATGTACCGGTACTCGGCCAATCAGATGTCCAGAGCCGCCTTTAGGCCTGTATATAAACACTGAGGGCTATAATGTGACAGAAAGTGTAGTATTAAGGTGATTTGTTATATCAAATCGTGGTAAGGAAAGAACAAGAGAATCTGAAAGCTGCAAACACTTCTAAGCTCGGCAAAGTGTATTTATCGCCTATATGGTCATAAGTATCTAAAGCCTTATTTTTATTCACTTTAAAATTCAATGGCTTTTGAATAAAAGACTTCTTTGCTCTGAAATGCAATAACAAGCGCCCTCTGGAGGACACAGGCTAGTACAGCCCTTAGTATTTGGTCCTTAGCTTCAGATGAGTTTTGAAGATTTTTATTCAAATTAAAATTCAATAGCTTTCGAAAAAAGGTATTCTTTGCTCTGAAAAAGGTTGTAGAACAAATAATGGCCTCCAGAGCAGGCTTTCTGGGTTTCTGCCCCCTGTATATAACAGGGAAGCGGATATTCAATGGGCATTCAGAGAATTTTTTTAATTGACTAGCAAACAAGGGGCATTATGTTTGATGAACAGGTGTAGCTGGTTTCCCTCCATATCCACATTCAGAATGTGTGATTTCAGAATTGACAAGTTTTGACAGAAAACATCCGAGTTAACACTACTGCAGTTTCCTTTCGATTTCCTGTCACCACCCCCCCCATCATTATCAGCGGTGTGTTGGTTTATGCATTTCATCTTATCTTGTTCCACAGCCTCTGCGATGTTATTTACCTCCGCTGACGAAGGGGCTGAACCCAGGTCTCCGGTGGGATGTACCCCTCCATGGCGACATGCTGACAGCACCTAGATTACTTCACTGTGATTTCGTTTATTTATTCCAGTGACCTGGAGCTGTATTTCTGTGCTTATACACAAGCCCCAACTGTGGTGTAAGTGAATGATTGCAACAGAATTCCACACCAGGAACACAGACCTGCGTTCCCCTGTGCCCAGCTCACATCAGGCAACATGAAGTCAATATGGAAATGTCCTACAAATGTGATTCATTTACAGTGTCAGTGAATAAGGATTTTCATCCACGGTGTGATTAAATATGAAAAAAGTATTCTTATTTTACTCTTTGTATGGTTTAATTTCCAGTTAATCATATGTAAAGCAGCAAAATTGAATGTGAATTAACTAGTACACAAGAGAGGTTAAGCATCTGCACTAGGATCTCCTGAGACCTACCTTCAAATATTCAATTTCTTAACTTTCAGTAATGGAAAGCATTCTCTATATATTCCCCAAAATATATAAAAATATACATAAATTAAACTTAGTAACATGGTCTGGTTATTTTTTTTGAAGGGGTGACAGACAAAAATTCTTCATGTGAGGAGAATCAGTGTGTTTGTTACATGACTTCATCCCACTTTGCCGCTGCGTTCCACCCCCTGTCCCTCCAACACCTGTCTGCTTGGCATTTGACTGGTGACATGAGGTTACTTTATAATGAAACTAGATATAACGAATATTTTGTTCCCCATCATGAGTTAAGGCCTTTGATGTTGTCCCCCACAAATTGCTCTTGCTTAAGCTCAAAGCTGCAGGGATTTTAGGAACTGTGGCAGCTTGGATTGAAAACTTTAACAGGAAGCAGCGCGTAGTTATAAGAAGCACAATTTCGCAGTGGGCCTGCATTCATAGTGGTGTATCGCAGAGTTCAATTTTAGGACCACTATTGTTCTTCATTTACATTAATGATATTGACACCAATATATACAGTAAACTGGTTAAATTTGCAGACGACACCAAGATGGGTGGTGTAGCAGATACTAAATTAGCAGCACAGAGGCTACAATGGGATCTTAATTTAATTAGCGACTGGGCTGATACCTGGCAGATGAAATTTAATGTAGATAAATGTAAGGTAATCCATGCAGGGAGCAGAAATATAAAGTAAAGATATTTTATGTTTTGTTGAAATAAAGGTAGCTGATTATGAGAAAGACCTCGGTGTGTATGTTGATGCTTCCATGTCTCACTCTCGCCAGTGTGGGGAAGCAATTAAAAATGCCAATAGGATGTTGGGTTACATCTCTAGTTGTGTGGAGTTTAAGTCAAGGGAGGTGATGCTGAGATTATATAATTCCTTGGTAAGACCTCACCTAGAATATTGTGTGCAGGATTGGTCACCTTAAGAAGGACATTGCTGCCTTAGAAAGGGTGCTACAAGAATGATGCCTGGTCTTAGAGCAGTGCTTCTCAATCCTGTTCCTGGGGCCCCCCCTGCCAGAATGTTTTCATTCCAATCCTACCTTAATCAGCCTTATATGGTCCTTAATAGGCTAAAGCTGGGTACAGACCGGACGCGTCATGCCCTGTGCTCGCCGGGAGGCTTCTGCGTAAAGAGTAGGCGTGATTTTCCAAACTCTCCTGCCATTTTGGCTCGCGGTCAGTAGCGAAGATGTATATTTCGCATTCATAAAGATTCTACGCTTGAGTGATATAGCTCTGGGAACTCAGACACGGACAATATAAGTTTTTCCTCCAGCCAAACGCCATCCGTCCTGTGGGTTCGCACACCTTGATGTGTGAGAATGAGTAAAAAAATCATTCATGTTCAAGAAAAACCCTAAGGAGACGGTGAGACGGTAACTTTACACAAAATCAGTGATGACTTCACCAGCCTGACTGGATAACACTGCCAAGAAGTTTATGTCCAAACCTCATAGAGCAGGGGCATCAAATTACAGTGGGCTACCCTCGTCTCACCAGCTCTCTCACCAGTATCAGTAGTGCATTAATGTGACCCGCTACACATCTGTCCAAATAACATGCATCGTAAATGTCTCTAGTATCCATAGAAACACTGGGCCTCAAGAATTCTCTTAAATTTGTTCCTACGAAATTTGTTCCTACGTCGGATTCATGACGTGTTCTTAAGTAGCAGAACTGTTTGCACCTTTGTTCTTAATAGTAAATCCCGCGTATTCGTAACTGAAAGCGCGTGCCAGTTTGTCCTAATTAGCATAGGGAAACGCTCTGCAATATCCCATAAAAGGGCATGAGACTGTAGGGCCGCGTGCAAGGAATGGCCAAGAGACGCGCAGGCTGTGAGCCGCTTGGCACTAAGAGGAAAAAGAACTACAATAATGCTAAAGTAGAAGCATTAATACAGTAAAATCCCGTTATAGTGGACTCGCTTATAACGGAATATCATCTATAACGGACAAGGTCCGCTGGTCCCGGCCCTAAGCCTTTAAGAACATGCAAAAAAAGCATCAGATATAGTGGACTTGCATATAACGGAATTTCGCTTATAATGGACAAACAATTTGGTCCCCAGGGCTGCTTACCCTAACCCCCCCAAAACCCCTAAAACCCTTTCCTTAACCCTAACCCCTAAAACCTAACCCTAATCCCAAGACGGTGGAACTGCACATGCGCAGAAAGGCTCCATAGCACGTTTCAATAGGTAGGATGTTTGGTCAGAACATCAGTGATATCCAGAGCAGATACGTAGTCGGGATTATTAACAGTCACACATCTGCTCAGGTAAAGTTGGATTACTAAATGTACAATATAATAATCTATACCACAAGTGTGTCTGCTGGGGTGTGGCATGAGTAAATGGAGTCCCGTAGTTGTGTTCTGGGCATACAGCAACTCTGGATATAACGGACTGTTTTGCCAGTCCGTTATAACCGGATTTTACTGTACAGCAGGTAAATGTAAATAGACACATGTTATTTAGTAGCGTAACCATGGATATAAAGCCCCCAAGAAAGCTGATATATGGAAAGATATCACCTTCAACGCTGTGTGCCAAATAAATCTAAATGATCTTCAAACGTGCGTTCCCTTCTCAGAGCATGCTTGGCAAGCACAAATGGTCTTGAGTGTGCGTAGATTCTGTTCTTCGTATAAAAGTGCGTACGTGGGGTTTAAGAACAAATTTGTTTGTAAGAATGGTTGGTGAATGAGGCCCATTTAGCATAAAAATCTTCAACTGCTACATAATCACGTAAATGCGTCTTTCACGCAAACTTGCCACACTTCTGGGGAATCTCCCGCAAACCTCTAGCAGCTCCCTTTCATCTGCAATAGATGATCCAGCTGCACCACTTCCCCCATCCAGTTGGGAAAATTAACTACCAGCTCCCCCCCCTCCAAATGCAGTCAAAAAATCTTGCTAGGTTTGGGCAGTAACTAACTTTTAATGTCTTCAAACTGTCCAGACATTATATCAGGCTAGATGGTATTTTCTGATAAAACATGCTCCCCCCACTTCCTGATTGTCCCTCATCTGTTTCCCTGTAATCAATGTGCCAAAAGGTCATTTCTCTGGTCGTATTGAATCAAAATAAATGTGTAAACACTATATCACTAGTAACACTAGTGTACATAAAATGAAAAGCCATTCTGCGCACAGACAGAACTTTTCTCATTAAGAGGAACTTAAGTCAAGTCGAGTTGAGAGCAGTGGGCTTACCATCCATGTACAGGTACACAGCGACATAAGAAACGCTCCCAAAGGACCTCGGTGCAACATGCATACAGTAAGTGATGGAGTAGGTTTCTCACAACACTTAAAGAGCAATTCATACGACGTGTGAAACGGCGGCGGGGCAGGGGGGGGGCTTTATATACACAGTGTGTATGTAAACAATACATCTTACGGCAGCACAGAGGGGTTAATGGCTGATAAAGTGACCAGTGCCTGCTGGGGGGCGGGGAGGGGGTGAAGGTTCTAAGGAAGGGGTATGGGGGACAACTGGCTACTCAGTGACCCCTTGGGGAACACACTGTTGCTGATCCTGGCAGTACAAGCTGGGATGCTCTACAATGGTTGAGGCTTTGCAGATGTGAAAAATGTCCATGGAGACTGTGCAGTGAATTTGTGCATAAGAATGAAGGACAAGTGGGGAACAAGCAGGGGAAATTACCACAGAATCCTTCACTACAGACATCTGTGACAGACAACTGTGATGGAAGAAGGATGGTTACTGTAGCAACAGGCACAAAATTAGACTTTGTGGGACCTGAGCAAAGAAAATCAGAAAGAAAGAATAAGCCAATTAGTGCACAGCTGCACTGACCAGCATGGTGGAAGAAAAATATCAGGCCTCAATTAACTTGTTATTCTTCCATTTCATCAATAACAGGAATAATAGAAGTGGGTATCAATATAAATAACTTAACAGTGGTTATCAACATCAATATGTTACCATTAGGAATTGTGCTTTTCTCACACATATTTTAAGCGCTTAACAATAAATTAACTAAAAACTCTATAAACTAAAAACCCTTCCTAAAACAAAACTGTATTCATGGCATCCAACTTAGTGAACTTTTAAATAAGTTTTATTAAATATTTTAATTGTATGTATGTATGTATGCATGGATGGATGGATAGTTGGATGGATATATTATATTTCTGCTACCCTTTGGCTGCTTATGTATCCATTATAACAATTATTTTATGTGCCATTCTAACATGGATACAAAATAAATAATTTCAAGGTATTGAACTAAATTAAAGTGATATATAATAATAAACAATAGTAATATTACATTTTTGAAGCGTCTTTCAAAACCCACAGACACTATTGATATTAAAAGAGTAATTGGGACAGAAAAGTGGTTCAGTAGTAGATGGATGAAGCAAGGCAAGCGGTGGCCTGCAGGCACCAAGAGAAGAGAGCAGCAGGACCGAGAGAGACGGGGAGGAGAAGCAGCACAGTATTCGTAGCAGCAGGGAAGCCCAATTCCTAGGTAAAGTTAGTCAAATGTCCTGGCATATAGTATATATACATATACATAAAACACTTAGGAAGCACTTCCAAATACACTAAACATATTAAATACCTGTACAGTACATAATAATGATATTAATAACAGTAATAACAGTGGTAGTAGTAATAGTAAAAACAAAGTAACAAATAGAAAGCATGTGTGTGTTTGTGTGCGTGTATAGGTAAACAGTACCACACTACAGTATTGAACGCATATCAAATCACAGATATTTTATAATAATTAATAGTTTACATGCAAGGATGCGTGGCAGACAGTAGCTCATTTTGTGTTGTGTTTAAACCCCGACCGCTAGACAGCAGTGTTGTAATCAATCTTCAGCCAATCTTCCACTCCAATGTAACATAACCTCAGACAAATGCCAACAGACAATGCTAATGTTAGCAAGCGAAACCACCAGCATTAGAAGCAAACCTACCTGACTAGTAATGTTACTGATGGTAATGTAAAAAGCTTAAAATGTTTTAATGTATGACAAAGTACACTTGGATTTACGGAGCAATTCACAAGACTTGAGCTTGAAACCCCTGACATGTTACTCCCAAACAGTAACGTTAGCCCGTTCTTCGATTCCTTATGCCCTGGTTTTTTGCGTCAGTATCTGAAGGTATATCCCTCCAAAATAAGCCAGTCTCATCTACATTAAATATTTGGTCTTTCTTCGTCAATTTTCAAAAACATTTCGGGAAAATCACTCACAACACTTAGATCAGAACTCGCTGCTCCACCTTGTACTTTAATATTATGTAAATTTGCCCTCACTTTGAAGCGACTTAACCAACCCCCATTCACAACAAACTCCTCACCACAATCACCTTCAGTTTCCGCACATATAGCTTATATGTCATTGGAAAGGCTTCAAGTCTTTTCTTGCACTAAAATAAAGCCTAATATGCATATCACACAGGTTTATTTAAATTAAAGATTTGTTTAAATTATCAATAAGCTTTCAATTTCAATAATTCAACCACTGCATGAAACAGTACGTTCCATTTGGGCAGGGCCTTTCACGTTGTAATTACCCTAAATGTTTAATATAATAGATTTTATGGCAATGTGTTCATAAGTATGAGTTGTCTTTATTTCTGATGTGCTTAACCCGGGGGAACCAATGAGCATTTTGTTTCTGCGTATTCGGTGCAAGCACTTAATTTTACTACCTAATTAAAGGGTTTGAATACCCCTCGCAATTCGTTTGCTACCGATCAGACATACAGCCAGCCACCAGGCCAGAGGGTGAGAGTCATGGGAAACAGAGCATTGCAGTTCATACAAAGGGCTGAGGCCACGCAACGCAGGCTTGTGCACCATTTAGAAATGAATAGCAAATGGCCCAGAAAACCAAATACAGCGTTATGCCAGCATATACGGAGTTATGGCAGCAAATACAGTGTCATGCCAGCTTTCTTTGCACCTGTCCTGTTCAGAGAACCTTCAATGTAACAGGACAGAATGTTGCAAACTAAATGGAAATTTTTTTTGCTAATTAAATGTAACAATATTGAACAATAAACCATGTGTATTGGAATAAAGCATAATGTCGTTTGCCGTGGTGGTTTGCTTTTTGTTATGGTGCTAAGGTCGAAGTGAACGACAAAACTGGTAACACTTTACTTAAGGCCATGTTATAAAGCATTATAAATATGGCTATAAACATTTATTAAAAGGCACAACATATTATAGCTATGTATATTACACATTACGACTGCCTTATGAAGCTCTCATCTATAATGCATTATAGATACCTTTAAAATGCAGTACAAAGCATCCATACTTTTACTGACCATTATAATCGTTACGTCCGGGTCGGCAGGAGAGCGAGAAATCAGGCAAGCAAGCCGTGAATGCGGACGAACAAGGTTTATTCGGGAGGACTGGAACACTGGGGAGCACACGGCAACGAACATTACAACAATGACCGACAAAAGACTGAGGAGGACGTGGACTGATATATACGAAACAAGCCGAATTAACGGGGAACAGCTGGGCACAATCGGGGAAGCACACTTGAATGATGAGGGGGCGTGGCACACACGAGGACTGGACTCGCAGGTTATGACGAGGAAGCACACGTCGATGATGAGGGGGCGTGGCACACACAAGGACTGGACGCGCAGGTCATGACGGGGAAGCACACGTCGATGATGAGGGGTTAGGGTTAGGGCACACACGAGGACGCGCAGGTCATGACGGGGAAGCACACGTCGATGATGAGGAGGCGTGGCACACACAACGCATAATACACACATATATAATGTGTTATGGATTTTGATAAATATTTATAGCCATGTTTATAGTGCTTCATGAGTGCATTATTTATTATGAATGTGTTTATAAATTACTAAAAACTTAAGTGTTATAAAACTTATTGTTATGTACATAAGAAAATAAATAGCACCAACTGTATTAAATAAAGCAATTCTTTGTGCCATTTGCTTCTAATAAACAAATCATCAAACTATCAGTAAGCTAAAAAAAATACATTTGACTCGAACCCTGCATGTATGTGGGGTTACTGTCATACAAGTAACTTTGTAATGACACTGTCCATCTGACAGCCCACAAACACTCACAAGAAAGTTACTGCAGACTCATAAAAGATACCAGTGCAGAAAAACATAAATATGTGCCCATGGAGAATAAACCAAAGGTATATTGATTGAACGGTTATATACATTTTCTTCTTACAGTCAGCAGATATAAAGTACACTTTATCCACTAGTACATATACTACCACAGTATATACAAACGCCAGAAAGTATGTTATGATCTGTCCCTACTGTGTCTGTCTGGTTCCCATTTCACCAGCAAATGTCCTGGTCACCCCGTGTTCTTCCCAATTCTCTCTCCTAATGTGGAAATTAGTTGACACATGGTTTACACCTGTCCCTCGTTCCAACCTTGTCGGCTAGATAAGGACCTACCCTTGCCCTTACCCATGCATCATAAGTGCTGTGAGTTCCTGTGTTTCGTCTGCTTGCTTTGCCCCCTTAATGCTTCTTTGTTCCTGTCCTCCCTCCCTTCCTACCCCTGTGTTCAGGGTGGCTGTGTTCCATTGTGTTTCTCTGCCCAACCTCCCTTTGTTTTGATCCCATGCAGTACTTTGTTGGTCTAGTTTGTTCACAATAAAGTTCCCCTATTGTTGCAAAGCCACTCCTAGAATCGTCTCTCCTTCTGCCAGCCCCCGGGTCACAAAGTAAATCTATTATACAATTTTTTTATGCTTTTCTAGATTAAATGAGAATTCCTGTATTGAGTGTTTGCATTGAATTTTTTGTAATTTAAATTAAATTCTTCCCCCTGTCATTCCAACTGAAACTCCACATGAACATCTTGCAGGGTGTGTTCAATTCAATTCAAATTGTAGTTGATGAATGAAATGGGGCACAATAAATAAATTCAGAATTCTGTGCCACCGCCCATATCCGCTGACATGCTGTTGCAGCTGGCATGACCCCAATAGCTCTCAGCAGTCCTCAGCACAATGCAGGCAGCTCTGACCCAGTTTCCTGCAGAGGTTAAGGCATCAACCATAATCACATAAAGCCAGTTGCTAAGGTATATAACAAGATGATGTGTATAACCAAGGTAAATGTATCTGCATTTTCTGGAAATGAAAACTTCACATCAACATAACTTGTAATGCATCTTAGATTTATATTTCGTCTTTGTACTTTGCGCCTTATTCTGCTTCTCTGTCCAGGAGAGATACCTAGACCTTTATCCATCCATTGTGCCTTAACCATTAATCCTCTGTAGGGTTATGGGACACCCTGGATGGGATGACAATGTACCCCAGGGGGAACATACACTGTACACACAAACACTTTGGACCATTTACTGTGAAATGTAGCCAGAGTTCCTAGAAGAAACCCGTGTGACCCAAGGAAGGCCTGCAAACTGCACGGAGCTTGTGGCCTGCATTCACAATCATTGATTAAATTATTTATTGATAGACAAATAAATAAGCAAAAACTCCGCTGTGTAAATTTGCCCTCACAAACATAGCTTGACCTACAAACCACGGAATGTGGATCAGTGTACACTGTAAACAGACCAGGGTGTGCTGTAGGCTACATAAACTCACTTATACACACACACATGCACACATTGATACACTCACACACACATGCATACACACTCACTGCCATTCACACATGCACACAATTCACTTATACACACACACACATACACACATTGATACACTCACACACACATGTATACACACTCACTGCCATTCACACATGCACACAACTCACTTATACACACATACACATGCACACATTGATACACTCACACGCACATGCATACACACTCACTGCCATTCACACATGCACACAACTCACTTATACACACACACACACATTGATACACTCACACACACATGCATACACACTCACACATGCACACAATTCACGTATAAACACACAGGCACACGCACAAAGACACATTGATACACTCGCACACACATGCATGCGCACTCACTGTCAGTCACAGACGCACACAACTCGCACACACACCACACTCACATTCACACATACAAACACACACATACTCACACATGGTGCGGCACCTGGGAAAAACACTCACCAGTTTGAGCAAATCACACCTGTTTGTGTTTGCAATTCCTCTCAAAACAGCAAGACTCATCTCATTGCATCTGATTTTATGAAGAAAAATCACACATTTCTATTCCTCTGGATGTGCCTAGAACATGCGTTGCACAGACATTCATTTGCCTTTTAGTACTGAATTCTTTGTATTAATCACTGGTGTCCTAATCCAAATGATGAATGTAGCTGCTTACATTGGGTATGTCAGCCACTAGAGGGCCGGGCTGCGATAGCCACAGGCGTGATTACTAAATGTATTGCTGGGGAATGAAAACAGCAAGGGCATCTGGCTCCCTTCCTCCCAGTATCTCTGATTTATCAGGGTGATGAAGGTGTCTCGAACAGCTCACCGACAATTGATAAGTGAGCCTGTCAAAAAGAGGGGGCCCCCTACTGGTTGCCAGGCTGCCTGGTAATTCTGAGACAGAAGGATATTGTGAATGGAGAAAAGCAAATGGGCCTTCAGTGACCTGGGGAGAACCGCATAATGTCTTGATGTCGGATTGATATGTTTTCCAACTGTGTCCCACCCCAAAGCCCCTACTCCCCTTAGTCCCATTTTACAGGGCTGTAGGACTCAAGGTACTTTGGGAGGAAATTAGGGATAAAGACAAAAATTAGGAGCAAATTAAGGTCAGAGACAAAATGACTCCTTAGCTGTGTATCAATAGGTGGCTACTTGACAAATGTAGGTGCGAGAGAATCTAGCTCTCATGTTTGTTTTTAAAACCCTTTGAAGCTCGGTAGGAAGTAAACCATCTATTTTGGGCTCTCTGTGTCAAACCATCTACCACAAACTGCAATCAGATAGGAAACCAAGTTCTAGGACACCTGCTAACAAACAGCAGGCGTAGTGCTACAATTCAAGCCCTTATTAGGCTATGACATATTGCTGTATGACTCCTATTGGACATTTCAACTTAAAGCTGCCATGCAAAGGCATGGTACCTAGTTCTTCTCCAGTATCACCTTGACTGGAGCATATGTACAGTAGCTGTATAGAGTGAGCACATCAGGAGATATAAACTTTAGCCCAGTAGATCAGTACCAGAGAAACACCCAACAGTGCATGCAAAACAGGCCTGTCTGAATCCCCTGAGGAAAGGGCACGCAGTCGCTACCTGTCCTCAGAGTGACAGCAGCTCATGGAGGGGGGCCTTTACAGTCTATATGCAAATATGACAACTCAAATGTGCTTTGAGCAGGGAGAGGTAAGATAAAATATGCCCAGCATGTGATTTGGCTGGCTTTGGGTTTTTCAGAGAATGCATGCACAGCCTGTGAACCCCTGGAGAATGTACATTTATGTCAATTGGATCCCTTCAACACTAAGCTCAGCTGCACCTCCACCTTCTATAGCGATAACGTCAGCAGACATGTGAGTCTTGAGGCAGCGAGTCAGAGTAGATCATGGTCTGATGAAGACATGACGGCATCCTTCACCAGCACGTGACGCCCAGCCAACTCTCACACACCATGTCTTTGTCTCTGATCACTTCTAATTGGTTCCCCTGCTTTAGAGTCTTATTCCTCATTGGCCCACATTGCCAATGTGTTACCGATGGGTGTCAGTGCTGCAAAATGGGTGATAATTAATAAATAAACATGGGAGAGTCACTGGGAGTGTGTGTGAATGTGTGTGCGCTTCAGGATCAAACTTGATCTTCTAAGCAATCTCAGCAGCCAGACCCACAATGGTCAGTCAGGAGACTTGATAGAATTCAAGGTGGGCCACTTAACTGGTGTGTCAGTCAATGACAAAGTAATTTGACAAGTTTAAAACTGAGCTGGTCAGAAATAAGATAATTGTACAAGTTTAAAATTCTACAACGTCGCTTCAAAATGTTACCCCGTGGGTTCTCTCTCTGTCTCTCTCTGTCTCTTGCACACACACACACACACACACACACACACAGACACACACACACACACAGACACAATAGACCACACGTGCTCTGCATAGAGAAACTGTGATCACTTGTCATTTAGAACTGAGTGAGTGCAGTTTGGGTTGCAGAGGTGCCAAGGCCAGTCGCTTGCTATTGCTAAATATAATCACTGGAAGTTTCTCAAACAATGGCAGACTGCTTCAGCAGCTTAATATGCAATTTATTATTTATTTTCTTTTTGAAATATTATTAACAAATTTATCAGGATAATAGGATGTGAACTGTGGCGGAGAGAAAGTGCAATAACAAGGAAAGACAAAGCGGAAATGGAGGGATGTGCAGGAGGAGAGAAAGTGCAATAACAA
>JAODKF010000018.1:20491876-20503797 GCA_026779585.1 Mormyrus proboscirostris
CTGCATGCCTCTGTGTGTCCGCGCCAGGTCACTGCATGCCTCTGTGTGTCCGCGTCAGGTCACTGCATGCCTCTGTGTGTCCGCGCCAGGTCACTGCATGCCTCTGTGTGTCCGCGTCAGGTCACTGCATGCCTCTGTGTGTCCGCGCCAGGTCACTGCATGCCTCTGTGTGTCCGCGTCAGGTCACTGCATGCCTCTGTGTGTCCGCGCCAGGTCACTGCATGCCTCTGTGTGTCCGCGTCAGGTCACTGCATGCCTCTGTGCGTCCGCATCTTCCCTTCCTCTTTCTGCAGAGTGAGCAGAGCCACAGAGCTGCTTGTGTGGAGCGTGCAGTGCCAAAACAGCATTTCATCATTTGTTTAACCCAAAACGTCCACTTTTGTGAGGCTCTCCCTCACCCTCCTGTCTGTCTCAGACATAAAACCACAGCTCCCACTGAGGTTAATGCATCAGCTTTGGCTTCAAATACGACCTTAAATATTACAAACTTCAATTGCTGTTTTTGTAGGCAAAGCTTCATGATATTCTCTGTTTAGTTTTCTTCTCTGTTATTCTACTTTTCCGGCTGTGCTCAACATATTTCAGTCAATCCAACACACACTGAAGAATTCTAAATATGTTAGGTAGTCAAAATAAGGCTGTGTGTTCTCAAAGCATGAAAAACTGAAAAATCAGGTTTGTTCTGTCCTAACGAAAAATGACTTGGAATGAAAAACAAAAGAGAAATTCAGCAATACTCTTGCATGTAATCTTTCCAGAGTGAAAATGTTAAAAACACACACATTTTTGAAGGAGTCAGACAAGATCTGCTGAGAGTCCAGTTTTGTTTGTGTGGTTTGAGAGTTATTGCTGCAATAGCTGACCCACGTTTCCATCAGCGGTTGCATGATGCATCGATTGCAATCCTGACCATCTGCAGCTTCAGACGTGATGCCGTGGGCAGGTATCCCACCACATGGCATCTCCAGCTTATTCTTGCTCTGTTCCAGGCCCCCCACAGGCGGGAAGCCCAGCTCAGGGTGGGGGGATTGATGGCCCAATGTAGCACGGAAGAAGACCCTCAGGTCCACCAGGAGCCCACAAGCCCCCCAATGTTTGCCACAATGTCATAAAAACCTATGTGAATGCCATCAAAAAAGTAAAAATGCCAAAAGTCAAATTTTTTGTTTGGTTACTTATGGTTAAGGTTACGGCTGGGTAGGGGTTAAGGTCATCACATTGGAATTAGAATTTTCTGTATAGAAGTTAAAGGAGAATCCCCACAAAGATATAATTACAAACCTGTGTGTGTATATGTGTGTGTGTTTGTGTGTCAGAGGTTAAATCAGAAAGGAGTGGGAACCCTATCAGCTCTTGTCATTTAATTATCATATGTATTTATGATCACAATGTTATAGATGCAGTATGTTCATTAGCTGTCAATGTTGTTTTGCTAACAAATTTGATCAAAAAGTTTTTTTGTTTAATATGAGTATTGTACATAGCAGTACATGTAGTGACTGCACAGTGGCTGGGGAGGGAGGTCAGATTCCAGTCTGGACTGTTATTTGTCACACCTCTGTACAGCTTCTGCACACATATTGATGTTGTCATGTTGTCATCAAATAATTCAGCTTGAGTTCTGAGTTCAGAGTGTATCATTAGATACATATTGATTTTTGCCGATGGATGTGTAATGATCATGAAGAGGTCTGGGTTGGGGCGATGCATGGTCTTGAACTTCTGTTAATGCTTTGCTCCATCAAATTAGAATAGTTTTATCCGGCACGTGACTGCCTTTTCTCCCACTGGTTCTCTGTCACTGAAACTCATGTTTATGCTATCAATACACAAGCATCAGCTGTAGAACATCGTGCTCCACCTTTCACTGGCTGCAGCATACAGTATGTTAAATACAGGAGATACTGTGGTTTGTGACAGCAGCAGTACTAAGATCATCAAAGTCCCTTTAAGAACTGATTCACCTCGCATTTACTCACAACCTGATCGTGCACTACTTCCATGATGCTATTTGAACGTTATTTCCTATTAATAATTGTCTACAGGGGACAGTAATTGAAGGAAATTAACTTTACGGCATTCGTTGATTAAAGAAATAATCCCTTTGAGATATCAGGCGGGATTGACACTGGTTTAAAAAGTCCTCTGAACACAGTTTCCTTAGCAGCATAAGATTAGCTGAGAGTAGCTGCTGAGCCGTGATTAAAAGCTTCTTGAATGTTAGAATTCAGTTATGGAAAGTGGCTTCTTCAGGATTGTGTATTTTAAATGCTTTAGGAGTGTTACTGTCATTTCAAACAGGTGTCATTTTACACTGCAACACATTGGATTTATACTTTCAATATACTAGCAAACATAAAGGTCAGAAAATGAAACTGAACCCAATAGTCTAATTCAAACCCAAATATCACACAGCTGCCCAACTCACTGCAGAGTTAAATGCACACCTCAACTCTACTGTTTCCACTAAAACTTAGTCAGGAGCTCCACACGGTTAATATTCATGGTCGGGCTGCTATAGCCAATCCTTTGGTCACTTGTGCCAATGCCAAACATCAGTTTCATTGGTGCGAGCAGTTCAAATCTTGAGCTGTGGACATTGTGAAACATGTATTATTCTCTACTGAGTGCACCTTTGCTGTCTGTCCCACATCCGGGAGAGTTACGGTGTGGAGAAGCCTCAAAGGCACTTTCCACCTGGACTGTGGCATTGCCAGAATGCAGCACAGGGGTGGATCAGTGATGGTTTGGGCTACAATCTCATGCCATTCCCTTGGAGCACTACTTGTTCTACATGGGCATGTCACTGCCAAGGGCTAGCGAGCCATTTTAGAAGACCATGTTCACCCAGTGGTTCAGTGGTTCACACTTCGTATCCTGAAGGTGGTGCCATGTATTAGGATTATAATGCACCAGGAATGCAGGAATGGTGACACGTTGGTTTGATGAACACCCCCCATTGCCTGCATAGTCACCAGATCCGAATATTATTGAGCCACTCTGGGGTGTTTTGGAGGAGTGATTCAGGAAACATTTTCCTCCACCTGCGTCACGTAATATAGATAGATATATAATAAGGAAATAGAGTCAGCGAGAGGTCATACTGCCCTCTCATTGCATTAAAACTATATTAGGCTTCTTATTTCCTTATTAAATTCTAATAAGGGAAATTAGGTCTATTTGTCTTCAATGAATTGACAAAAGAAACCTAAGACCAAACAGAATTATTTTGGACTGTATATCTTGCCTAAAAGAGTTAAAGTAGGCTCATTGCTTTTGAAACCTGTGTTTCTGATCCATGGCCACCCAGATCAAGTTCATCGTGAAATTATGCTGGCTAAACCATTGTAAGGCTGCATGAGTGGGGTTTGGATGTCCTCCCTGTATCACATGAGTGTCTTCCTGCAGTATGAAGTAACTGGCATTGCTAAATTGTCCATAGTATCAATATCCTGTGAACAATTGCCATGCCAACCATGGTATACCCCTGCCTTGCGCCCTATGCTGCCTGGATAGGCTCCGGGTAACCCAAACTAGGAAATATGGTTAGAAAACGGATAAATGTAAAATCAGTAAAAGGATCTAAAGGATACAGAGAATGACCAATGTGAAAACCAAGGTGCTTGTTTACGTCCTGCGGAGTAGGTATAACCAGGGCCTGACTGGAACAGGAAATGCACGGGACCAGGAGAGGGTAATCCAGGATGTCCTTTCTGATGAAATGGACCGGCGTAACAGGGAATATCGGTCGAGTGTTTTGCAGTACATCTCTAGGAATCGCATATTGAGAATTTGATGCTCACCAGGGGCTTGAGGAAGATGATGAAGAAGATGATGAAGAACTTACTCAGAGATGAAAATAAGATCCCTATTCATTGCTGGAATCGAGGCGGAACAGCGATCAAATCCCCCCCCGAGCCTCCGCATCACGCTTTCTCATTTTAATATTGTCTTGTACTGTCAGGACATGCTTAACTTGTCCAAAGCAGAGCCAGCCAGACTGGATTGATCTGTGTTTGTTTTGTATGAGAACCTGCAGTAGGATATGCCTTTAAGATGGCCAATATGCTCTAACTTCCAAAACAGTGAAAAGAAAAATGCATAAAAATCAAGTTTTACTTAAATTAGCTGGAAATTAAAGGTAGCTTACTATCGCCTTCTCTAGGCTTGATTCAACAGATTAACATTGTATTTTAATTCACAAAGGATATAGAGCAGCTACTGTATGACACCTGTGCGTCTGAAGCTGAGGTGAGGGATAAACCACGAGGAGCCGGCTGATGCTGCACCTCTAGGCGCTTTATCCCGCTTTTACCATGGTTAATGAACGAAAAATAATAATAGAATAACTTTGCCAGGGTTAACTTTTCAAAAGAAAATTGTTCCAATTGGCATTTAATAATGTTCCAATGCCACTTAAAAATACTGCCGCTAAATAGTGGAAGGGCAGAACAAACTGGTAAAGCTGCTTCCTGAAAAAGCTGCAATTAGGCCTCTTAAATCACCTTAGAAACCCGCAAGAGAAAAAAGATGCCGAGAAGAACCACTGCTTATGTGTGGATTTAAAAGTCACACAGGTTTTTATATCATCATGTTTAATAAAACATTAAAATGTCTTAATAGCGAAATGTTATCAGGCTGCCAGATCTACCTGTGCGGTTACTCAAAAATTAACACCCACGTGACATCTCTGGACCAATAAGAAAACGGTATTTACCGAAGAAGTGGTGCGATGTTATTCATTCGTTTAACTTCACAAAATTTACCACCATCCTGAAAGTGGAATTACAAAAATGACCTGTCTCCGTTTTTATAACAGAGTCTAGCCAGTAAAGTAACATTGAGAGCCCAGCTGATGGCTGTAGAGCCTAGTGGGTCTGGAATGCAGAAGGAAACGTTTTTTTACTGCGGTGTGAGTATTGTTCAGATAATTACGTCACTTAACTGGTAATGAGATATGAACATTTTATTAAAATCTATTAATTTGAGCGTGGAGTTTTGATTTGCACTAAATGAATGAATTTAATTAAGAGTAAAATCAAACCTCCTTCATTAGGAAACTGGACCACACACCATCCACACCAACCTCTCACAAACAGGGTTAAACAGCGTAAGACACAGTTTTAGGACGCTCTCACGGGAACCCCAACTTTAATAAATACACGTTACTCCCCGTAACTGGACCACAGTGGGCTTTTAAATTTTCCTTTTCTTTTTACTTTGCACATTATATGGAGTTAAACTGCACAATGGACCCGAGTCTATATAAAAAATACAGAAAATGTTTTACAATAAACACACAACAATCATGGGAAACACAATAATAAAAATACATTTCATTTGTGTCAATCCTTCATTAAAATTGTCATTGACATTTACATAATACTAACCTACAGGCTGCACTGTAGGAAAAATAACCCACTAATGTTTATTTGGTAGAATTTAAGGTAAAACTTCACTTGTAGGAGCACAAGTGACTTAGCAACACGGTTATTAAAGTATAAATCATGAACTAATATAGCGACTGCATGAAATTCATGAACTGTTATGACTGATTAATGATGAACGAACGTGGCATCTGTACGGCACTAGTGCTTAGTTTCTGGCTGATTAATACATCAAGTAAAACAGTACTACTGCGTTATTTGTGCCTCCTCAGGTAAAGTGTTACCAAATTTAAACATCCTTAATGTCTCAGTATTTATATAACTATTAAAATGCACCACACTTGACACTAAATATCTCAAAGATAGCATCACGGAGATACTCACAAGACTACTTTGTATATTATTTAATTGTTAGCACAAAGGAAATGTCCGTCATTCGGCTAGACATAGATATAAAAAACAAACAGAAATCCATCTACATGTAAGAGAGTGCAGATTCTTCATTGGAGTGTGACTATCACATTGGTATGTTTCAGTCGTAATGAACGCTGTAACACTGATCACTTTGCAGGATAACATTGCACGCATTTCCGGCACGTTTTGGCATCCAGAAAGAGGAACGATCTGAATGCATCCCGGAGTCACCAAATGGTACAGTGACACGTACAGCAGTAGAGACCCAAGTGAATAAGAAAAACAAAACATAAAAAAATATATATTTTGTTTAAATGCCATTTTTTATGCTGTACATGAGCTAATTTACAGTACATCGTGTATTTACTGATGGTACTTCTGGAATCTGGTTCTGTCGTTCCAGTTGAAGGTTCTTCCAACAAGCTGGAAGAACTTCCTGTTGGGTTCGTGAAAGAAGCTGTACAGCTGGTCCAAGAGGGGGCGGGACACCTCCGGATGGGCCCTCCCCTTCGAGCTGTGTAGACACCGCTCCCGGCCATGGTCCCGCAGGCAGAAGAAGCCCTTGGTTTTGTTGAAGTAGAAGTTTGAGGCATTGATCTGGGGTGACAAGCCAAGAAACTTCTCCACCTTCTTCATCTCAGGGAAGGGGTCTTCAATGAGCCAGTCACCATCAACGATGTGAATGTGCCCCAAGGGGAAGTACTGCAGCCAGTTCTGCATGTGAAGGTAGTACAGGCTCCGATTGAGGGCCTTGTAGTCCAGGTTCATTTCTCCATCCTTTAGCAGCACTGATTCAATGGGATGGTACTGCTTGTGTTTCTGGAGGCGGTTGTAGAAGACCTGTGTGTAGTCCGAAAGGACCCTCTCTGTGGGGTCTCTGAGGATGAGCAGAAGCTTCACATTGGGGTCCATGCGGTGGAGCCTCTCTGGAACCTGGCTGCAGGTGAAGTAGGCAGGGGTCTTTTCCACGGTGAGCTGCCCAGGCAAGGAGAGAGGCATCTGGCTCACGTACCAGGACAAACCCCTCTCGAAGTTGTTCTCCCAGTCAAAGAAGTGCACCTCGTTGCGGGCCGCCACCACGTCGCCGTGAAGGCTCAGCATCTCGATGAGGGCCCGCGTGCCGCCCTTCCTCACGCCGATGATGATGGTCTGAGGGAGCCTCCGTCTTGTTCCATCTGGCCGGCTGCCATCCGGCATTGGTGACGGCGGGTTTATGGCCCCGGGGGGACGAGACGGCACAGACGGGGGCCACGTTGCAAAAAGAAGCAGCCCAAAGAATAGACTTGCCATCAGGGAGGTCCTCAGCTAGATCTATATCAGCCTGGCAAAGTGGTCCCAGCTATCCGCCACATTGGATGAGGCTCCACATGAGAACAACTTTCTGCCTGAACTGCCTGAAAGAGCCACTTTCCTACAGACTCCGCCTCTACTTGGTTCAGCCAATCACTGAAAAGAAAAAGGAAAAAAAAGGAAAAGTCATGAAAATGCTGGGGTGTGGACAGAAACTGGGTCAAATAAATGTGCTTCCTGATATCTCTGTGGTATTTAGTAGAGAGATCAATTGTTTTTGATGCTGATAAAGAATATTCTGGACTGCATACAATTCGATATTCTGAACTTAAAAAGTGCTTGTTTGTGTGATGATTAATAATGTGACATGCATGATTTTGAATACTACAGCCTTGGAGGAAACATTTAAATTGAGAGAGAATGATAAAATCTGAGGTCATTTTATGGAATTACACAATGTCCCAGTCACACGCTCGAATAATCCTCGATAAAACATGTGGAACAAAGACTTAAACTAAAACTGTCATTTTAAATTTCACTTTATTCATAGTCAAAATCAAAGTCATAGCATTACACAATTGTCATCGTCACGTCAAGAAACAGATTGTTTTAGAGTTCGACCCCATGCGCTGTGGTTATTGCGTAGATGCCTTTATAACCTGTCAGAGAACTAAGAGATAACGTGTTGTTCGTAAGATACCTGCACAATTGCAGTGACCAGAAACGAAATAACAGAAGTGCCAGAGTGGCGGTCCCTACTGACAAAAAAGCCGATGTTAAAGTTGCTGCGAAGTCCTCTAACGTGGGAAAACTAAAGAGGCGCATAATACTACTACTACTACTACTACTAATAATAATGATAATAATAATTCCTGGGCGTATATTTTAAACCTAAATATATTATCAATATTGCCTATAAGACTTGTGCATATAAGTAGAAACAAAATAAAATCATACTGCAATGCATCACCTTCAAATCACAGAGGTAATTGTTTTTAAATTCCTTCCTTATCAAACGTGCACAGGAACGACGACCATGAACATAAACAACACGAAACATAAGGCGGCCCGTCGACGCTCGCAGTAAACTGCACGTTGTATTTTACATTTTAGCAGCCCAATCCTGACGCGCAGTGAGGGGATATAGTAATATCTTTTTAATATTGTATTACATTTCATTTTCTGCATCAAAATGATGATTTTCACTAAACCTGCAATCGCAGGTTTACACTTTACGTGTAGTTTTGTGAAGAATAAAAACACACTGCTGTGAAATATACGCAGATAAGGAATAATCACCACAAATCAATAGTACTACGCCGTTGCCAAGCAACAAACACAAACTTATTTTCGAAATGCATGTGTTAAACTACATTCACATATTACATCACACAATCCAAAAGAATCTACAAATATATTTTTTAAGGACCTTTTCCAAATCCATAAGCAATGCATCGAACTCCTTTGCACAGCGTAACACAAAAAACAGCTAAATCAACTGCAGTTATTACGATCGCTTACCTTGCAAGTATATCCGCGTCATTAAAAAATATTCATGGGTTTCCGGCTTTCATTTTACAGAAATCAGCCCTTAAAAGCACCTCGGGCTAACTACAACTGAATAAACTAGTTGTGCGACACAAAAGCGGTACCGTCCTGTCCCCTTTCCCTTCTCCCCGTCTCCTTCGCCTGCCCTACTTCGGCTGCCTCGGGATTAGGTAGTGAAAGTTGCTGATCCCCTCCAGCGGATGTATAGCGTGTCAGGCAGAAACACGCCCATCCTCCCGCTGCCAAAGGGGCAGCCCGTCCCACCCCCAGCTGTGTCTCAAAGGCGAAGTACCGAGTACACGGGGATAGCGACGAGTCGATCAGTTCCCGGGTGTGTTACAGATGGGTGAGGCGGTCGGATGTTTGCCGTGTGTGTGATTCACGCCAGAGGAAGACCACTGTCACTTCCCTGTGCTGGATCTTTCCTGCATTAACTCCGTGCAATTGTTAATATGACTGACTCACCGAAAAAGTTACAATATGTTTAAACAAAATGGAATGAGATATTGCATATGCGATTTAAACAGCCTAATCGTTACACGGGAAACACCGGGAGTCCGACTCATCATAGCGTACACAGTTTCGTAATTTAGACAAAGGTAATTAAGGCAGAAAATGAAATACTAATAATGGACATTGACGAGTGCTAATTTCTGGAAAGTATAACATGTAGGCCTATGATAAAAGGGAATCACAAAACTGGATCCCCATATTAAAGGTTATACTTGTATCGTGCATTGTAGTTTTCTATTATAATTCATTGTAGGGCAGATCTTTTTTCCGGAGAACGTTTCGGTTTCGAGGACAATCTGGCGCATTTACAGTATGCTGCAGGGAGTGTAGAACCTAGTTTACATACGTGGACAAAATGCATACCGGCATTTGCCTATTAAATGAAGCTATATAGCCAATTCAATAAAGCAACTGATCCCGCATTCTAATGTTTAATAGTTTCAGACCAATGGCTGCGAGTTTTATGTTTTCATTTTCAAAATTAAAAAATGCTTTAGTATTTAGTTCAATCTCCTTGCAACCACATGGCAGCGGCATCCCCAGTTGCCAATATCAAAATTTTAATTTTCTCTTCCAAAATTCGTATTATTTATATAATTATCCATAGATTAATGTAATACCAATAACTTCATTTTTACATAAGCAGCAGATGTGACGCGTGAGGTTTTAAAACATTAAGAGGATTTAAGAATTTAGAATTAACACATGTAACGAGATTTAAATAATCCATGTGATATGTACACTATATGGTTTGCATTTGTGATCATGCTGTTTCAGGTGTGGTTAGAGACCAGAGTTGCTACATTCTGGAAATCGGATTTATTATTGTGGGCGTGCGGTTAAGTCAACTGGGAAATCACCGATTTGCTGTCAGCTTTGGCCCATTTTTTTAAAAAACAATTAAGTCTTTATTAATCACAGATATCTCATATCCCCCCCTTGTCTATTAAATCACTAAAAAGCAAATCGTGTGAAAAATGAAGGGTGTCAAAGGAGCGCCTGGCTTCCATTCCTCCCACCGGCACTTTTCTTCCCTGTTCCGGTTTTCTCAGTCTTTATGATGGGAATTAAGTGGAAAGACTCCGCCCTCGCAATTAGCCGCAGTCTGTACAGGTCTGCACTTCTCCGTGGGGCTAACAGACAGCCCTTAGCTCGCAGTATGTGCCGATCTACCCATTACTGATCGCTGATTCACAGCACTCTCATTTCATCATGTTAACCGCCATGCTTCACGCTGAGGGTCCCGCTGACATTCAGGGCAAAGAAAGATTTCTGGTCATGGAAGGTTATCACTTACTAGCAAACACAAGCCTGGGTTTTCGTGACTGTGAAATAAACCATCCCAACTGCCATGGGTGGGGTCACTATCAGTCGCTTCCCTCGCCGTCACTCCTGGCTAGATCCACCTACTCCTAAGCAAGAGGAATCAGGTACGGGCTGCCCAGCAGTTTCACTTCAACTTTGGTAATTACGTTGCTCGGTCGAACCTATAGGAAGCGCTGTGACCGGGAGGTTTCACAGCTTTTTATACCGATCCAACGCAATTGTAATAAATATCACGTTCCATTTGTGGGGTGTGATTTTACAAAGAGATAATCATATATGAAATGTCTTATGAAATCTTCTAATGATAGTAATTTCACCCAAAATATAGCCCTGGATATGGGTTTGAAAAACTAAAACCTGCATCCAAAAATATAATATCCATAACAAATGGTGATGCTTAATAGTTTCAGATGGTGGGGTGGAGTTTAGCTCAGTAGGTTAAGAACTCGTGCCCATCTCCAGAAATTTGTGGGGTCAGATCCTATGGCTGACATCTTAACATCACTATCGGACACCTGAACTTCAGGTTTAGCCCCAGTCTGACTGAACAGGAAATCATGTGCAACTCAGCAACACCAGAGAACCTGCAGAGCATTAATTATGCCTTAAGACAATGAGTTTTATTATTAACTCTTTAATTGTTCTGTATTTCATGCCATTTGAAGGTGTTGATGTGTTTTCTGCTGCATAAAACTGGAGGACAATATCAAAGCTGGTAATTTCCATTTACAAATGGGTCAGTGATTATAATGAATAGTTACTGGGCCACCTAGACAACTGTGCAGTGCTGGTTAATGGTTCAGCGTGGGGATGCTGTTTGCGATGGATACATGGGCAGAGAAAAGCAGCAGCTCATTAGAGCAATTAACCTTCTCACATTCTTCTTTATGTCGTACTCCTGGGGGCAAGTCTGAAGAAGAGAAAATCACTGTAGTATATGAGGAGTGATGCTTCTTTTCGTGTGACTCACAGAAAACTCGGATAAGCCTGGAACTGATTTGAAAGAAAATGAAGCTTGAATGAAAAGGTAGTTTTGTACAGAGAAGCTGTGTCCTAATAGGTCTGGTGGAGATGTGAAGTGCAGTATCATTTTAACCATTTTGCCATCACCATATCATTTATTTCATAGCCACTGTTAATAGGGGCAGCTCAGTTGTTAGCACTGCTGCTTCACACCTGTAGGATCTGGGTTTGACTCTCCATGTATGCAGTATGAGTTTGCATGTTCTCCCTGTCATTGTGGGGTTTGCCCCCGCTCTCCCCCCACACCTGCTGAGGTTTATTGGAGTAACCAAATTGCCTATAGGAGTGCATGTGCGAGGGCCCCCAGTCTGGGTAGTTCCCTGCCTCCCCCATGACCCTGAATAGGACAAGTGGTTTCACAGCTGGTCGGGAGGAAAACCACCATTGATGCAATAACTGAAGCATCAAATTTATGGAAAA
>JAODKF010000018.1:20555362-20579070 GCA_026779585.1 Mormyrus proboscirostris
TTCAGGCAGTCATTGCCTGCAAAGGGTTTTCAACTAAGTATTAGAACTGAACATTTTATTTGCAGTTATATTAATTTAACCAATTACTTATGAGCCATTGAAAGGATGGGATTGTGTAGAAAAATTACTTTTTATGCAACATTTTTGTTCTAGCCACTGAATTAAAGCTGAAAATCTGCACTTCAACTGCATCTGACTTGTTTCTTTTAAAATTTATTGGGTAATATAAAGAACTTAAAAATTGAAAAACTTTGTCTCTGTCCAAATATTTATGGTCCTGACTGTATACAAGGAAAAGCAATGAATTGGAAAATACTATTGTAACTTCTAGATAGTACAGTACATAATTAAACTTAGGTTGTTACAAACATAAACCTTGGATAAGTACAATTGTCACTTGAATTGGTGAGTAACAGAGCAGGTGTTTCTAAGAATTAGTTGCCTACTTTCCTAGGAAGTACGGAATTATATTTCAGTTATTACCAACCTCAGCCGGTCACAACTACGCAGTACGTGGTAAAGGGTAACAATGGGGATGTTTTTTAGTATTTCAGCTGTAGTTCCTGTAGTATTTACCTACTTATCATGATAATTAACCAATAATAAACAATAATTCACCATATATTTACCGGACAATTAGTTAGTATCTATGATAACGCAAAAGGCAGGACTGTCTGCATCCCCTGCTGATGGCAGTCTGTCCAATGTGTCTTTTGAGGACAACATGTCCTGTCTGTTTCGACCTTTTTCATGGCCTGCTCCTCAGCCAATCAGGTCTTTGAACCATCAGCCAATCAGCTCTCTGAACCATCAGTCAGTGGCGTCTAGGGCCGCTGCAGTGCAGCACCTGATTTGCCCTGACTGAGCACATTCAGCTTCCTGTTTCTGACGTCACCGGTGTTTACTGAGAGCTGAATAAAATACAGGCCCATTATGAGATAGCTCTGTTGAGTACTTTAATGGCACTGCTTATGCAGACAAGGAGAGCAATTAAAATGTAATTATAAAGCAATTAAAATGTAATTACAGCATGATAGTTTATACTGGGCAGACAAGTATAGAAAGTGGGTGGATAACATTACATCATAACCTTACTGGCACTGTAGATTGAATTCTTCCGAGGCCGAGGTTCTGAGCATCCTGTAGTTTTACTAGAGCACCTGCCCTCTCACCTGTTGATCGGAATAAACACTGTGATCCCCAGAACAGCCATAAAGGGCCACCAGGAAGGTGTTATAATCTGCCATACTGGTGAGATACAACTTCTAATAGGACTGACCTTCTATTAAAACCTGGCCATTTTTTGCCCAGCACCATGTGATTCCTGCGATTACAATGAACTCCCACGTCTTTACAGTCAACTGACCCAGGATGGCGTCAGGTGACCAGACAATGATGTCGGCAGAGACCACTAAATGCACTCAGTGTCCTGCAGTCACCTAAAGGTCAGGAAAAGCACTTTCCACACAAAAGAAACTCCAAGGAAGAAGTGTAAAAGAGAAGTTGTTCAAGTTTGACATTGTCAGAAAATTGCAAAGTCTTCCTCCTCAAAAAAGAAGCATTCGATATTTGTGTGTGGGATTTTGTAAATGTGTAAATGCAAATGTAATAACTTTGGAGTTTTGTGTGTGTTATGAACCAAAGCAGCCCTCTTCTTCACTGAGTGAAAAATGTTAATTTCACCACCCACACCATATTATTTATTTCTTGCTCAAACTTTGCAGTTTTTGCAAGGTTATACCCCACATGTTTGCAGTTATAAATCTCCTAGACGCAAAAGTAATTTACTTAAACGTTTGTTTTCAAACCTTTTTTAATCCTTAGCAATTTAAAACAGCTCTTCTGTGAAAATGTGCCTTGCACTTGACTGGGAACACACACCTTCCTATTTCATATAAATTGCTGTTTTTTTTTTACAGGATTACCACAGAAACCTTTTGTATTAACAAAATTGCTGACCCCCCCCCCCCCCCACGATGATCTTGAGAGCATAAATACATATGACTAGACTTTCCCTGAGGTTAGCTGAAAATTACACACCATACACTGAATGTAAATTTCAATGTGAGCGTGATCAAGGTTCCTGATAGTCTGTCAGTGCTGAGCACTTTGAACACTGAAGAACATCTTAGTTCTGGGATTTATACATTTTGTGGATTTAAAATAACCCAGCTAAAAGAGGCACAGAAGTCGTGCGTCACAATTGAGCAGGTGAATGCAAGTAGAGCCCAAAGACCAACAGCCAAGTTAGAAACTGGCCAAACCAAGGGGAGCGTGTTCATTCACAGGAGGAGTCAAATCCATAAATGAAAGCACATTTCCACAGCCATCGTGAGAATGAGTAATTATTAGGAGCATGGATCAAAAAAAAAAAAAAGATATTGCTGTAGGTGGCAGTGGTTTATGAAATATCAGTGAGCCTGTGACAGATCATTTGGACTCAAGTCCTCAAGCCAACACTGGCATAAGTCAAAAGCAGAAGACACTGTTTCTGGTGGGTCAGCAAATTTTACCTCCAGCCAAGGAAAATGTGGCTTCTGGGGCCTGTTGAGAAGCTCTGATGTAGAAGATAGCAAACATTCATTCCAGTATAGGTCCTGACAAAAGAATAGAAGGAATATATTTTAGACTAGGCTTCTTTCACAAAATATTGAATTAGATGAACTCTAAAACCGGGACCAAGTAAAGTTACTCAGTTTGTTAGTATAGAAATAGTACTTTGGGATGGTTGGGGTTGGCCATACAGTTTCTAGTAATGTACTTGAAGTTCTGATGAATTCAAACTAATAAAAGAGCAAATTATAATAAATGTCCAAAAGAACAATATTTCTTTTGTTGCTATCCATAATAGTAATGATAATGAGAATCCGATGCTTCACAGGGGTTCAGATCAAAGGCAGTCAGAGGTCTGGGACCAGCCCTTCTTCTCACTGTCTCTGCACACAATGGGGAGATAAAGGGACAGAGCAGTGTGAAGAGAGGCAAAAGCCTCTCTCTGCTGCTGCAGCCCACACAGAAATGTCTCCGTTCAGAAGATCGTGGTTCCTCTGTGATGCCACCTTCCACACTCAAGTCAAGTCCTACCCCAGCTGCTGCTAGTTGAGAATGCCTTCTCTTCCTCTGGATTGGTGCTTTTTTTGGGTGGCTACAGGAGGTGCGCAGGATAGGGAGTGTTAGGCCACAATTACCTTGTACCTTGGAACAAAGTGACAGGCAGGACCTTGAACGCTGTACCTGCATCATTAACACATGAATTACACAAGAGGGGCCTAATTAGTGGATTTCATTTCTTATTAGGTTCTAGGAAAAGAAGGGGCTCCATGTGACCAAACATAAGACCCTGATGTTGCTCAGCGAATTGTCATTCCTATGATGATGCTGGCTTCTGAAAGCCTCACGTTCAAGGCTTAACAAATATTTGTGGGTGTACTGGCTGGCTTTTTAACGTGTGCTGAAGCCCTGTCATGTAAGCGATGTTTTTTAATGATGGGCTGGATTGACATTTCTAGTGTATCACAGATGTAAGAGCTAATAAAGCATTAGCTTACGTTCATTAAGTAGTAACGTTACCTCATCTTGTTTTACTCCAAAAATTAGCTAAAGATGCAAACTGAGGTTCAGTGACCAGTAGTGAGCAATCCCCAGTAACTAAACTGGACTCTCAGGAGTATGAGTGGGTCATAAACATAGCTGGACTGGACTGGGCTGGAGTATTCTCTACACCTAATCTGCACTAAATCAGTGTTTCTCAAACCAGCTCTCAAGGACCCCAAGACAGCACCTGAGGACCAGGCTGCTCTAAACCCTTGCCTTTGGAAGCTATGTAAAGTGCTGTTGATGCAGGGGGTAGGAAAGTCATGCTGTCCTTCCCCAGGGTAAATTATATGGTTGCAGAGGCTAGTGTCCTGTTCTGAAGGTCATGTGAAGGTCATTGAGGAGTTTGGCTGAATGAGGGCCAGAAATCATGTGCTTGGACACAAGATTAGGTATATTTCTGCTTAGTCACATTCAAGGCTAAGAGATGGGTGTATGATGTCAATGTTCTTGGAGATGGGGGGTGAGGTCAGATTTAACTTTAATCGTTTGTTTATTTGAAGCGGATAGCAGGAAAAGCAGGTTTCAGACGTGACTATGAAGTGACTGGAGGCTTTAATAAGTCGAACAATCCAAGGTCAAAACTGGGATGGACAAAAGTGAATCCAAATCACAAGGCAAAAACCAATGATTGAAGAGGTAGGCGTAGGTCAGGCAAGGGCCAACAATGATCGGGGGGCAAGGCAAACGAAGAGCCTCGAAACCAAACAGCATTGGAAAAGCAGAAGCAGGTAACAGGGAACTGTTCAAATTCTCAGTAAACAAGAACATCTCGTGCTCATACCACACGCTAAGAAAACTAAAATAGCAAGAGCAATCAGTAGAAACATAAAATAGCTGGGAAGGGGTGTGGCCAAAAATGGAACTCTCCGGGGAATCCAAGGCTCGGTCTGGATAGGGCTTCTCTGACTGGGGATTCCCTGTAGGGTGTGGTTGCCATGCTGAGGTATCTATGAGTGACAGTGATGGATTTCCTCCTGACTGGAATGTGACATTTAATGATAAAAACATAAAGCTGTCTTCTATAAGATAGCCCCTCTGACCTTACTCCACTGGTGTCCCCATAATAATAATTATTATTATTATAATGCTGTGCTATTTATATAGCGCCTTTCGTACATTCAAGGATGCTTTACAGTACAGACCAGAGCTGCTAATGGTTCAGTTCATATAATAACAATGTGATTTCAAAACCTTTTCTCTCAGTGTCTAACTTATTTGTTTGACAAAATAAAAAAACGTGTTTGAAAATGTAGCACAACAAAATGCATCTGTCATATTTATTTATTTTGAGGCCAGTACGAATACTTAATAAAACACAACCAGACACACATTCAGCCGGGGCAAAGACAGGGAAAGTCAAAGTTGGTGAGCCGCTGAGGTAGAGGCTCTGCAATCCTGCAGAAAGCCTTGGTCTTAGAGTGGGAAGGTCTAACTTGATAGTCTGAGCACATAAAATAGTTTTTTTGTTGTTATTCAGAGAAAGGAAGGATTTGGGGCTGAGATAAGCCAAAATCTGTGAAACTAAAAATTGATTCTTGAAAATGTGCTAGTTAAAGGTCATCTGAAGAGGTCCTTGCATAAGGTCCAGTTTGGAAGCACTTCTGTGTTGAAAAAAAATCATCTGATGTAGGTATATTTTCTATGTTTACTTCCCTGAGCTCCAGATGGAGCAGGGAAGTTGCAAACTGGAAATCAATGGAAAGGCATTGACAGGCTTAGTGATATCTGAAACTGTGCAGTAAAAACTTAAGGTCCCACTGTTAAACCACCCCAGAGAATGAGTGAGGCTGTTAACCAGCCACAGTCACCAGGGCAGCACGTTGGACTGGTGGCTGGAAATGGATGCAAAATGTCAGAACAAAATTTTCTACTGTTGCTCCCACTGTGATGAGCAGTGGTCGGCATGAAACACAGTATGGTAAACAAGTCAAGAGGAGATCTTGACTCCTCAGATAGGACATGGCCCAGAAGAGTATATCCAGCTCCATTTGATTTCTGCCATAGTTACCCTGCACTCTCAGAAAAAAAGGGTAAAGAATTGTAGCTTTGCTCATGATTGGGGCTGTGCCCTTTTAATTGTACCTTTAATGGAGTAGAAATTGACTCTGAGGAACATCGCAAAGGTACAAACAGTATTAATATGTACCATTAATAGTACAGAAATGTTCCTTAAAAGGCACAGTTACCTACAGCTAAGGGTACAGCCCCAGTGACAAGCAAAGGTACAAATTTTTACTCTTTTTTCTGAGAGTGTGCTGGGAAGCTATACTGTATATGTATAAGCAACTGTTCAGTGTTTTGTTCTGACACAGGACACTCTCAGACGTCTGCCACAGGACACTCTCAGACGTCTGCCACAGGACACTTTATAACAACAGGGGGACAGATACATCTTCTACGTGAACCAGTTAGGTTAAAACACTACAGACCACAGGATATGGGGTGAACAACAGTGGGCATATGAACACAGGGAGTGGTTTCCTCAGGAGGAATGATGAGGAGAACGGTGAAATGTCCAAGTAGCCCTACGGGACGTAGTAGCTAGCCTCGCTAACAGACCCATCCTGGCCATTGGTGACGATGAGGGTACACCCACCATTAGGGTGAGGTAGAGTACTGGGGGGCTGCCAGGAATATGCATCTCTTGTTACAACCAGCTGAAGATACCCACGGACCAATGAGACGGCCCCAGGGTCACTGCAGCAAATGATTGGAGGGAGTTGTTTTTTTCGAGTGGATGAACATTGTCTTTTTTTGCAAGCTGTTCCCCCTAAGAAGAGGCCTGCTGGTGTGAGCAGAGAGGGGGGAGTTGAACTCAAGCCAGTGCAAATCACAACCAGACATGCTGTCAGGCTGGAGAAATAGAGTGTGGAAGAGAAAGCGTGTCAGGCTCCAGGTCTGTCTTTGGACCAGTAAAATCATCAGCGGTATCCCGTGTCTCTGCTTTTTTCAATTAAGTTACAGTGTGATTCTTTCCAATTAGATGGTGCTGTGCTCCAGTCCGCCGCATTCTCTGCTCGCTACTGTAGCCCTGGAAACGGCTGTAAGAGTGTGAACACAATGTTCCTGTCACTGAGCGTCGAGTCAAACTCTTAAAAAGCAAGAAAAGAAGAAACATATCAGGAGACGGTGTCAAGCACAGGAGGACGACAAGCGATTCACAAGCCACACGTGGGATCCGCTGGACACTCTGTCCTGTCTGTGTCCAGCTCATTCTCACGAACTGAAAAATAAGCCACAGTAACATCCAGCCAATGATGGATCCACTCCCCCACATCATCCTGATACCACATGACCCAAAAGCCTCACCACCGCTACTCCTCTTCACTACACCCTTTTATTCGTCTCCTTATCCTTCAGCATGTCAAGTGCCATGTTGGAAGGAAGAGAAAAACTGCCCGATCTCCCCTCACATTCCACCCTCAGAGACAAGTAAGTTATATTTAGCAGATGTCCCAACACGAAGGGGGCACCATCACACCATGTTTTATGACATGAGGATTGGAATCCCCCCCCTACCCCCCCACCCAGGCACGCTGACCTCCGAGGAGTCCGCAGGTCTTACATTGTTCAGTGTCATTCAGACCCGTCCAAAGACGGATGCACTAACGGGATGTGATGGCTAGATTTACACTGACTGTAAATTGCTTTGTCAATAACTGAAATCTACTGCCTGTCTTACATTTCTTTGATTGATAGCCAGCACGAGGAGTGACAGGGGGCTATTACTGTTACGGGACTGATGAGTCAGGGGCCCAGATCTGTGACAAACATTTCTTTAATCCACAAAAACTCACTCTGTGGGTCCAACCTGCCCTGGATGCCTGTGGTATCATAAGGTTTCAACAGTTACCCAACCACTGACTCTTGCTGTGCCTGTCTTCTGAAGTTTACTGTATTTCATTAAAGGTAAGTAAGAAGGCTCATCTGTCTTGAGCTTATGTGCCTATAGTCAGAAGGCTGCTGGTTCAGATCCTGTGGCTGCTAGAGTGATCCAGGTAAACCGTTGAGCAAGACCCTTAACTCCAGCTGCTCCAGGGAGCATCTCTGACCCTGTCTTCTACGTCACTTTGGACAAAAGCGTCTGCTAAGTACATGTATATTTGTAGATTTTCCTGCTCCATTGAAGTACTGCATCCGCTTTTCTGGAGCATTCCGCTCGAGGCTAGTGAGGGAATGTCAGCGGTGTTATGCTGTCCTGCTACTCGGCAGGCTGTCCTCCCGGGGGGGGGAGGGCAGACCATATGGAGACCCCTGGGCCATCGTTCCCTCTGCCTGTCCTGCCAGGAGCTTTGGCATTCCCCGATGAGCAAAGAGCGAATCCATCAAGGCTGCTTCAGGCCTGACCAGAGGCCCAGAGGGCCGACAGGCTGTCTGTCTATGTAATCGCGTCATCATCGCTTCCACCTCCTCGTCTTCCTGACAGAACCAATTCAGCTTGATCTTGCAGTGCAGGAGGAGATGCCATGCCAGACAGACGTATGGGACAAAGCCTGAAACCGGAACTCAGTCTCTGTCTCAGTTCAGATGTCTAGATTTCAGCTGAAATGCTGTGGGATTTAGTTCAGCAAATTATCTCAGTATATCACTTCCATGTTCTTCTTGTCGGGAGACCATTGTGCTCTGTTTTCTCTGTTTTGCACCCTAGAGGATCTTGGGAACAATGCTAACCCCAATGCTGTTCATCAAGCCGCTCCCCTTCTCACTCATTCAACAGCCACCAGCTCAACAACACGCAGCCTCTCAAGATGATCTTACGCTTTGTACCGTTCGGCCTGATTTTGCTTGAACTGCTGTTACTAAATGGCTCCAAGGGGTGGAGATTTTGTTTACAAAACCCATTTCGATGGTCAGCCATGCCCCCCTTTCCCCCACACCTGCTGTACTGAGGTTACGCATTGACTTCACTTCCTTGCAAGAACATGACCCATCAGATGGACTGTGTCAAAACATGCTGCAGCCTGGCTTAATTTAGTCGACGACACTGGCTCTGTTTAGTGTATAAACTGCACCCATTCCCCATTCTCTCTGTGTCTCTGTGACTTCCCCTTGAAATTCCCTCTATTGTGAGTGTGCATTAACCAACATGCCGACCACAAGCTACTAGTCTGCAGGAAGTCAATGAGTAGCTGACATAAAACATAAAACTTATTAGCAATTGATAAATTTTACCGTCAGCAGAACTTCCTGTCCCCCCCCCCCCCATTTGGATGGTATAAATTTGTATCAAACATAATTATTTTTAGAGTTCCTACTGTGCTGTGCTGTGATTTTTTTCCTAGTTAAAATGATTGAGCCTTGTCTTATTTTCACTGTTTTCACTTTCAAATTCACTTGCAGATTAAATTAGCCCTCGTGGTTTTTACTTTGGTCATCCTACATTTTCGTGCTTCATGCTGATATCCACGTGCTTCTACCTACAGGCAAAATGTTCTGTAGATGTTTGTTGAACAGCCGCTAGCTAAAGGTTTGTTAATGACTAGCGCCACATTGGAATGTAAACGGTTCACACTGTTGAACTTAGATAAGAGTGAGGTCTATAAAACAATGGTTGACATGACATATGGCCATATCGAAGGGATCTGTCACCTTGTCAGCCAGACCTCAACAGGATTAGGCTACTATTCCACACCAGTGATGAGGTCGAGATGATGGACTGCTTATACGCAGTGCTTTCATGTGCAGGTCGCCTTGCTTCCTGTTCCTCTGATAATCACTGGGGGGGCATATAATAATATTGTTCTTGTTCCAGGAACTAACTCTGCATCTGATCTGTAACTGAGGTCTTCCTTTCACATTATTCTTCTAAAAAAACAGTCAACATTTACACAGACAGAGCTGCCATTGATTTCTCTACAACACCTAGTGAAACGTAACTACTTTCCTACATCCACGTCAACTTCCAGAATTTATAGCTGGTGAATTCATTATTCAGTCACAAGCTTGGCTTATGTTCACTTGCACACTTCAGCTTCAAACCACCCTGGCACTTTTGCCTACCTCATATATGCTACCTGCTGCATCTCTCTCCTACCGTCCTAAATCCTTGTCTGCACTCCTGAAAGTAAGGTTTCCAAACTGCTTTAAGTATACTGATGCCACCTGTGTAGATGTGAATTGCAGAGTGCTTTTTGGTGAGATAGAATGTTACATACCTTAAAGGAGACGTGTGAAACAAGACTCACACGCAGCAGAGCGTGCTGAGCTGGCTCCAACAAGTCTGATTCGCTATTTTATCTGTCTCCATCACTCATATCTGCCTCCGGGAAGGAGACATAGAATGCAGTTTAATACACGACAAAACTTATTAAAATATAGAAATAATGACCAACAAGGAAATGATTCAAGTCAATAGAGAAGTGAATTCTGTGTGGGTTGGTCTAGTTCCATCTGTTCCCTGCAACTGGTACATCTCCACAGCATAACGTCACGACCTGCTCGTCCGATCCTTCTGTGTGCCATGCCCCCTTGTTACCTCGTGTGGAATCCCGGCGTTCTCAACTGTATCTAGTTGTTGTTAACTGATTCTGTGTATCTAGTGCTTCCGTGTCTGTCTTACCTGTTGTCTGGTCATTGACGTTTGTATGCGTTTTGTCCTGCGTTTTGGTGTTTCCTAAAATAAAACCCCGTTTACCCAGCTCTTCGTGTCCCTGCTCCTGCTTCCCTGTTTCGGATCGTAACACATAATGCTATAATCTATACTCTTTGCTATAATTCATACTCTTCCTTTGTACGTTTTGTTTTTCAGAGTTGGGATTGGGTCACCTTGACATTTTCCTTAAGATATAAGAGTGAGTGTCAGTGGGTGAGAGTATTGTGGTGATATTCCTGACAGACAGAGGGTGACTCTTTGCAGGATATTAAAATAACATGCGGTCCACTGTCACTTTGTATATGATTCAGAAGGGAACAGCTTTGTCAGTCTGGGCGAACACATTGTCCTGTGTCTGCGGTCTGTTCCCTAAATCCCAGAGCTGATGTTTGGGGAGGGAAGGATTGGAGACAGGCCCATTAACTTGTCTGGCAGTTGTATATGGTCCAGTGCATGCCACCCCCCCCCCCTTTTGTGTCTGTGCTGCACTCACACTGGCAACAATATGTCTCATGCACATTCTGCATTGGCAGTCAACCGCCTGCTTAAGGAGGTCTTCTGCTGGTACCTGGCATTAAGTGCCAGATCCTGCACAGTCCAAGACACTTAACTGGCATCTCTAAATTGCTGATAGAGCATGAGTTATGTTTGAGTGTGTGCCCTTTGATGGATCGGCATCCTATCCAGGATGTACCCCAGCCCTATGCCCTGTGCTGCCTGCGATGGAATCCAGGCAGCACAGGGCACAGGGCTGGGGTACATTCTCCCCCTTAGGACCTTGCCTGGGATAGATAGTTTGAAGATGGATAAGCAATTAATTATTAAAAAGAAGAATATGAAAGGTTGCAGTTCTCTAGAAGCTTGGTGTAACTGACCTCTTGCGAGGAGTAAACGTCACCAGGAACAGTGGAGGCTCTCAACGGTGAAGTTCAGCATGTGGTGAAATGAATAAGGTCTCATTGTGAGGAACACGGAGCAAAAACTGCAGAAATAAATCCCCCATTTCCACAGAAACAAGGAAATCAAAAGGGTTATTGTGCAATCGTGACCAGTTTCAACCAACCGCTTCACCTCCTCTATTGTAACCTAAAAATCACTCCCACCATGAAGACTTTTCATAAACAAACCCTCAAAGGACAAACAAGATAAAAAAGGGAGCCATTGCCAGCCAGCAAGACTGAAGATATCAGATTCCATGGCAGTTATTGTTCCGTCTAATGTCACATTTACGTTAAAGTTTTATTCATTTCTGTTGGTTTTCCCAGAGCTAATAGAGTCCGTGCCCCACACACAATGGCATGCGGTGTCCTGTTGGATGAAGGAGGACCAGAGGAACTGGGTCAGATGAAATCTCATCGGTTACTCTGCTCGGGGCGTTTAGGGACTGACGATGAAGCCACACTAATGCCTTGTCGACAGATGTATATTTGTAATGTGGTATTTGCCTCACTTGTTCATCATTCTGGATAAAAATGTCTACAAAATGAATGTATTCCATTTTAGCAGAATGCTGTTGTTTTTTTCCACATGAATACAGGAATAACACACGGATGCCTTATGAGTTATTACTGTTAACAAATACTGACACCAAAATGGTAATGGAGCATTTCATTTAAATTCATATAAAACTAAAGCATGAGACAAAATTTTGGTTTGAATTTTTGTGACTTCTGTCTTTGACTTTAAAACCCTGACAAAACCTACCAAATGTCTCTTCCAGAAATAGCCGACAGTGAACACAGCCTCGGATCGGTGTCTGAAATTGACAAAATTACATATGATCCCCATGAGATTGAATCATGTTCCAAGTAATTTGAGTGAACATGGACAGGGGCGGATTCAAGCACAGTTGCATGGGGCCCGACTGGCACAAGGGGCCTAGACAAAGTCTCTGATCGGCAGAATCCAGCAAAATCCCCCCCCAGCTCCCAGCAAATATGTTTATGAAGAGGTGAGAGAAGGGTGTACAGTGTTCACTAAAGCTTTTCCATTATTTATAATCCATTTTGAGCTGTGTGTTTTCATTTGAGGGCTTCTTTCTTTGTGAAAACTAAATTATCAGGCTCAGTAAAATACAAAATGAAATAAAAATGAATAAAAAAAAACAAAAAGGACACAAAATTGAAAGTGTATTAAAATAAAAAGCTAAAGCTAAAAAATGTAACTAAAATTACATTGCGCCTCCTTTCATTTAATTAAAATGCTAAATGGTGGGGCGTCATTTATGAATAGCTCAACTGCAGTTGTTTTCCTTCTTGTTATCTTGCGGTCTAACGTGGACTCAGAAAACGAGACCCTATCTGTCTGCCTTGACTAATGATCTGTGAAGATCTAAGCACCGTTTAGTTATGATCGTATATCTGTGGATCTTGGACCTGCTTGATATTTAAGCTAATTTCTAATAACAGGGGATCTGGTCAAAAACAAAGAGATAATGTTCACCAGTTACTTGATCAAGTCACATCTCTGCCTTTGTTTGCTCCTATCAGCGAAGAGTCATATTTGGCTTCTCTGAAATAAAGTCGCTTCTCATCAGTCTCTGAAGGTGAAAGAATCCATCTTTAAAGAACTGTCAGTGAAACATAAACTGACTATCACTGAAAAAGTTTAAAATGCCTCTATGGGACTAACCAATCAATTCTGTGACATAAATAAAACTGAAAAGATTGCCTTTGTATTAATGAAAAACAAAAGGTTATAAATATTCTTCCCTGAAGGGAAGCTACTATGTCAAAGTTATCAGAGAGGCATAGAGGCCGGGGCGTGACGCAGGAAGTGTGCATTGGTAGAGGCGCTCTATGGGAGAGGGGAGGGGCGTAAAATATGCCAAGTCACCCCAATCCATCACGTTCAGGCAGCTGTAACCCTCTTTTAAATTTGCTCTGAGCCAGCTTGTTTTTTCATAGCCTTTCTTAAGCGAAAAAGAAAAACTTCAATATCCATTAAGTGACAAAGTGAGATTTTTAATCCTCTTTGCCCTTTGCGAGCACCAGGGAAGGAGATCCTTAAGTGAGTGTCATCTGCATGGGAGCGTTCTGATGAAAAGGACCCTTGCAGGTGATAATGACTCATTTTATTGTTACAGATCCTCGGTGGGGGGGGGGGGGCAGAAGAAGCTGGCTTTTATCAGACCGGGATCCTTAGCCACACGTCAACCTTGACAGTGCAACTTTATCATCTGCCTGAAGGAGTTTGTGCCGCTTCACTGTTTGACTATCGGCAGGCCCCAGGCTGGGCTCAGGTAAGCCTCGCAAGGCTACCATGTCCAGGCATTTGAGACAGTCAGTTTATAGTGCTCCTGGACACTCTAAAGCATCATCACACTGGGTTAACATGTCATTAGCTATTTGCTTTTATCTCCAGGGTTACTGCAATATTCTATTTAAAGGGCTCTGGAGCAGCCATTTGGGATGGGCACACAAAAAATGATATTTTTGCAATTGATTTTGTATGGTAACACAGGACAGTGGCAGCTCTGAACAATATTAAAAAATAGATACTGTCAGAAGGAACATAACCCCCCAACTAATTTCAACCCCTCCCATACCCCCAACCTCCCTGTCTAGCCAACCTGCACTAAGCTGTTATCATGATCATATATACTCTCTGTTAATCATGTACCGCATGTTAAAACGCTACATCTAAATGCTTTCACACCAAAGTTCCAGAACATGGTTCCTGTTTCTGGGTTGTGTTGACCGGGGACTTTTGTAGCTCCTGGCTGTATTTGTGTGTCGCCGTCACACCGCATAACAGGAACTGGGAGCTTCATGCTAAATAGGCATGGGTGAAGCAAGAATGAACTTCAAACAAAATTACACTGTCATGCCAAAGCAAGGGATGATAAATATGTCAATTTGTTAGTTACAATCATGTGAAAAAATTAGGACAACCCATTAAATATTTAGTTCTTTATTAAGAAATATCAACATATCAGTATTAAATCTTGTTTCAAATTATATCTGTAGATAAAAAAAAATCACATATTTACTAAAATATATTATCTAAGATGTTAATTTCCACTCACATTCATCACTATTTAAAACTCCTAGAATTAGATTCAGGAGGCACCATATCAGGTGAAGATGATTAGAACATCGTTACAGAGCTTTGTGGAGCCTGTCTTATATAAACCAAAGACATTTAGTTTGGTTTGCTCTTGATTGTTGAAGTGAGTCGTGTCACCATGGGGAGATCCAAGGAGCTCTCTGAGGCCTTCAGAAAGAAGCTTGTAGATGTATATGAGTCTGGAAGGATATAAAAAGATCTCAAGAGAGTTTGGAATCAGCCATTCCACTGTACGGAAAGTAATTTACAAGTGGAGAACATTTAAAACAACTGCTAGCATGGCTGCCCTAGCAAGTTCAGCCCAAAAGCCAGCCGCAAGATGCTGAAGAAAGGCAAGGAGCATGCAGGAGTGCCACACCAACCGCAAGGATGAGAATCTGGATGCAGCCATGTGGCACCTACAGTAAGCACCATACTAGTTCAAATGGACCAATGTGAGTTTTTATTTGCCGAGGTACAAATCCTGCCACCAACCCCCAAGTTTTTTCCCCTGTAAGCTGGAGGGACTCCTTATAGGGCTGGATGTAGATTAATATCATAGCCGGGACAAAGCAACAGCAGGTTAAAGGCCTTGCTCAAAGGTCCAAAGGAGTATCACCACTCTGGGTGTTCAGGGGATTTGAACCAGCAACCTTCTCATTATTGGCACCACTCGGCCTGATCTGGAAAGAAGTCTCCAAAAATCCTAAAATGTCACCATGGGACATACAGGAAGCTCTTGCCACAGATGATGTTAAGATGCATAAAATGCATCAGACAAAGACTGCACAAGTTTGATTTACATGGGAGCTGTGCAAGGAGGGAGCACTTGCTGTCAAAAAAACATCTGGGTAACACTGAAGTTTGCCAAAGACCAAAGACTGGGACTTTTGGAACAACATGCTTTGGACAGATGAATCTGAAATTGAATTATTTTGGCGCAGTAACAGAGGACATGTTTGGAGAAAACCAAAGACACCTTCTGAGCAAAAGAACCTCATAACAGCTGTAAGGATGGGGCTGGAAATGTCATGGTTTGGAGCTGCTTTACTGCAGCAGAACCTGTCCAGCTCACCATAATAGAATCCACTATGAATTCTTCATCATCTCAGAGGATGCTTGAGGACAATGTGAAAACATCTGTCCAGAAGTTGAAGCTGAAGTGGGGGTGGACTATGCAAATGACAATGACCTAAAACATTCCAGTAAATCTACCAAGGAATGGCTTACAAGAAAGACATGGAGTGTTCTGGAATGGTCAAGTCAAAGCCCGGACCTGAATCCTATTGAGATGCTGTGGGGTGATTTGTACATTTGACTGTACTATTAATGTGAATAATACTGTGATTCTCACAATGTGTGAGTCAATGTTCACAGCCAAACACTATCAGGTTTAATCCAATATGGATGAATAAAGTAACCAATAGGAACGCTGGTTACTCTAGATGCTAACTGACATCCCACAATATTGAGGTCTCATTTCTCCATGTCCAGTGCTGTAGACAGTTTTGTGGCTTGAAAATTAGGCTAAAGATTAATATTTAATCTTTATGTTAATCCATACAACCATTTCCATACTGAAATTACTATTCTGCCACCATTGCATTGTTAATGTTGTGCTGTGCTAAATAAAAACTGATTGAGTAAATGGAATATAGTGCATTTCTAAAAATCTTGCTGCGTGAAACCCACAGATACCTGTGATTATTTTCCATAAGCTATAAACGGATGATTAAACTGGGTCCAGTCCAGCGCCTGCATTCTGTAAGATAATATAAACGTGCCGGCAGAGTGAAATAAGTGCCTTCATTTCAGAGTCAGGCTGTAAGTATGAAAGAACGCAATTTGCGAGCTGTCATTTTGATTTTATTTCTGTTTGATGACCGTCTGCATGAAGTAGGCGGGTTTTAGGTGACAAAATAAAGATGCAATTGTAAACTGGGGCTATATTTGGTAATTCTGCTCAGCTATTTAAATCCAGCCTCTCCTGTGTTTCCCGTGCAGGTTACGGTAATTATAAATATGGGAGCAAAGGCTTGTTTGTCATGCAGATATGAAAGCATTCGGCAGGAGAATTTCACCATGATGACAAAAAAGTAGCTAATCTGAAAAGGACGGCAGAGGAAATTGCCCCAGTGATTATATGCAATTTTCTGGAGACTAAGTCTGACAAATGATTGTTGTGTGAACAGAGACGGGGCAAGGAGATGTTTAAAGCCTAAGATATTCAGATATCAAATATATTAAATTAGCAACCTTCAGTAAACAGTGTCTCTCAGCTTCCTCTATCTGATGTTCTTAGTGTGTTTTACCTCATTGTTCCTCTACCTGTAACTTTCTCATTTCCACTTTATAAATGCATCACAAGCCTTGCAGATTGTCCG
Organism: Mormyrus proboscirostris; assembly: GCA_026779585.1. NCBI lineage: Eukaryota > Metazoa > Chordata > Actinopteri > Osteoglossiformes > Mormyridae > Mormyrus > Mormyrus proboscirostris. The sequence goes on from JAODKF010000018.1 coordinate 20,571,983, forward strand.
TGTCGGCTGGCTTTCTGTGTTCCATGGAAAAGCTGCAGTTCAAGGAATAACAGAGCTCGATTTCTCCCTCTCCATCATGGATTTATGTTCAGGATCACAGATACTGAGCTGTGTTTTTCTTTATTAATAGACAGAGAGTGGGGCTTTTGTCCTGTTTCAATGTTTGAAGGCTAAAAAAGCCCAGAATACTCCCAGTTAAGGAGAAAGATCAAGTGAACATCGTTTTTGACAGAAATTCGTCCTACATAGATGATATAACCTTTTTAGGTGAAAGCGTGGAATTTGAACAGTACCCGCAACAAATGGCCTCTGTGTCGCGGTGAAGGGAAAGTGATGTGGCATGAAAATGGCTGAGTAGGTCTTAAGGTTAAGGGGATCATTCCCCCATGGTCGCATCTCACTCCCTCGCAAGCACTAGAGTTGTGACTCTCACCTCATTTCGCCATTTTCCCCAAACCTTTAATTCAGCTGCATAGTATGACAGTTCTGCTGCATCTGAAAGACAAACTGGTGCCAGCATTATCCTTGCAGTGTGGAATTGCTGAACCCAGCCATCATACGCCGTGAGATGGGGGCCAGTTCATCCTGTGCTTTGTCTAGGTTCTGTTCGGGCTCCAGGAGAAGCAAGCAGGGAGGGGCTGGTTGGCAGAGGTTGGGACGGACAGTAAAGGCTCAAATGAGGAGTTTTTCTGAGGTGCTGTGCGGCTGCTCACACGTGGACCCATGTGCCAAAACACATCTTTTATGCAAGTAATGCCACTTCGCAACACTTGTGCAAGTCTTTCAATTAAAAGTAAAAAGAGGTAGAAACAAAGCGAGGGGGGGGGGGCAGTACAAGGAGGGAAAGGACAAATGGAAAAAGGGGCAGGAACAAGGCAGCAATGAGGAAAACAAGACAGAGGGAAGAAACAAGAGGACAGATGATGGAAGGAACAAAGTAAAAATGAAGCAGAGAGGGAGGCTGCTCCGGGTCATGTGGACCCAGCAAAGCCCAGAGGAGCCGTTTCACAGGCTGGTATCTGTCCCATCATGAGGCAAACATGAGTCAAAACGAGGCAAATAGAAGCCATTCACCATGCAGCATTACGCCACAGTCAGGCCCCATTACGGGCTCTGAACCGCCCGGCTGATAAAGACGGAGTGACCTCAAAGCAAATTTCTACCCCCATTAAATGAGGATTTATTTGTATCTGCAGTCATTGGAATAGCCAGAAAAATACATGTAGGGTCAATGTACCTAAGCCTGGCCCCCAAAATCAAAACTGAATCCAGCCAATTAATCATTCAGATTATACATCTGAAAACAGGAAGGAACATGAAGGACTGACGTTAATGACCGGACTGGGGAAACATACTTTAACATGGATTTAAATACACAAGACTAATTAGACACAACTAGAAACAGGTGGTAACATGGGGAATCCACAAGGGGTAGATAAGGAGGCGTGGCACACGGGAGGATCGGACGAGCGGGGCATGACACCAATAGCTGCCGAGAGTGATGGCTGATTAGCTTAATTCAAGAAATTATTCAAGAAAAACTTAATTCAAGAAAAACTTATTTTAAAAAAAACAGTCCAAAATATGTATATGGTCTCCAGGACCAGGGTGGGACCCCTCAACTTCTCTGTGACCTGTTTTTGTTTAAGTGAATAACTGATAAATGAATTAAATATCTCATTACGATGGCACTCATCAAGGGCGCCATTACATATCAGGCAAGTGAATGGTCAGTTCCTGAGGTTGATGTGCTAGAAGCAGGAAAAATGGGCAAGTATAAGGATCTGAGTGACTTTGACAAGGGCCAAATTGTAATGTCTAGACGACTGGGTCAGAGCATCTCCAAAACGGCAGGTCCTGCAGGGTGCTCCTGATATGCAGTGGTCAGTTCCTACCAAAAGTAGTCCAAGGAAGGCTAAGTGGTGGAGTGCTGATGGAGTCATGGGCACCCAAGGCTCACTGATGCACCTAGGGAGCGAAGGCAAGCCTGTCTGATCCAATCCCACGAGAGAGCTACTGTAGAAAAAAACTGCTGAAAGGGTTAATGCTGGCTATGATGGAAAAGTGTCGGAACACAGGAAGCTACTAACGCCTTTTGCACCGTCTACTGCTGCTGCGAACGTCTTGGTGGTAGATTCCACATGACCTTCAGGGGTCTTGTGGAGCCCATAGCTCAACAGGTCAAAGCTGTTTTGGCGGCTCGAGGGGGACCTACACAATATTAGACAAGTGGCATTAATGGTATCACTGATTGGCTTATATCCCCCCACACCCCAGGTGATGTGGTCAGCACTGATGGGCTTGAGACTCAGGTAAAACTGACAGACATTTGGCAGCTGAAGCTGCTGGAATTAAGGTGTCCCAGCCAAAAAAAAAGCCCTCAGATACTGTCAGGCTCAACCAAAGAAGTCTGGGAACCTGACCAACATATATATAAATTATCATGTCAGCTGGCCATGCTTCAGTGGTGGAAGCAGGTTTCATGCAGAACATGAACTGAAATACAGTAATAAATCAATCATTTACAAAATTACAATTGTATGTTCACCCAGCCCAAACAAACTCTCAGCCAGGTTTAAGATTATAACAACTAGTGAATGAAGAGTAATAGTATTTATTTAATCAATCTTTGATCATTTAAATTAACTGCATAAGAAAATGGTTTTATACATTATATATTTTTATATGTCTACTCACGTGTAATATACCAAGCAATCCTGGACAGAAAAAAGTGCCGAAGTTCTGTTTTACATAAGGCTCTGAGTTATAGGTAACGCATAAAACGGTGTAAAATAAATAAATCCTACACACATAATGCGATTACGAGTGTTATAAAGCATTGTAATATCTCCCTGACAGTGTCTTTGACACCCCAGGCTATTTCCAGCCTGCCTGCTGTGATCAGACCCATTTTCTGCTTCTTCATCTCCCCGTTTGTATCAGTTTCTCTGTGTGGTGTTTCACAGGTGCTGGGATGTCTGCAGAGTCTCTCAGCTGAGAAAGCTTATCTACATTTTTGCATTAGGTTGGCCTACAATGTGATCTGATCTTCATTCATGTCCCAATAATAGATAAAGACTCTGTCCAAACAAATAGCTGTGCCTCTGTTGAACAACTGATACTGATACTGATTAGCTGTCTTCTGCAGAATAAGCATGAACCTGGGGGTTAATTCCTTTCAGTATAAGGGGATAATTGGAGTCACATGTTCAAAGTAATAAGATGATAATTAGTTGTGTTTGAAGGGTCGTTACAACCACAGTCATTTCATGGCACGAGATGGTGGAAAAGAGAGTTCTGGGCGATAAAGAGTTGCTAATGGTGCGTTCGTTTTTCTCTCGGAACTCGGAAATTCTGAGTTGAGTGACATCACGTCCGACAATCTCCCGTTCGAGCTACCACACCTCGGAACAAACATGGCTGCCTCCATGAACACGCTGCTGTGTGTTGTTGCTTTATATTTTAGCACATTTGGAGTGAGATTATTTTTTCCGAGAGACAAACAAACAAGAAACACGAACTAGTCAAACCACATTAAAAGCTTTCTAAAATATTTTAGCACATTCATAGTGACATACTGGCAAACAAACTACAAGCCGCCATGTTGAAATTACGTCATGGGGCAACTCGGACAACAAAATCTTTCCAACATCAACTTCATAAAAGAGGAGTGTTTCCGACATGAAGTGGCATTTTTCGTGACGTTTCATGAAGTTTTCATCCGAGTTCTGAGTTGGAAAGAAATAATCAAATGCACCATAATGTCCCTCAAGCTGGAGAGAGACACAAAACCACTTACAAAGCTTTCGGCTTCCATCATCCATGGTCAGACAGATAATGTAAAAACTGAGGGTAGTTAAACACCACAAGCCCTGATCCCACTAAAATAAATCTCAGAGGAGCATCTGTAATAGTCCAGGACATCACATAAAACCCCAGCATCATGAGCTTCCACAGTGTTAGACAGTGGTTAGTCCAAAATGGAACGAGAATGGTGAGCTTGGGAGAAAAGCAAGCGGGAAATACTCCAAAAAGAGCACTGACCCCAAGATCAAGTTAGCCGAAGGGCACTTGGATTGATAGCCTGCAGCTGTGGAGGACTTAACACTTAAGAAATACCTTCTGCCTCGTACCAGCACAGCCAACATAATGCACCTGTGTGTGAGTAGGAAAAAAGTCTGTCTGTGAGTTGAAGCTTAACAGAATGTGATTCATATCCAAATGTATCTGCCAGAGAACATATGTAGTAGTATTGATATCTGGTTTGTGAAAGAGTGAGAACCTCAAAGTACATCCTTGTGTCATCATAGAAACACTAGCATGGGGATTTCCGTGAAAGAACCCGTGCTGTCCCTGTGTGTTTCAGGTTACAGATACCTGTTTAAGAGCAAAACCATTTCCTCTGGGTTCCGTCGCTGCCACATTTAAATTCAACGAACGAATCTATAGGATGTGTTAATAATTAATGGACCAATTATGTCAACAACATTAAAAGCTACAAGGAGAATAAGCAGAGATGAACAGAGGGGCAGCCAAGGAGGGAAAAGCATAGATGATTTTTTTAAGGGAACATTGCAAGGTTGAGTAGATTCAAGGGAACACCCACACCGACTCTCCAGGGATTCCCTCTGCAAGCTTCACATGACAGTGGCAGCTCCTTAACAGACAGAATGCCCAGTAGAAGGGAGAAAACCATGGAAATTTCACCTGCATTATTGATGGAAATATCCCCTTCAGGCCTGTGTTCTTCCTGTCACGCATCTGAATACATTCTGGCATTATTATACAGGTAAAGAAAAGGACACCACTGACTGAAGGCAGTGCTGACTGAAGGCACTGCTGATTGAAGGCAGTGCTGATTGTTTTACAGGCAATTGAAGCTCATTTCCTAAAACAATTTACTCTGCATCTATGGGGAACAAGCAGAAAAAATATTGAATTCGGCTCGTTTGGAAAAATCATATAGGGTTTTTCAGATTCTCTGAACATCTTGTGCATCATAGGTATGGCATTATAATCTCTGCATAATGGCTTCCTATGACTATTTACCATCTACTTAAGAATTTCATTGTACTGGAAAAACTTGTTTTTTGTCGGTGCACATGACAATAAAGCTTTGAACCTTGAAACTTGAACCTTTTAAACCTGATCACTCAAAAACCAAATAATCTAGTTGCATCTCAGTATTACAACCAGTTATGAAACATAGTAGCTGCAGAGCTGATTATCTGTACCAGGAGTGTTGAATGAGGACGGTACCTCAACTCCGCAGGATGGCAGATCTCCAGGAGCAGCAGTGAGCAGTCCTGATCTAAAGCTATTTGCACATCATGGTTTGTTTGAAGCAATTCATGTGTATAATTAGGCATCTGGGACTATAGAGTAATCTCAGTAAACAAGACTATGGAAATAACAAAATGCCGGTATAATCCAAAACGTGACCATTACTAAAACTGTAATCAAAACCATTTAAAAAAAAAAAAAAAAAGGTTCACTTGCATCCTGTTCAGATTATGTCACCAGGAAACGGTCCAGTACCATGTTTTACACACACATTCATAGATACTAGCTGTCAAAGCTGGTTATGTTACAGCCTTCTGTTATTACTCAAGCCTGAAAAGACCTCCACAGGTCACTTTACAACAGGAGTGTGCCAAGCAGTGCTGAAACCAAACTGCTTTCTAAGGTCATTTTGTAACCTTGTCAAACGTCATACAGCATTTATCATCATGAAGACACTAAGAAAACCCTGGTAAAGAACTATATAGTTGTGCTCCAATAGAGGTATACAGAACACCTAAGGACAATTTCAGGATAAATCTTCCGGACTAAACAACATGCCCTGTAAGGATATTTTGCGAGAAGAAACTCCATTTCTATGGAAACACTGGTGTGCAGGACGTGTCCTTATGATTCGCACAGTGTACAGGGCTTAATCGGTACGGTAATTAGAGTCAAAAACATTTAGCTTGGACAACCAGGTCAACCATCAGTGAAAACAGAATGTTCATCTGCAGTCCTCCTGGGAAGGAGTTCTTTTGGTATGGTAACACACATCATAAGGCAAAAATACACAAGAGGTTTTCTAGTTCTGGGAATGACGGGGTATGTTTGTCTGATGGGACATCAGCTGGGGTCGTGCGGAGTGACAGCTGAGTGGAAATTTCTGACTAGTTCATTATGAGTTCAGGTCTCAGAAGGGCTACCCATGCTCCATCTGGATGATATATATAGAATATATGCACAATACACAGCATGTATGGAATAAATTATAGACATCCTTAAGGAATATTCTCAAACGGCCACAGTCACTACTATCATCATAAGTTTTATCTTAAATTTGTTCTTGAGAAAACAGTGAAGCAACAGACACAGTAATCACAAACATAAATTAAGAAGAAAAAGTTTAGAGCAGGGGTCAGCAACCTTTTTGACATGGAGTGCCAATTATATATTTTCTTGTTAGTCCGCGTGCCATGTTCGTATTTAGCGACCGAGGGTGGGGGGGGCTAGATATTTACTTGTTAGTTAGTGTGCCATGTTACTACGTGCAAGACACCACAGATTTCAAACAGATATGGATATTTATTGTATTGAGCAAATGTAAAAAAACAACAACATTGCACTGTTTTATGCCATTGATTAACCAAAACCTTTCAGTAGTCTACAGACCTATGTATAATACAACAAACGTACTGCATTGGACAAATGGAATTGACAAATAATAAAACTTGCAGTATCAGTAAAAAAAAATAATAATAGTGTCAGAGGACATTAACAAGTAGCCTACATATACCAATTCAAAAAATGACATCCAAAACCTTTCAGTAAGCTACAGACCAAAGTACAATACAACAGACCTAGGCTACTGCATTGAACAAACTGAACTGACAAATAATAAAACTGCATTAATATCAGTCATCAATAAAAAAAATAAATAATAAAAGTGTCAGAGAACATTAACAAGTAACCTACATACACTGACTTAATGATAAGCTGCAAGTTTAAATATTTTGCCTACCAGTCAATGGGATCCCTGACCCTGCTTCCCCTTACAAAGCTCCGAGATGTGGGGATGGTAATTGGTC
>JAODKF010000018.1:20582218-20598589 GCA_026779585.1 Mormyrus proboscirostris
CCCAGGACCTGTTTGCCTTGGGTGACCCTACCAGGGGCATAAAGCCCTGGGCAACTTAGCTCCTGGGATCATTGGAATGCGCAAACCCCTCCACCACGATAAGGTGTCGGCTCTAGGAGAGGATAGAGTAAATAATAATAGCAAATAGATTGCAACTGTTCAAGCCTCTAATCTTCTCGTCCCTCTCTTAGCTATCGCTATGCGGTGCTGCTTCAGTTCTGGGACAATCCATCTCAAAATTTGGTCGCTTCCAATCCAATGTGCCTGCAACATTTTAAAAAAATCCCTGTAAGATACTTTGAGTTACTGTGTTCACAAGTCCAAGTGTCCTGTACAGTTGCCCTTTCCTATTTACAATAGGAATACAATAGCAATTTGTCTGAAAATGAAACCATGAATACTGTTGTGTTAAAAAACATCAGGTAACTGATGAATCACTGTTATTAGTAGCAGTGATATTTCTGCATTGCAAATAATTTACTTGTAGATACAGTAGTGTAATAGAAAAACACCAGACCCTACTGTCATAACACACACACTGCTTGTTCTGGGTAACTGACTCATTCATTGAAAGGTGCATGTTGAAAATAATAGCAGTGTGGGTTTAATTCATTAATTCTTTGAAAAACAGGTGTCATTAATTGTCCTTTATTAAGGAAGAAGGAATGCAAAAATTTCACACATCGTTATAAAATATATTTCCTTCTGAATAGCTAAGTAAAATGGGTCGTTCCAAACATTGTTCAGAGGAACAATGCAATTTCATAATACAGTTTGAAAGGGACAAACGTATAAAACGTATAAAAAAATGGAACTATAGAAGGCTCAGCTAAAATGACCTCAAATGCTTAAAATGAGAGAAAAAAAAAAACTTGAAACACGTGGAAGACAACGGGCAACTACTGTTAAAATGGACTGAAAATGGTCAGAATGGCAAACATTCAGGCAATCATCAAAGATGATATAAAATCACCTGCAAGTACTGCTACAGTCAGAAGGCATTTGACCAAAGCTAAGCTGTCAGCAAGAAACCTCCATAAAGCATTACTGTTGAAAAAAATGCATGTGATCTTTCAAAATTTGCCAAGGAACACTCTGATTGGCCCAAAGAGAAATGACGTAACATTACGTCAGACGACCCCCCCCAGGTAGTGAATTCAAGCTACAGTGCACTGCAAATACTGTGAAGCACAAAAATCGTGAGGATGTTATTCATACTACGGCTTAATGAATAGGTGCAGTGTACCTATTCATTACTGTACATACCAACGATCATGGATCACTTTGAAAACATCAAAATACTTAATGAGATAAAGTTGCCATATGTCAAAGAAGAAATGGCTCTGAAATGGGTGTTTCAACAAGACAACAACCCCAAATACACAAGAAAGTGATCAACATCTTGGTTCCAGACAAAAATATCTGAGGTAACAGAGTGATCAGCTGGATCCCCTGACCTCAACCTCATTCAAAACTTGTGGGGTATGATTAAAAATGCAGTTTCTGAAGCATAACCCAAAATCTCACAGGAACTGTGAAATGTAAACTACATAAAGTACGACTTGGGCTCTAATACCTTTTCATAGGTGCCAGAAGGTGGTTGACTCGATGAAACAGAGATGTGCAGCAGTTATAAAAAACAATGGTTATGCAACTAAACATTAATTCAGAAATTTAAAGTTAAGTTAAATCTTGAAAAATTTCTTCAAGTGCTTGTCTGAGTTTGAAAAGAAAAATGTCAACACTGCTATTTTTTTTAACAGATTAATTTTTCTTTTTTTGCTTCCGGTAAAAGAATAACACAGCCTTGATAAAAATTGTTAAAGCTTTGATTTAGAATTTAATGTATAATTTTTCCACTACATTTGAAATATAAGAGCTATTTTAAAAATGTGTGTTTCATTCACTTTTTTAATGCAGTATTATTTTTTTGAAAACTGTAGATCTTCATCCATATAATGTTTTTATGAAGCAATAATAAGATCCATGAAATACTTTTCGATTTATCACATCCATAAGGTCAAAGGTCAAACGTTGTCCACTTTCATCCATCCTTTCAATTTATCACATCCATAAGGTCAAACGTTGTCCACTTTCACCCATCCTTTCAATTTATCACATCCATAAGGTCAAATGTCCACTTTCACCCATCCTTTTGCTGGCTCTAAGTGATGTCGCTTCAATTTTGGGGTGACCCAAAATTAAATTTCTTAAATAATCAGTTCCAGTTTCGCACCCATAACGCCTTTGCAAAGTTTGAAAAAGATTGGTCAAATACCCTTTAACTTATTGTCTTATCTGCCAAAGCATCTGTGGCTAGAACCATATGTATTCTCCAAAGTCAGGAAATACATTGAATGAACACTCATTTGTCCCCTGTTCTAAAACATATGCATGTTGTTTTGTAACTTGTAATTGGGAACAACAGCAACTCAGCCACAAAGTGGTAGGTCACATAAAATCACAGATTTGGGACAACGCATTCTGAGGCGCACAGTGTGCAGAAGTTGCCAACTGTCTGTCTCAAAAGCTACAGACCTCAAAACTTCATGTGGCTTTCAAATTAGCTCAAGAACACTGTATAAAGAACTTCATGGGTTTCCATGGCCGAGCAGCTGCATCCAAGCCTTACATCACCAAGTGCAATGCAAAGTGTTGGATGCAGTGATGTAAAGCACGCCGCCACTGGAATCTAGAGCAGTGGAGATGTGTTCTCTGGAGTGATGAAATATGCTTCTCTGTCTGGTAATCTGATGGACAAGCCTGGGTTTGCTGCTTGTCAAGAGAACAGTACTTGCCTGACTGCATTGTGCCAAGTGTAATGTTTGGTGGAGGGGATTATGGGGTGAGGCTGTTTTTCAGGGGTTAGACTTGGCCCCTTAGTTCCAGTGAAAGGAACTCTTAATGCTGCAGCATTCAAAGCCATTTTGGACACTTTCATGCTCCCAACTTTGTGGGAACATTTTGGGGACGCCCCCTTCCTGTTCCAACATGACTGTGCACCAGTGCACAAAGCAAGGTCAATAAGGGCATGGATGATCGAGTCTGTTGTGGAGGAACTTGACTGGCCTGCACAGAGCCCTAACCTCAACCTGATAGAACACCTTTGGGATGAATTACAGTGGAGATTGTGAGCCAGGCTTTCTTGTCCAACATCAGTGCCTGACCTCAGAAATGCTCTGCTGGATGAATGATCAAAAATTCCCATAAACACACTCCTAAACCTTGTGAACAGCCTTCCCAGAAGAGTTTAAGCTGTTATAGCTGCCAACTCCTTATTAAAGCCTATGCATTAAGAATGGGATGTCATTTAAGTTTATGTGTAAAGGCAGGTGTCCCAATACTTTTGGCAATATAGTGTGTGTTTGTGTGTGTGTTTGTGTGTGTGTCTGTGTGTGTGTATTTATATATATACAGACGCTCCTCTACTTGCGAACGAGTTACTCAACATCATTTTAAGGTTGTCATGTTGGGATTAGAGTTTTCCCCATAGAAATTAATGGAGAGTCCCTGTACAGATGTAATTACAAACCTCTGTGTGTGTGTGTGTTGTGTGTCGCATCACTTGAGGCCATCGGTTTCTAGAGGACGATGCTCCCAGATACTTCCTGATGTTTTCCTTTGCTGTTAAACAAACTGTCTCGACACATCTGACTCTCATCGTTCACTTCACCAAACCACAGAGGAATTACAGCACATTCCTATTCGTCTTATATTTAGTTGTTTATGCTTCTTGAATAGTAAGTAAGATCAGTAGTAAGACCTTAGTAAATTTACTAAAAACAACCTATAGCAACTTTCCTGCAACAGGTTTGGAGCAAATTAAACTAGGACACAAATGGCATTTGCATGTACTTTCCTGTCTGCTCATGTCCGAGTGACAAGCGTGAGGGTTAACATTAGAAGAAACCACAGGCAGTCGCCCTCCATTCGGGGAGAAATAAGATGCACTAAGATGAAGATGAATAAGATGAAATGGCATGAAGGATGGGGGGGCGGGCCTCAAGATCACAAACACCAGATTTATAAGCTGCTCTGGCATTCAAGCACATGTTTCTAATAAGAAAAAAGAGGAATTTATTATGAGTTATTAAATCGATCTTACCATCCATTTGTTATTCAAATATTCAAAGGTATTCCCAGTTCATTTAACTGCTGTTTTTCTGAGAGAGTCATTTCAAAACCTTGCCTAAAAGAGCAAGTATCAGAAGAAGTGTTTGAAAAGCCTATCCTGTCTGCAGGTTACATGCTACAGTGCTTTCATTCATAAACACAGGGTAGATTTCATTGTAAATTTCAAAGGTTTTTAAAATGCACATCATGCTTTTATACTTTGGTGGGAAATGCCAATATGTAAAACAACTTCAAAATGAGAAACAGCAGTGATGGTTGCAGTTGTAATCGCTTGTCTCTGCAGCATGATAAATATACAGGTACAGGAATGAAAAGAAAACAAATGTTTGTGTGCATCTAGCAATCCAGACCTAGGCTGTGCACTGTCTCATTCTGCCCTTGGTTTGATAGCTCAGCGTTGTCACAGGCTATGAGCTGATGTCTGGCTCTGTGAGTCTGGACACTCTGATCGGTTGAGTGCTGCCTAAAATCCCTTAGCCAGCAAGGCAAACGTAGCACCTTTGGGCCGTTAAGTAAGGCCCTTAATGCTGAAACCTGCTCAAGGGGTGAGGGATAGGTGGCTGACTCTAACCCCAAGCTTTACTCTCATGTTTGTCGCATGGGAGAGAAAGACAGGATAGACAAAACTAAAGAACCTTTTGTATCTGTGCCTGTACCATGGTGAATAAAGTATTTTGTTAAGGATTCTCTTTCACCCTCTATCTCTGTATATAGAAACATGAGTAAATTATCTCAAGCTGTGGCTGTTCGGGATCCAGGCCAGACTCGGAAGAATTCCGTCTGAAAATGCCCACCTCACTCCAGTGTTCATTTAAATAAAAACCCCCCTGATGCGCACTTAAAACCTCTTCACATCGCATACCTCCATGTAAGAGGTAACGTATTTATTTCTTTCCACGGGCAAATCATAAGAATCTCTCAATTGGCTGAAGGGGACAATCTCTCTATGTGTTTATTCACAGTTTTAACTGCAGTGCTGCTATAACTACATCTAGGGCATGCTCACCTTGGAGGGGATGAGGTGACCAGAACTATCAATACAGGGTTGCACCCCCCCCCCCTCCCCCCGGCTGGGTAGAGAGGGGGTGTTTATGATTACTGTTAATTAATTTAAAGGACTATTTGAAGTATAGGTGCAGGCAGAGAACGTTATGAAACAAACATGAACCCTGATGCATTTTTTAATACAGTACATTCTGCATTTTTAATTCAGAATAGAAAAACATGCACACGGATGTGAAATTTTATACCACCCTGACTGAAATACATTGCAGCAATGCAGTTACCCCCTGGCCAAGAAATTCAAAACTCCTGTTTTCCAGGAATGAGCCAGAGACTGAATTCCTCTCCTCCAGTCCATCAAAGCTGCGAGGGCCTTATATGTGTCACACGTTGTCTTGGCCCTGCAGTTTAAAGCGCATCCAACATGTTGCTTTAGGCTTAATATCTTTTGAAGCCACTGCCTGTTGTTAGCTTGAGAACAACAGAAAAACAAGACAGGAAAGGAATTAATGAGTAAAACTAAGCTGCTTTCTATTAAACAGAAACATGGCAGAGTAGAGAGGTAAGATACTTCTCTTTGTGAATACTGGCATTTACAAATGACCATTTGAAGAAATGGATTCTGGGTAAGCTGCAGTGTGAAAAGGGACGCCAAACTGCAAATAGGCCAGGTCCACTAATCACTAGCAGCTCCCCAGTTCTCTTCTTCTTACTCTCATCACGGCACAGGAGGGGCTAGTCAGCCCTCATTTCCGCAACAAGGCTCTGTCAATAAGGGACACCAAACTGCAAACAGGCCAGGTCCACTAATCACTAGCAGCTCCCCAGTCCTCATCTTCTTGCTCTCATCATCGCACAGGAGGGGCTAGTCAGCCCTCATTTCCACATCGCACAGGAGGGGCTAGTCAGCCCTCATTTCCACATAGCACAGGAGGGGCTAGTCAGCCCTCATTTCCACAACAAGGATCTGTCAATAAGCAGGTCTTCACCGTAATGGATTTTCACAGAGTTCTCCTACCTGTGTGGTACATTTTTTTCAAAGCAAAATGACTGCTGTGATCCTAGATCCATGCAAGCTCCATGCCAATTTAATGGAAGGGAGATAGAAATACAGTTTTGGGTCAGGTTTGGGGCCAATCTGCTTCTCTTCTGAATGGTCATGAAACCTGGCAGGTTAATTACCAAGAGCACAGACACTCGTTTTCTTTTTGTAGCAGTGCCCATCTCTCCTCACAGCTGGCATGCCCTGCCAAGTCACGAGCCATTAATCTTACCTGCCCAGGATTGGTAGCGTGGTCGTCCATCATTCGGCTCCTTCTCCCTGGTCGCGGGTAGAGATAAACTCCTAAATGAACATGGTGACCCTCAACCTCGAATATGATTTTAATGTTCCTGGAAATGAAAGGTGAGCTCAAAGGGGAGGGCATTGCATCTCAGGGCTGTTCCAGATGACAGGGGGGTCCCCGAAATAACTCAGTGATTAGGATGGAGTATGTGTTGTGGAACGTGGGTGCAGCAGGTTTACGTGCCATGTCACTCTGCTCTGTATTCTCTTCTTCCTGACTCTCATTGATCTGTTGCAAACCGCCTCTTTCCTCTCCTTTACTTCCTTCTCTTAGCCTGTCTCACTCATCCTAACCTGTCCTCCCTCATAATGCAATACATTCCACTGACACTATCTGCTCTGCTATTCTCGGTCTACAGCTGTGTCAAAATATTCAGCCTCCTGATGACAGCACACTCACTGAGAAAATCAGTCACCACACATTTGCTATAGGTAATTGTATTAAACACAAAAGTTAACCATATTTTTATATGAGAATTCACAACATTTTAGATCTTCCTACAAGCTTATCACTTCCTGTCATAGCAACTAGGTCTTCACTGAGCCAGATTTACAGCCATGGAAAAAAAATAAAATACAACTCTATATTTCTAAACGAATCTGCATTTTTAAATCTTGGTTTAATCATGGTTCTGCTGGCAGAAGCTACGCTGAGCTGCAGGATGCTTCAAGGATCAAAATTTCTAAGACAGCAGTACACAGGAATAAGGTGAAGTAGGAGATACTGGTAATGACCAGAAACCAGCCAGGTAAAGAAATATATATATATATATATATATATATAATTCACAAATGGACACCCTAAAATTGAGAATTCAGTGAAACAAAAAATTATGCTATGGTCTTTTAATTTTTTCCAGGGCTGCATAAGCAGCAGAATAGGCTCCATGCATATGAATTGCCATACTATTAGTACTTCATAGTTTTTAAACAAATTTTTAAATGAAAATACTTAAAAAAATACTGTGACAGTGATCAGGGAAGCAGAGTCCTGCAGGGGGAGAGCAGGGATTAGCGCCATCCTTATAATCACTAGAAGACAGTTCTGTGCTCTTCTTTTTTATTTACAATTACCACAATGTGCTGGGTTGGGTGACATTTTGTCCATTTAATTCACAAGCCTGTACTACTCTCTACTGTGGCCAGGATTCTGTGTTAGTTGGGGAAGTGGTCTATCTGCCCAATCCCCCCATCCATTTCCAGGTTTTGTCAAACATTCAGCTTTGAAGAAAATAAATACTGGCAAAGAGAGCTCTTATCTCAGAGCAATGCAGCCTTATCTTGCTGGTTAAACCATGTTCCCTGGAAAGTCCTTGCAGCCACATATCCGTCTGAAGATCAGAGTGGGGAGAATAAGCGATGTCACGTTAAAGCTGTGTGCAAACAGCCTGACCTACCACCCGCCTGGAAGAAAATCACCAGCGGGCAGGGGGGGTCACAGTTAGAGATTTTGCTGGGACGCTTTCAAAGTAACATGATGGCATATTAATGTTGCTTTTTACATCTTCAATATAGCACAGAATGTCACACACAAATGAGGCCAGACAGATGAAGCACACATCATCCAGTGAGGCAGGTTTAGCAGCACTAAACTGAGACGACCACGCCTCACTGTCACCTGTCATCTTCATGCAGACGAGTCAACAGGAAGCTGCTCTGCAGTCGTCCAAATTCCAAGTATTATTAATTCTCCGGTCAAAAAGCACTGTGGGGACACAAAACACTCAATTACATGAACAATTATTTAGAATTACAATTGACTTAATGTGGATGATTCCTTAGCTATGCTTTGAGGAAATATGCATATTAAGGGAACAAAGATAAACTAGATTAAGTTAAATATGTTTTTTAAAAACAAGAATGTAAAGTATTATAAAATATAAAATATTTAAATGGGAATGACAGTAAGAATGTAAACAACGTGAACAAGCCCCTGAACAAAAGGTGCAAAATGTACAACTGCGAGGAGTGTATATCAATATATAAATGTAAAATGCAAATACATGCTGTAACCCTACTCGCATTAAGTGCTCTTTAGGAGATTGCCATCTAGTGGGTATTTTAAATACTGCAGTGGGCTAATGGTATAGTAATATTGCATCTGGTTAATATTAATGGGATGTCGTTTAAAGTACTGCAGTTGGTTAGTATTATGTTACACTAAATGCTGCAGCCTCTTAATAGCAAAAAATAAAAAGCTAAGGAGACTAAATTCAATTAAAATCGATTTGCTAGATAACACCAGTACTATAAGGATCTTCGTTGCTTGAGTATCTGGTCTCCATATTTTCAGAGGGGAACTTCATAAAATCAAAGTTCTAAAAGTTGTCTGATGAACATGACACTACACATGAGACTCACAGAACATAAAAAACCCATCATCACTGTTAAAACCTGTCTGTGCACTGGGGACTGCCAAAGATAGGGCTCAGCTTTCAAACTATACCAATCCAAACTGCCTGAGACAATAAACATTTAAGGGTTCAAGAATCAAGCTTTATTGTCATTTGTAAACATCACCATAGTGTGCAACGTAAAGGAACAAAATGTGTTTCCTCGGGTTTCGGTGCACAGTACCAGAGTATTAAAAAGAGAATGGAATTAAAAATAATAAGGATATGTAAAAAATACAGTAAATAGAAAATATAAATAAAATGTGGGCTGGAAAGTGACAGTGTGGTCTGTACAGTACATTACAAACCTTAGAAAACTATTGTCTTCAAATGCACTGTAATATATGACTCTGACTTTACTTGGAAAAAGTGAGGAAATTGACTGCCACAGAAACTGATTAAAACTTGAAACTGTTACTACATTGTACTTCCTGTTTGTTAGCATTAGCTCAAAATTGCAGATTCAAGTGGAATGAACTACAATGTCCCTAAATGAATTTAATCATTTAAGCTTATTATACCGATTAATTAAAGTTCAGTTCAATTGCACTTCCCAAAATCAGGAGACAGTTAATAAATGTAATTAATTTCTACATGTATTAACTGTAATATATACATACTTATGAAATACTTACATGTTAAATTACTGACATGTAAGTATTCCTCCAGCAATATGTAATATAGATTTAATGTCCAGGCAAAGCATTTCAATTTAAAATAAAATTTTGCATTTCATGTTTTGTATTCATGGCACGGTGGTGCAGTGGTTGACACTGTCGCCTTACTACTCTGGGATCTGGTTCATGTCTCCGTCAGAGTTCTGTGTGTGGAGTTCGCATGTTCTCCCTGTCATCGTGGGGTTTCCTCTGGGTACTCTAGTCTCCCCCCACAGTCCAAAAACATGCTGCAGCTAATTGGAGTTGCCAAATTACCCATAGGTGTGCATGTGTGAGTGACTGGTGTGTGTGAGCTGGTGTCCCATCCTGGGCTGTTCCCTGCCTGTGCCCAAAGCCACTTGGACAGGCTCCGGACCCCCACTCTGAATAGGATAAGAAATTTCAGAAAATGGATAGGTGCATGTTTTGAATTTACCTAAACACAACACACAAACCTCAAAAATGTCACTTATAGTAACAAGTTTAATTGTCCAACAATGTATGACATAATACATGCCATAAGCAACACATTTAACAAATTCCTCCATAACATCCATTCTGTCAAAGGTAAGATACCAGTACAATGAGTAATTGAGTAAAAGACATTTCCCTAGAAATAATCATGATCACGATCACAATGTTTTTATTGCATGTAGTATGCGACAAATGTGCCAGAGTTACATTAACACTGCATGGTGTTTATACTGATCCACACATATCAGTGCTAAATTTAATACTTTACAAAGTGCAGTGAGTGATGTTTTATGGTGTTAAGCTTTATTAACGCTTATAGTGTTGAATTGACACCACAGGAACTTTTTCTTCTCAGCTCTTGCCTTACTTGTGATTTTACATTAGCTTTGAGTCAGAGAAGCACTCAGTGTCCTGTATTTTAAAGTAGGAGTGTATTTGGTGATTTAAAGCCATTTGGATTACCAATCCTGACCTTGGATGAATGGTAAGATATGTGGTATGTGCTGGATGCATATGTGCACAGCATGACATGGTGCTACCTTGATTTAATAATGTTTTTTTTACAGTTTTTCTCAGTAACTTTGGTACATTTCTTATATCTTATACAAGCTCCACCTCATCAAGTCCCTTGTGCACATCATAAATGCAAAGTCTCATTCATTTGGTCAAATTGCAAATGCTTTGGCACAGTCATGCACATGATTGACTACAATCACCTGCTGATTCCTACATTATCAATTGGTTATGTCATGTTGGTCAAAGTGTATTATACTGGTACTCTCCTGAATATCTTATTCCCAAAACATCTAGGTATTAGTTCATTGTATAAGTCATTGAATGCAAAATGGTTGAATCAGTTGTCAAAATCTGTCAGGCATATTCTCTATACGTGTCTGTTACAGTTTTTTTATATATATATAAATGTGTCCTGAACTGATAAATTTCTCTCAGTTGAATCTTGACTTTCACCAATAGAGGTGAATGCTTGAAGCATTAGATCGACCAGTGATCAACCAGTACTCTAAGATACCTCAGAGGTGAACTTTCAGTTGGCAAGCATACATCAACAGAGCACAACACACTGTTACAATTTGACAATGGTAAAGCAACAAAGAAATGAACAGGATTGACAGCTGGTAAGAAGAAGAGGAGTAAAGCTGCGTGGTGGAACAGGAAGAGGTGGAAGAGGCCAAGAACAGAGGCATGTTCCTGATGAAATAAGCGCCGCAATTGTGGACTAAGTCCTCGATCATGTCCTTACAATGACTGAAGCTGGTCAAAGGGTGCAGCCGAATGTTGGGAGAACAACTGTGTCCTCAGTCATTCAAAGGTTTCAGAAACAACAGGCATGTAGTCCAACAATGTAAACTGTACTGTAATATTGTATACTTACTGCACTGCTCCATGTTACAAAAATCCACTTCCATTTTATCACATACATTAAATTTACTTTATACACTTACATACTGGACATATAATGTAGCACACACACACATATGTATGTATATTTATAGTGTGTACATATGTATATATGTATGTATGTGTTTGTGAGTTATATTATATATACAGTATGTGTAACATTGTACTGTTGAAACTGATATATGCCATGCAGAAGAAGTGCATCTTTGTGCATTTCCAGTTATTGTCATCAAAACCTTAGTCGTAGTTTACATTGGAAAATACTGAGTGTACATTGTTCTATTGACAACATGGCAAAGCATTTCGACCATCTTGTTCGTGATCAATGACACAAGGACTTGTCATTCTGGTCTAGTCAGTTGTGCACATCATAACAGCAATTTCTGGTTGTTTTCATCATTTAGCAATTGCTTTAGTACACTCAGGCAGATGCATATGTGCAGTTCTCAGCTACAGTATATCATACATCAGCGGATGCTTATGTCACAATACACAAATGCATTGTGTAGCCCTCTTTTGCATAGTTTTACACTCCAGACAAACTTGTCATTTTGCCATTGTGTAAGACATTGCAGTCAAAGGTGTTGAACAAGATATCATTGGCTATCAAGTGTATTTTATAGGTTTCTACAAAACGGTTTTGACAATACTAATGATTCCTGCACCATTTTCATATACATGGATGAGGCTGGCTTCAACTTGGTGTCACGTCCGCTGTGCAGACAAGCAGGCAAATATAGGCACGGAGCCAGAAATACAGGCAAACGGGGTATAATGAGGACAGACGAGCAAACACAGCAACGAACATCACAATGACTGATCTGGAAAACAAAGGTAGACATGGACTGATATACACAGGACAAGCCGAACGTAACAGACAACTGATGGGCACATTCGGGGAAGCACACGTGGCGGACAGGACGAGACCGGGAACAAGACAAACCTAGAAAACTAAACAAGACTGTTACTGGGGCACAGGGAACAGGACTGAAACAAAAAACAAACACAGGGACAGCAGCCACGACAGAACCTGACACAAGACAGGGAACGTGGACAAACAAACCAAGAAGGGAAACACAGAGGGAACAGAAAACAGAGGAACAAAAGGACCAGGAGAGAACAGAGGAGACACAGAGGGACAAGGAGCAAAGACAGGAGGGACAAAGGGACCAGGAGGGAACAGAGGAGACACAGAGGGAGAAACAGGAGGCCAAACTGGAAAGGACGGGGGACAAAGGGGAGCCTGAGGGAACCCAGGCAGGTGAGGGAAGGCAGCCACAGGGGCCACAGGCAGATGGGAGGCTGGAGCTGGAGGGGACCACACAAAGGATGAGGAGACAGACGGAGGGACCGACAGAGGAGACGAGGAGGGAGCAGGAGGGGACACTGGCGCAGGCAAGGAGGAGGGGAAAGCTGTAGCAGGCAATGGCGCAGTCGGAGCCGGGGAAGGCGCCATCCGATGCCAATCCGAAGCAGGGGGACCCAGAGGCGGGTGACAAGGCATTGTCGGAGGGATCGCAGGCGGGGAACGAGGCACTGGAGAGGGCGACAGCCAAGCCGGAGCCATAGGACCCGCAGGTAGCCACTGAGCCACAGCCAGGGGATGCATGACCGAGCCAGGGGGCAGGGCGGGCAGGACCCGACCCCTGCGGAAGTGTCCCCTGCCCTTTTGGGACACCAAAAGGCAAAATCTGGCCTGGGGCGAAAGAGCCATTAAGGACGTCCCTGAGGGGTCCCACTGTAGGTCCTCCTCCTCCAAGGGGGAAGGAGTGGTGGTCAGATAATCTGGAACCTCCTCGGGGACAGGGACCGGTGCTATGGGCACCGGGGCATGAGTCACAGGCAGCGCCAAGACCTCAGGCGCTGCAGGGAGCGGAGCAGCGCCGGAGGCCTAGGAGCCTCGGGTGGAGCAGGAGGGTGCGCTGGGATAGTGGGTGTAGCTGCACTCAGCGCCGAGACAGGCAGGTCGGGTGGAGCCGGCGAGACAGGCAGGTCGGGCGAAGCCAGTGAGACATGCAAGATGGGCGCCAGTGGGATGGGCAAGATGGGCGAGGTATCAGGCAGGGCCGTGGGCATAGCAGAAGCATCAGGCAGGGCCGCAGGCGCAGCGGCGGCAACAGGCAGGAGGTCCAGCACCTCAGCTAGCGCATCCAGGGTCGGTGCCTCCCGGTTATGCGTTGTCCCTTTAAGGGATTAAGTGACCCACGGGATAGCGTCCCACATCACCCTGGCTTGTTAGCTAGGCGTGCCTCCCGGAAGAAGTAAGCTGCTGGCGGTGGTAGGTTTGTGTCAGCTGGACGGACTTGAGGTACCTGAGGGGGCGACACAGCAGTGACGTTGTCGGGGGCGAACACCGCCGGGTTCTGGATAGAGAGGGGTTCCTCCCAGACCTCAGCGGGGAGAGAGGAGAGAGGCTACATGGAGAGAGGAAGGCTCGGTCGGGTCTTCCTCCGCTTTAGTTTCCCTGCGCTTCTTTTTTCTCCGTTTTTTTTTTTTTGCTGGCTGAAACGGGGATGCCCCGGAGAGAACAAGCGGTTGGAGCCACTTCTCTGTTACCCCTTCCTCCAGCTGCCGGGTCATCTCCTGAAGGAGGGTCCCACTCTTGCTGGCTAGTTCTCGCAACCCGAGGACTGGACACGCAAGTCATGACACTTAGCCAAAGGAAGGAGGTGTGGGTGCAATCTGATTGGACAGAGAGCTACTGTTGACATGCCAGGCCAGCGGGTGGGAATATCACAATTTGTGTGGCTATTTCGGACAATGGGGTCCACACTCGTATCTCTCTTATGGGGCCATACAACACCCTCTACAGGGATCTCATTCCTGAAAAGGAGATTAGTCAAAAAATGTACCAAAGTATGTGATCATTTGTGATAATGTGAGTTTCCATCACTCCAACCCAATCAGGCTATGGTTTGCCAATCACCCCTAGATGCTGGAATTCCTACCACTATATTCTCCATTCCTCAACCCAATTGAGTAGTTCTTCCCAGCTTGGAGGTGGAAGGTATATGACCGTAACCTACATACACAAATGACACTGATTGCTGCTATGGAGAGGCTGGATAAGACATTCTAGGAGGTTCTTTCCATGCTGCATTGCAAAGGAAGATATCCGTTGTGATGAGAATGAGAAAATGTGGGCCAACACACAGGATCACTTGCAACTGTAGAAAGCATTTAGAGTTTCAGTATGTATATATTGTTCTTTTTTTTGACTTTGTAATTGTTTTTTGTTTCATTTCATATGTTATGCATAAAGCATTGACATGAATTTTTTTGCTAGACTGCAATGGCAGTGCATGGTATGTCACCATATACCCGTGCAATCAATAAAATATTCTTCTTGAATCAATCTCCCTCAATCACTGTTTTTATTTTTATGTTTCCTGCCCTTGTTATTCAGATGTTTTGTGCATCAGAAAATGTTTATAATTTTATATTGATAACACGACTTTTTGGCTGTCATGTCTGTGGATGATGATTCATGGACTTGGGATTTTCATACTGCAGCACTGACATATTCAATGACGTACAGTAAATACTCGCTTTTGAGGCATGGACTAAATATTTTGAAGAGAAATGCACTCGCTGTTATGTAACTGTTAAGTCTGTTGTGAGAAATGCACTTAAGCAACTGAGAAAAACTGTAATATTTACTTTTGAGGGATAAACTAAGGATTTTGGGAAAGTTACAGGCTTCTGTAGGTAATCAGTCGATCATTAGAATTAATATTTAGTGATTGTCATTGTTGACACACAACAGCACACAATAACAAAATGTGTCCTCTGCATTTAACCCATACTGTATGTGCCAATGTGACATAGCAGGGGGCAACTAATTCAGCAGCTGGGGTCAGTACCTTGCTCAGGGTACCTCAGCTTTGCCTTCCTGGTTGGGGATTCAAACCTGTAATCTTTGAATTACAAATGCGCTTCCCTAACCATTAAGCCACCACAGCCTCATGCGGTGCTGTATGTACGGATTGTTTTGAGAAATGCACTCTCCGTTCTGCAAATGATTCAAGAAATACACCAAAACGACTGAGAAAAACTGTGAATGCAGCATTACGACGTTGAATGGGGCCAGAATACAAAAACCTCAGATATACTAGGCTTGCTGCTGACTTCAGAGGAATGGATCTTTGTGGGATCTGCTCTTGTGTGCCGAGCGGTAGCTGGATCTTGGGCATCTCTGTGGGGGTGGTCCTGTGTGGAGCCATCTGGAGCTGCCTGGATGGGACACTAGGGGCACGTTCACACTTAATCCACTTGCCTTGTACTGAGCATAATTGCATCTACTCCCCCCCCAGGTCTGTACTGACATTTCACTTAACAATCTGGGCCGGAGCATGCTTTTTATCGCCATGTGGCTCCATAAGGACATGGACGACTGCGTCTAGTTTGGAGGAACTTGACTGGACTGCACAGAGCCCTGACCTCAACCCGATAGAACACCTTTGGGATGGATTAGAGGGGAGAATGTGAGCCAGACCTTCTCTTGCAACATCAGTGCCTGACTTCAGAAATGCTCTCCTGGAAGAATGGTCAAAAATATACCTAAACCTTGGACAGCCTTCCCAGAAAAGTTGAAGCTGTTATAGCTGCAAAGGGTGGGCCAACTCCATATTAAAGCCTATTAAGAATGGGATGTTATTAAAGTTCATGCGTGTAAAGGCAGGTTTCTCAGTCGCTTTCATGCAATTTGCTCATCGGAAACACCATACTCACCACTCTTAAGGCAGTTCTCAGAACAGTCCATGCATTTCTCCCAACACAATCACCTGTGCAGAAGCCACTAAAACAATCAAAACTTGTTTTGTGCCTGCTTTTTCAGCACTCTGTCAATGGTGGAGAGACTCACACTGAGTTGGGCATAAATACATAGAAATGTATTTAAAATAAAAATACAAAATACTGAGTGGAAAAATGTATTTAAATACAAATA
>JAODKF010000018.1:20605597-20624500 GCA_026779585.1 Mormyrus proboscirostris
CCCCCCCCCCCCCCCCCCCCCCCCCCCCCCCCCCCCCCCCCCCCCCCCCCCCCCCCCCCCCCCCCCCCCCCCTCAGCGATGCAAAATTAAGGAGCCAGCATCAAGCAATTGGGTTCCCTGCCCACTGCAGGCCAGACACTTTGGGGGGGGGGGACATCCAGCCTGACATGGAACAAGCAGAGGTGGTTCTGAGTCCAAATGACAAGCAGCTTACACCACTCCATATGCACACAGAACACAGGCCCCTGCAGCACGAAGGGCTACAGACAGACAGTGCCAAAGGATCTTAAAGGTAAACAAGCGGGGATATGGCAGGGCACCCCAAAAGGGGCTTTGAAAGGTCCTTCAGCCAATAACGGCATGCAACCACTGTCAGCAGCCTTTGCGGACGTTTCCGGCACAAACTGCGCAGATGATGTTGTTTTTCCAGGTTTTCACCCTTGTATAACTCACTGTGCTGAGTCTGTGTTGGCTACAAATAGAAGAAAATGTGGATGGTGACCGAAGCTCGGAGTAGACAGCACTAGTCGACGACAGATTCACGAGCTAATAATGATGCACAGAAAAGAAAAACAGTTTTGAACTTTTATTCCCATTAATCTTCACTGTGCCACTCGTTTTACAGTAAAGCCATTTAAAAGCTATTCTACTTCCAATATGGAGCTAAACTAATATAATTTACAAAGAAATACTAGCCTGTGGTTAAACTTTCCATTTTGCTGACCGTAATTTTTTTGGTATTTGAGATGGCTTCATTTTATTTTATACATTTTATTTTTATGTTATGGTATCATGAAACGTTCAGTCAGTGCTGCATATGAAACTGCGGGAATTAATTTGACTTTAAAGGTGATGATGATCGTAAAATAGGAATGTAGAAATTGAAATAAATACTTTTAGTTGCGTGGCATGCTCTGTAATGTAATCAAAATGACCAGCACCACACACCAAGGTAGCCTATATATAGATTATGAAATTCTGTCTGACTCAGATAAGAGTTTCACCTATAACAAATTCTCAAGAATGTTAAATATAATATTTTATATTACTATAATCCTACTGTACGCATGCAACAGTTAATATATGGGTAATTCCATGTGTGTAAACATCCTGTTTGATGCTATATTTAACCCTCAGGATTAGACAGCAAAGACTTTGCATCATCTAGTGGCTGATTGGTCATGTTCTGGTGGCGGAGCAGTGAGGCAGGCAGGCGGACGCGACAGGAGGCTGAGGCCTGCTGGGCTGCACGCGGACAAGGAGGCCTGCTGGGCTGCACGCGGACAAGGAGGCCTGCTGGGCTGCACGTGGACAAGGAGGCCTGCTGGGCTGCATGTGGCCGGCCCGTGTGCAAAAATGCCACACCCGAGGGAGTCTTTAGTGCACCCCCGCAGATGGCAAAGCACCATTTAGCTAACAGGGTCCTGTGTGTTAAAAGCCTGAGACTTCCTGAGACCAGCTCTCAGTTGGGGGGGGTTC
The DNA here is from genome assembly GCA_026779585.1 of Mormyrus proboscirostris. Lineage (NCBI taxonomy): Eukaryota > Metazoa > Chordata > Actinopteri > Osteoglossiformes > Mormyridae > Mormyrus > Mormyrus proboscirostris. The sequence goes on from JAODKF010000018.1 coordinate 20,607,077, forward strand.
TGGTGGACAGTCTCCGGTTCTGCTGCCACCGTTGCAGGAATGTTCTGAATAGTTAAAGCACTCAGCCCTCTTTGAATCAGCCTAAAGGGGAATTTTCATTGTTTCTCATGAAGGGTCTTTTAATTTTTATAACTGCAATATTACTTTTCTCCAGCACTGAGTAAATTATTTTTGAATCAGATCAGAAGGTAAGCACAAATCTTTCCATTTAAATAAAAAAAAAAAATCTTCAAACGCAGGGATTTGAGGATTGTAATACATATACACCACTAAAATCAACGCTTACATCAGTCTGTTCTCCTTAACTGTGTATTTGAAATATTTGCACAACCACCGCACGGCTAGTTTTACTGGGCACAGAAAGTAGTAAAATTCAATGAAGAAAAATGCTAATTAATCCATTTTTAAAAGTCAAAAGGGCAGCTGTTTGCTTCTGCAAACTCCTACAGGCAAGCAGACTTCAGAGATACTTTCTGCATGAGACCCTCCAATATCTTCTGTACATCAGGAAACAATGTGTGTGTGTGTGTGTGTGGATTCGGTTTATTACTCATACAAATAGATTTTGTCCCCTATCTGTTTTTTAATGTGGTTAGGACCATTTTTCTAAAAACTAAAAATGCCAAAAGACTTGTATTCCGGTTGGTCACCTATGGTTAAGGTTAGGGCTGGGTAGGGGTTACAGATGTCATGTCGGGATTACAGTTTTATCCATAGAAATGAATGAAAAGTCCCCACAAAGATATAATTACAAGCCTGTGTGTGTGTGTGTGTGTGTGTGTGTAACCAGAGAAGCCATGTAAAAAGAGCACATAAAATGTCAAACGCCCAGTCAATGAACTGGCTCCCCAGGTATGTCAGCTGCAAGAGGCAGGATGTGAGGGTCAGCCAACCCCCCACCCCACCCCAAAACCAGCAACTATAGCAACCACATCACCAGATGACACTTGACCCAGCCGTGGCATTTCTGCGGTGTGGAAAGCCTGGTGCAACGTTGCAGTGACGTAGAAAAAAAACATTATGCGCTTTGGTCCCGTTTATCTACACGGATGCCCCGCTAATGCTTTCCTGTCAATGATACAACAATTTACCGCAAGGGGTAAAAAATGTATTAAAGATTTAGTCTGAATGGTAAACTTACACCGAGGATATGCAATTATGTTAATCACTCAAGCCGCAATATGAACAAAATTTAAATGTCACATTTCTCTTTAGAAGTGCCAAGATTTTGCATAATTCATCACAGTCCTTGACACACGCCGTGACCTTGTGCTCCAGCAGAGGGCAGCCTGCTTCTGTTTTTCATTAAGGTAAAGCTCTTTTTAGTAAACTACCAGTAAGCCACGTATTAAATAAAAACATCTACAAAATCAAAACAACTACAGAAACCTACAGTCAAACAACTTACTTCTATAATTAAACTTATTTCCGTAATTATAATATATTTCGTATAAATATAAATTTCATTTAGACTATATACGTCTAATCAATCGAAGAAAAATTAAATGTGATAAAACAATGCAATCTATCTTACAAATGTATTATAATTATAGAAAAAGTTTTCATTATAGAAATAAGTTGTTTGTCGGATTTTTCGTATAACTGATAGCTTGCTCTTCAAAGCTCTTTCATGGTGGTTGGATTTGGGGCATGTCACAGAAACACGCCCGCTCTCTGAGCTCATTCTTGGAAGACTAACCCCGATGCGGGTTTTAGTGTCTGGAGACTCATTTCAGCATTGGGGTCCCAGAAAGACACAGTGAGGGATGCTGGTGAAAGGGCTGCATTATCGTAGCTTACCTGGTATAGGGACATGCTACACTCCTTCAGCCTTTTTGTGTGAATATTTAGAATTAGAAATAATTCCCTTGTGGAAAGCATGGTTGCCTCCCTGCAGGCTGACAGTGGCTTGATGGGGTAGGTCGCGCTCCGATACTCGCTGGGGTGAAGTGGGCCGTTACTTTTGGGACTTTTTGGCTCGTCCAGCTGTTTGCTCCTCTAATCCTAAACAGATGTCTTCATGTTTGATCACAAGGCTGCAGCTATGACATGATGATGAGGGTCAAAGAGATGAGGCGTTTTGAGAGGACCCTCTTTTTTTGTCAGCCTCGGCAATTCAAATACACCGCCGTCATCAGATATGCAGGGCATGAGAAATCCACGTGTGAGGAATTAATATGAACCACATGCTTCAGTCAATTTAGGCATAGTAACAGTGCGATCTATCTATCTATCTATATATATATATATATATATATATATATATATATATATATGCTGCTCCGTCTGTCTGTCTGTCTGTGCTGCTCCGTCATTTATTTATGTATTCGGTTCAATCTCAGTGTCATACTTTGCAGATGGATTTCTTCTGAAAGTCTGTCATAATAATACCCGGCCCTTTCTAAAATTGTCGGTGCCTTGTTTACCATGCTGGGGGCTTTTGAATATTGAGCAATATTGTTTTATGTTTTTTTTTTTTAAGCTAAAACTAAACTACTACACTAAACGTCCGCAGAAACTAAACACTGTGCGTGTTGCTGGCATGAATTTCTTGCGTGTGATGTCGCTTTTAGGTTTGCAAACTATGAGCACGTATACAGAATATCTCCTACGTCTTGCCAGATATGGTAAATGTTATTCGTTTTTGTTAATTCTGCCATTACTCCGTGTATGACAGATTTCTGACCGGCGACCTGTATATATATTTGCACGGAAAGATTAGTGGACAAATTGTAACCCCCCAGCCCATTTTATCGACTGACTTAAGAAAAAAAAACTTGGGCTTTCGTGTTTGCAATGGCAGAGCCGCCTAAGAAAATATTTGTTGCACTTCGACTGTTTATCATACTAAAAATATTTCTTCTGTTTTATGTCAAACCTCCTACTCTGAGGCACGTTTGACATAAATTGAAACTTTATGCTCCCTTTGCTTGATTAATAAACAGGGCGACTGTGTTCAAACACATAATCCATGCAAGTGCCGTTTAAAGAAAAAAGAAAAAAGGCTCCCTAAGTGGAGAATCGCTCCGGCACCGGCAGTCACAGGGGGGTAGTGCATTTCAGCCATGCTTATGCAGTCCGCTTACTTTGGAGCTACTACACCAGCAGATATAATGAAACAGTCAGTGACTTACCCGCCTCTCCCACTCCTCTTACCGGTAAGCCAGGCTCCCTTTGCCAGCCCTTAAACTGCAGAACCACAGCGCAACACTCTCCCATCACACCATAACCTGAGCAATTCATTCTATAAACTTCTGTCTTTTTTTTTAATATCCCACAGTTGAAACAAATAAATCAGAGACTAAGTGCACTTTGAATAAAAAACAGCAGGTATGGGATTCATATCATTTAAACCATCACTGAAATGGGAAATCAAAGGTGGCAGACCCTGTTAGAATTATTTTTCTTTCGTCTGGCAAACATCTGGATTTCTCAACATCAGGCCCCTCATCAACTTTAAAGGGTTTATTTCTTCCCAAACTGCTTTACACCCGAAATGCAATCCGCCGCAGATTGTTGCGCATGCGCCTTACGCCGCGCATTTCTGTCGTCGCTCCGTCGGCGTCAAGCGCGCTGCGGGGTGCGAAGAGCGCGGTCCCCGGGCGGCCTCTGAAAAACAAGTTCCCCGTTATGTCATAAAGGCCAGGGACGCGCCTCGCGTGCGCGCCGCCAGGCTGCGGCGCTGTCAAAAGCAGCCACTTTTCAGAGAGCGCTGAGGCTTAACAGGACGGACCCGTTTCAGATCATGTTTCTGAGTAATTATGGGTCTTTTGGAAATTTCTTCTCCCCAAAGTACCGGTTGTATTGAAAGTAGGCTATTTTGTGAGAGCAGGTAATGAGTCGTTTTGAGGGTTTTTAACTTTATGTAAAGATCAGTTCAGAGACACGTGATAGGTGGGTCTCTAGAGACAGAAATCATTTGTGCATTTACTTTTGTACAAAGAAGGTAACAAAACGGGACAGTAATTACAATAATAAGAATACTAATTGAAACAAATCCAAATCCAGCTTTTACCTTATGGAAAGTAATGGAAAGTGAGCAATGTGACTGCAATGAATTATGTACCAATAACAAAATATTAATTTAAACACTACTCAGACTCATTGTACATAACCAAATTAACAGTGTATGCCTCAACATGACTATAAGTTTTACGTACAGACATCTATGAGGGGTATTATGGTTCACACCTCTAGGGTTCAAATCCCACTTTCCCCAGTTCGATCTCCTGCTGTGTAGCTGCTGGGATTCCCTTCCTTAACCCTAAGATATGTACTCATACTAATGGACATTTCTAAATTGCCCTCGGTGTTGGTGCCCCTCTAAGGGTGCCCCTGCCTTGTACCAATGGGAGAGACTTTCTGTGATGCTGTACTGGATAAAGGGTTGATCCACAAATGGACGTGCCTTAGATCTACCTCCCTGTTACGCATCAGTGTGACCCTACTCTGACATAGGTTTTCTAAAGTGTTTGTGTTATATGATAACGAAGCATATTTCAGACCCCATGTACCCAAAGGCAGTTAGGTCATTTTTGTGAACGGAAGACGAGTGGACGGACTTGCATGGACAGGGTGTGGCCTGTTGTGTCCTGTTCATTCGGTTACGGTCGCCTTCAGCTTCCTGCTTGTAAAGGGCACCATGACACAGCCAGAGAAGACTGCAGATCCAAGCAGGTGTAAAAGGCGTAATAATTGCTTTCAGAAGTAGAACTGTCCTGAAGCTCGTGTCACCCGTCCCAGTAAACCCAGCTCCCATCTTTGTTGAATTAGATCAGCCACAACAATGCTGAATGTTCAACTTCGTAAAACGACACTCAAAATACGATTGATCTATATATATATATATATATATATATGACCTGTCCTAGCACTAGCAGGAGAATGAAATTCATAATAATAATGGATGAATGTCACATGACTCAATCTGTCACATCATTTTTATAAAGCAGAGATTATAAAGTAAAATCTATTAATCTTTCAGACAGTGATGCTGCATACGGATGTCTAAATAACCTGGAACATCTTCACCATAAATGTGAGCTACAGGCGGTTAGTGGCTCTTGAAGCCCCAACGTCAGTGGCCGGGGGAACGCTTAGGCGCTAACTGCTTACTCTACACAGACAAGCCCTTGACAGGACCACCTATAGACAAGGTGTTTATTGTCAGAGGGTGTGTTTGGGGCAGATGAGCTACTCCCAGTGATAGCCAGGGTTGGTGTTGGGGCTACGGCGCAGGGAGCTGAGCGTTTTGGGACGGCTTCCGACCGCTGTCTCCCCCAAGGTGTCGATGTTATGACATGTGTACTCCTCTTCTGTTTTCTCTCACAACAAGTGCACTTCATCTTTCCGGGTGGTCAGACTCATAAAACAGGGCTTGATTTACGTGCTGGGTTCACTACGGCCACCATCCCTCTTCCTGTTTCACTTACCGGCCACTTCCTGTGGGTTCGGATCGGCTGACTAGGGTGATAAATAAACGCAGGGCGGATTAGAAGGGTTAAGCTTCACATTCAAAAGTCAGTCATTATTTATGAAGAATATGAGAAGCTTTGCTCAGCAACCGCTCCTGACATGACAGCAGTTTAGAAAAGGCATTTATGGGTGACTGACAGCCTTATAAACGTACAGACGGTGTGTGAATGTTGTTTGTTTATGTCTATATTTTTCACTCACTGGAAAGCAATTGAAACCTCTGTGCTATTTTTATGTGAAGTAGCTCAGATTCAGCCTGGACCTTCACCAAAAAAAGACGAGCGACGTAAGAATAGTTGCTTGTGGCACTCAGGAGCAGGCAGTGCGTGAAATGTTTGAGGATTCGAGTTTTGCCTCCACAGGAAAGTATTGAGGGAGGGGTCTCATCCTGTAGCAGAATGCTGAGGATGAAGAGGCTAATCAGGCACAGAGATGTTTCTAACGGGCAACTCTCAAGACACCAGGGAGTAATAAGCACACCTGACAAAATAGGGCATCTGCCAATCTTACCAAGGCCCCCTATGGCAAACACATGCTGCCTCGTTACTCAGCCATGTCCACTCAGCTTCCTGTATGAGGGGGGGTACTGGGGCAGGGGGGGTCTAGTCATTAGTCTCCACAGGGATGTAAATGTTTTTTTTTCTTAATTTGACTGTAATAGACCAAACTGTGTCAAACAATCAACTTGTCAAAAGGGCAAATATATTTTAGCATCTCTTGCTCATAACCCCATATGTCAGATGGTGATATTTGTTGCATGATAATGCTTCTCCTGTTCAGAATCCCTGTATTAACTTTTGTCAAAAATAATATTTTGTTAGTTATATGTAACTTTATCAAAGCAAGTGATTTTTTTCCTATGTGTTTTCCTATGTATACAGAACAGTAAAAAATAACGCCAGCCAACTTTTCGGGAACCTTACAAATTACCCATCATGCAGTCTGCTGCTCCTTTGTTTATACATACTTGATTTCCTCTAGTCATTACTGGGCTCCAGTGACCATTTGTAGTGTGAAAATCATTAATTAAAAATAACCAATGACAAATAGGGAAACGAGCCTCAGTAAATCTAGTTGCCACTGTGGCCTCAGCACCTGGATGGGATTAAATACAGCAGTATTTCACGCTCTAGGAGTTAAAGGCTTCCAGCCAACTTTGACAAAGAAGGTACTTATTTAGTAGAACGTGACACTCATTTGTGATAATGGGGAATGTTCCATTTTCACCCTGGGCACCATACAGCACTTTCTGGGATTGTCACAATCTGTGAGAGTCACAATCCCACTCTATTGTAGTGTCCTGTCCACACAGTGCCACTATCTCACCAACATTCAGACCTACAGTCAGGGACGCCGCTAGCAATTTTGGGCCCTATGACAAAATATGAGGTTGGGCCCCCCTACCAGTGTTATTATTAATAAAGCAGATCTCTGGGGGGCCCTAAAGGGCGTGGGCTCTTAGAATTGTCCCAACTTTCCCCCCCTTAGCGGCGCCCCTGCCTACAGTATAGTGTACACACCACTAACTTCTGCTACCTGGATCATCAGAGTAAGCACTGTGAGAGTGAGGGAACCATCTCTGGGTATCTAGTGATTAGAATAAAGATTTCTTTTATTGTAATTTTTAGTGTATTCACATACAAAATAAAATAAATGCTATTCCCCCAAGACTGAACAGTGCCATAATAAATAGTAGATAAATATCACAATAACATGATGCATATGAAAATGTAAAAGTAAAGCAGCTGGTAGAAGAAAATTTGCTGTATGCACTTTGGCGTGTGGGTTTCTGTATTTGTGAGGGAATTAATGAATGAATAATAATGGAAAAATAATAGGATTAATAACTCCCCATTTTTGCTCCTTCCCAGCTCCCAGCCGGCCCGGACCAAACGGTGAAGGACACCCAATACCTGGTACAGGTGTGTTGGAAGCTATGAGGGAGTAAAAATGTGGGCTGTTTGGGGCCCCTCAAGCACTGGATCAGTGCATGGATGGGTTATTATTATTATTGACGTCCAACTTCCAGCAACATATCCTTAAGAGGCCTGCCGGGATCATAACTTATAAATATTAGCAGAATATTTTTTTTTTACATTCCGTAACCTGAATGTTTATATACAGTAAGGAGACAAACAATAAGGCATTTGTTTTAATAGTAACTGAGATGGTATCTTCTGGCAGAGTCTGTTGCTGTGCTTGTAGAGTTCACTCCGGTTTGGCCTCCACAGCCTCCTGAATACTTGATGAGTGTCATGTTGATTTTGGATTCACTTCCTACCATCTTACCATCAATTTCCTTCATTTAGGGCTTTGCACTTCAAAGTTTTGAGGGTCAGTGCTAATTCCTAAGAAAGAGTACAATTAACTCTTTTGGGGGAAGCATGTGGCTCAGCCACAGGCCCTGGAGCAAGGCCCTTAACCCCCAGCTCCATGGGTTGGCCTGCAGGTGGCTGCCCTTCGCTGCCAAGCCAGCTCTCACCTGTATGTGTGTCTAGGGTAGGCAAAAAGAGAATTTCCCTCCATGGGTCACTGAAGTAGTATTACTACTATGATTACAGCTGAAGCAGTTATGTAGAGCCCCATGAAACCACCTCGCCTCAAAAACCCGCCTGTTCTTCAGGTGGCTGTGAGTAGACTGAGGCCCAAGCAGGGTTTCGAGGGTCCCCGGGCGGCCTTGGCTTCGGGGTTCCACTAGAGGCGAGGTCCCCTGGTTTGGTGAAGAGAGGTGAGAGGTGCAGCCACAGTACTAAAACCGTGAATGAACCTAGGGGAGAAATTGGAGAAGCCCAAGAAGCACTGCAGATCCTTCACTGTCTGGGGCTGAGGCCAATTTTGCACAGCTCTCTTCCTCTCTTCATCCATTCCCACGCCCCTGGATGTGATACCCCAGGAACTTGGTCGGGATGTGGAACTTACATTTTTCTTTTTTGATGTATAGGTGGTTATCTCGAAGTTGTTGTAGCACTTGTGGGATGTATCCCTAGTGGACATTGTACGAGGGGGAATAGATTAAGATTTATGATGTCATTTATGTACACAATGATGTCATTTATGTACACAATGGCGAATCGATGGAGCATGTCAGACAACACCTGGCACATGAAGTTCTAATAGGTAGAATAGCTGTTGGCCAACCGATACAGCATTACCAGATATTCATATTGTCCCGTGGTGGTGATAAAGGATGTCTTCCATTCGTCGCCATCTGGGATGCACACCAGCTTGTACGTACTTCATAATTCCAGCTTGATGAAGATCTTGGCTTCACGAAGTTGCTCCAGGGCTAAGGGAATCAGGGGCAAGGGTTCCCGATGTTTGCCTGTGATGGCATTCAGCCTCCAGTAATCAATGCAGGGCCTCGGGCCTCCATCCTTCATCTTCACAAAGAAGAAGCCTGAGGGGATACGAGAGGTGGAGGGATAAACAATAGCTTGGGTCAGGGCCTCCTTCACGTACGTTCTCATGGCCTCCTCTTCTGGGTGAGACAGCATGTAAAGGCATCCTTTTCGTCAGGGGAGACCAGCTCTATGGCACAATACAAGGGATGATGTGGTGGTAAGCCAAAGGCCTGGACTTTATATTCTCGTGGTATCTGGGGCTCTCTACAGACGGCACTCGACATGGTAATGAGTTACAACTGGTGAAACATAACAGGGTCCACGCTAGGATTTACCCTCCACCCAGTCTATACATGGGCTATGCTGTTGTAACCAAGGGTGACTGAGGATGAGTCCGTCTTTGACAGAGGATAAGACCAGGAATCTCTTTCACATGGGTGATTCCCATCTGTATCCAAAGAGTTGACGTGTGGTGGAGTACCTCACTAGCAGCCAGGGGGGAGCCAAACAGTGCCAAAAGTACAGTACTTTAAGGTGTTGGTTTTCTACTGGCATAAAAACTGGCCAAATGACATCACAGTGCGAGGCAGAGTATTTTCTACTGAATCCAAAAAATGGCTGTACTATATTATAAGGCTGGATTATGTGTTGATTAATACCAACATATGTTATGCACTTGTAATTCTTACATCGCTATAGTCAGGTAGGTTAAATATTAGGTTTTTTTTAAATAATTTTTATCCTTGCTGTTGCGAAACAGTACACAGTAGAAGGCACGGGGCTCTGAAACCATAAAAGTTTGAAACACAGGCAACCAGGAACAGAATAGGAGGGTTGAAGCAGAGTCAGGGTCATGGAGCGAAAGGTCTTGAAAGCCAGGAAAGTCAGTCCGACAAAGCGGACTCAGGGCAGAGACGGCAGCACAACAGGGAGGTCGGATCAGGGCTGCATGGAGGATGCTCAGTAAGTCGAACTGGAACAACAATACCTTGCGTTGGAGTAGCGAGTAGTGTCCACTTCCGTAGATTTTGCCGATCTCTGACGATTAGCCGGGGAGTTTGTGTGGGGGGTGTGACTGGGTCGTGACACTTGCTGTTTAAATCACTCCTAGACCAGTTTGTGAGGAATCTGTGAGGTCCTTTTCACTGGCCCTGTGGTAGACTGGTGACCTGCCCAGGGTGTACCCTGCCTCTCGCCCAAAGATGCTGGGATTGGATTGGATGGATAGATGGATAGATGGCTTCTCATTTTATAAATACCCCAATATTTTTTTTACAGCAAAATTCACATCGCTATATTTACAATAAAATCACATTACAATATTTACTATAAAATCACATCACTGGAACAGCACGCTATATACTATTTAGACTATTTCCATGCTGTCCTAGTATATTAAACATTTAATATACTATAATACATTTAATATACATATTAATTAGTTCTATCTCTTCTTCCGACTAAATCACATTGGTCAGATTTATCATTGTTTTCTGAGTTGTAATGTATTTAAAGGCAGTCATCACCATTTACGTAATTTGCATAACCAATCTGTCATGGGAACAGGGCATGGTGCAAGCAGGAGAAAGAGGTGACCATTCACCAGCGGCTCTGAGACATAAGAAAGTTTATTACAGAAAATAAATATACTGGGTAAAACTACAAACAAAAGGACCACGAGGGGTCAAAAAGCAAAATGGGGACAAGTTATACATAAACACAAACACAGGCACCAAGCAAAAATCAAAACAGAACACAAACCAAAAACTAGGAACAAGAAAACTAGAAAATAAACACTGGGGAACAAAGTCCAATAATTACAAATAAGGAGGAAGCTGGTCACAAACTCATGACCAAATGGCTTATAGCCACACACTCAGCCCATAGAGCCATGCAGCAGTCAGAGAAGCTGGGGAAACACACTAAGGGCATAAAGGACACAGGGAGGACAGGATGGCCAGCAATACTGGCCAAACTGGGGGGGACATGAAAGGTTGAGGAGGACGGGTGCTGACCCTGACATGTTCAGCAAAGAAAGTCCAACCCCAAAGTACCAAAGTAACAAAAAAGTACCCCAGCTGGGACTGGCTGAGCACCTGCATGCCGGCCTCACATCAACAAGCTCAATGCCAAGCGTCAGATGGAGTGGTGTAAAGCGTGCTGCCACTGGACTCTGATGCAGTGATGGAGTGGTGTAAAGCATGCTGCCACTGGACTCTGATGCAGTGATGGAGTGATGTAAAGCGCGCTGCCACTGGACTCTGATGCAGTAGAAAGGTGTTCTGTGGAGTGAAGAATCATGCTTCTCTGTCTGGCAGTCTGATGGTTGAGTCTGTGTTTGGTGGATGCCTGGAGATTGTTACCTGCCTGACCGCCGCAGTGCACAGAGCAAGGTCCATAAAGACATGGTTGGGTGGGTTTGGTGTAGAAGAACTTGACTGGCCTGCACAGAGCCCTGACCTCAACCCCATCGAACACCTTTGGGATGAACTAGAACAGAGATTGCGAGAAAGGCCTTCATATCCAACATCAGTTCCTGACCTCAGAAATGCTCTTTTGGATGAAACAGAAAAAAATCCCCCAAACAAACTCACTAAACTCGTTGAAAGCCTTTTCAGAAGAGCGGCAGCTGTTATACCTGCAAAGTTGATCCTCACCAACTGCATATTGATGCATATGGATTTAAAATGGGATGTCAAAGGTTCCTGTAGGTGTAATGGCCAGGTGTCCTAGTACTTTTGTCCATATAGTGTAATTCCAGGGCAACTTAATTGGAGACTACAAACCTGACTTGAACCAGACTTTAACAGACCAGTATTTGAAGCACTGGAAGGTTCATCTGAGGGCCCACAAACCTCAAACCCCACTTTCAGAATTCACTCCAGAATCCTGCGAATCTCTAACTTCCTTAATTTGTTCTTCCACTATATGACTCCTCCGTTCCAGGATTTGCCCCCTCTTTTTGCACTTACACTTTCTGAAGTTTCATGTAGTGCAATGGGGGTGAAAGAACTGATCGGCCACACCTACCTGTTCAAGCATCTGTCGCTTGGAATGTCTTTACCTACGAAGATCATTAATATTACGAATCTTGACAGGTTTCTGATGTCCGTCAATTGCTTCCAACTTAAAAAAAGGAGGATGGACATTTGTCTTTCAGTCATACATACCAACTTGTTCTTGTGCTTGAAATCCAAGGTTCCAAATTAGCTCAAACATTAAGATGAAAGATGAGAGTAACAGATTTGTTGGTTGTAGTTCTTCCTTGATTTCTTCATTATTCTTCCCAGTAACAGCCTCTAATGGCTCTTGCAATCTTCATTCTCCACATCATGTCATTGACATGTCTGTAAGATGTATTTGAAGAGCTAAAGCACCTGAAAATCTAAAATCCAGATCTATGGCCAATCCGGCCTACCAACCACATTCCAGACAGTAGAAAGAGTAACTGGTGGCTTTATTTTTGACTGCATCTATGCATATGTCCAATGTGGTCTTGGCTCCAGAGTTCCAAGAAAATGTCCTGCAGCATACTGTTAAGCCCATTTTAATGTTGAAAGCTCTGGTTTGTTTCCTGAGTGAGGTCTGTCAAAGTTTGTCCAGTGATAATTTGAGTCCCTCACAATTGAAATTCATGGAGGTATTTCTCATGCTCCAAGGTTCTTGCAAAGAGTCATCCATATACACTTAGTCCTCTAATAATATTAGCAGCTGATTCTTTTCCATAACTTAAGGTTGCAGGAGCTCCTGATATCCCCTAATGCACTTATTTGAACTTTAAGAACCCAAAATTATAAACAAAGTCTGTCATCACTTCATTAGCTTCACAGCAGTCCATGCAAATTTTTTTCCCACTACTTAAATCATAGTCACATGTCCGTGGCACCTTGAGCAAAGGCCCTTAACCCCCAGTTCCTTGGGCGCAGCAAGTGGGCTGCCCTCTACTCTGCTATACTATAGTGCTGGGGAAAACCAGAGAGATCTGTCCCAGAAGGTCTTGTGCACAGTAAACCAAATGTTGTGCTGTTCACTCTTAGAGCAGCTCACATCAAATTCAAGATATGAGGAAACAGTTCTCCGGTCAGGCAATGTCTAGGCTAGTTTCTCCTCCTCTCTGATATTGGGGCGTTATAAAACTTGAATGAATCCAGTGCCACCTGACTTTCATGCATGCTCTCACTGTGGGAAATAACATTGGGGACAACTTCCACTGGAAACTGTGAGCCACAGGAAGGTCCCATTTCACTGCGATATGGCTGAGTGGACACATTTCTGAGAGTGATTTTTCTTCAGTGTACAGCAGTACTTGTCTGCATTTCTTGAGTCATCAGTAAGCCCTCTGGGAAACACGACTCTTAAGGGTAATCTACTAACGGTGCTTTAGTGATGGCTTCCTGGGATATTCAAGGATTTCTGTAACTTTAGCCATCTCACCCAGGGACAGCACTAAAGTCTTGACGTGTGGTAACAACATAGTACCTTGGCTTGAGTATTCTCCCTGACCAGCTGTCATCACGGTGACCTTTTCATGCACGTCTTTCATTTCAGGATGAACCACTAAGGCGATCAAAAAATCTTCCCCCACATGTTTTCTTACATGCTTCAATTGGCTTTTTCATAAGTGATGTGTTTATTCCAATTACAATGTACACATTATGGGGTCTAGACACATCAGTACAGGTATATCAGTGGTCCCTGTTATCCAGTTACAGATCCTGGAAACTCAAGCTTCAGGGGCAAGCATCCATCCAAGCTGAGGCTCCATATCCACAAATTTTAAATACTTCAGGTACTTTTCACAAAAGGATACTACAGAGTAATTAGTGACCCATCAACAGGTAATTAGTGATCCATTAACAAGTAAAGCTTTAGCATAAATACCCTCCATCTGAATAGGAAGGCTGGGTCCTGTTAGCTCAGCACCCATTCCGCTACTGAGAACCTGTGTAGTTTCATATTGATGATGGACTGGTTCACATTTCATAAAGTTTTCTCCATTCACACAGTCTCATTTATGATGCAGCTTCTCCACACACCTCCAACAGAAGATATTTGTCCTACCAACTGTGTTGCTTGTTGTTGTACATCTCTCACCAGTTTGCATCTTGGGTGAGTCAGGTGTTACTGGGACAACAGCTGCTGTAAACAAATGAGTCACTTCACTCATTAACTTCATAAATTCGTTCTCTGGCAGCTTAACTTCATAGTCAGTTGGCTCAGTTTAGATGGAGGACACAGAGCAGTGACTTACAATGTCCATAGTGACTTACAATATCCATAGCAACATTTCTTTTTGGATTATGTTCTCAGCTTTTCCTTTTAAAAGTTGAGTGAAGGAATGTTTCCAATCTAGATGAATCTGACAACATCTGCTGCAGGTCCCCTGAGGAATTACACTGCCCGCTGTTAATTTCATAGTATCTGAACACCACCATCCTTCTTGAAAATACATTGCCTGTTTGGCCCTCACCTCATACTCCTCCTTATCGCTGGGTGCTGGTATCACTCCTAAGTATTTGCGCAGCTTTCTGTACTTCTGGCCTTCAACCGGTGTAGTATTGTGACATTGGTAAACTAGTGGATTAACTGCAGCGTTGAGTATGAGGGACAGGGAGACTGTAGTCCCTCTTTCCGCCTTTTCACAGAAAAGACAGCCGCTTACTGTAAAATGCATCAGTCTCTGTTGAATTCGGATGAGTGGGACTTGACACCCACTCTGTGTGTGGGCCATGAACCTGCTTCATCAAGTATTCCAACGACAGCAGGAGAGTAATTTCAGAAACCTTCCTAGAAGTTTCAACTAAGACAGAATGCTGCTGGCCCATTGCATCACGGTGTCGACCACACACTGCTGCCTTACCAATTCCCTTGACACTATCTAACACTTTGCACACAATAGGCTCTATGCCGTCAACCAGCACATTACCTAACACAATGGCATTCTCAAGTGCAAAACTTATTACCCCAAGCTATGATCTCATTGACATCTATGTTGCGCACCTGACACTTAGACTGAGTGTTTTAATGAAAGAGGACAGATAAATTTAATTGAACCAACAAAGCACTTATAAATTTCAGGTCACTTTGTGAGTAATAGCACAGATTTCTTGCTATTGCTTGTTACTCAGTATGCAGGGGTACAATGCACATATAAAGCATTTATAAAATGGTAGAAAATTATAAGTAAGGAAATACACTGGGGGTTATATCTCAGTCACAGTTTTCACAAGTGATCACAAAAGATGGAGGGGAAAGTAGAAACCTGTAACTGGGAAGCATCTAGTGATCAATCAGTGTGCAATGGATCCTGTAACTGAATGATACGGAGATGCCCAGCGACTGTGGCTGGCAGAGAGCCTCCTGAAAGCAGAGCCGCTCATCCTCCATGGACTTCTTGGTCCTTGATGCTCAGCGGAGCTAACAATCCGTACTCTCACTGATTTCATGCAAGCAAGGAAGCCAGGGAAAGCATGCAGCTTTGTGAAATATCTAATTTCCACAAAAATATGAAAAACGAAATATTTTTCCCTACACTGAGTATCTATTATTCCTTCTTCACCAGTCAAAAAAGTCTCTTTCATTTGGCCAGCTGAGGATTATTACCCTGCGACTGGGAGACAAACCCATTTCATCAAACCCTTTAACCCATTAGATCCAAATACTCACCATTAAATATAATACAATATAATACATTTCATTCATTTATTTAGCAGTTTTATCCAAAGTGACACACTTTTTTATTTTCATTCCTTTTTTTTGAGAAAATGGGGTCAGCCGGTCCCCTGAACAACTGGTGGTTAAGGGCCTTGATCAGGGACCCAATGGTAACATCGCTCAGCTGCCCTAGTGATTTGAACCAGCAACCTTCTGATCACAGATGCAGAATCATAACTCCCCCCCCCAATAAAGACCAAACAATAGTATACTATTTCTCTCTGTTTAAGGGGAACTACCTATTTCTTCATTATGAGTCTCTCATGATGAGTAACTTTGCCAGAACAATCACTTTCATCTTTCATGCCCTAAACCACAATTCCCAGCAGCCTCCGCAGAGTCTTCATCGGCAGGAATTCTCCAGACAGCTGGAAACACTAACAGAAAGATATTCCTGGAACTTTCCAGAGTTCCTGACCTCAGACCGTCACAGGGTGGCCCCTCCTTACAGACGATTGCCCGGGCAACTGGCGACACAGGGCGTCTACAATAAGGCCGGCGACATCCTGGCCATGCGGACAGTAGGATGAAGTCTGAAGACATCATTTCATTGACGGTTCGCCCCTCTGTGTCCCCCCATTATTATCCTTGATATCTCTGTATCGGCATTGAAATTTCAACTTGAAAAAAAGTCCAGTTTTTACCAAGGCCTGTTAGAGACTTGGCGTGGCACGAGAGTTTATTTATACGCTGCATGTGCTGGGCCCAGTGCACAGCGGGGTACATTTCTTCCTGTCAAAGACCTCCTTTTCAGGCCCTGCTTTCTCTCTTTACCTCAGTTTCTTTCCACATCTATACAAGGTCCGTGATGGCACTCAGAGCAGGGCGGATTTTTTTCTTTGCGTTAAATTTGGAGATTGAAATGTCAGAGATGGTTCGTAACCTTTTTTTTACGGCGTGTGGGTGGGTGTTTTTTTGACCCCACACAGATGGCTGTGCAGAAATCCTCTCTGCTTTTCGAAGGGTCTGTATCTGAAACCTGTCAACTGTGAAAAAACCTTAAAACTATCAAAATATGAATCATGTCCAACACTGGCTGTTTGTTTTTAAGAACCCTTAAACTATTTTGTTGCAGAAATAATTTCAAGGTACACTTTTATAGGTTTATAATCTTTTTTCAGTAGAATATATTACAGTTCGGTTTATTATTGTGTGTGTGTGTGTGTGTGTGTGTGTGTGTGTGTGTGTGTGTGCGCATGCACTGCCCTCTCTGTGTGGTGTTTTGCCACATCTGTGTGTTTTTTTCTTTTTTTCAGTCTGCAATCCAGGAAGTGTAGAAAGATGAAGCCCTGCTTTCTGTGGGCCTGATGTCTTTCATCTCCACGCGACAGGCAGAATTATGCCATATTATTTCAAAACTGAATCCAAATAAGTGGTAAAGTAAGTAGGAACTCCAGGAATCCCCCCACCCTCCCCCCCTGCCCACAAAGGTAGCAGGAGTGCGGGGGGGGGGGCTTTGGGCACCTCTTACAGTGCATCAGAACAGGCCTTCTATGTGGATAGTGTAGATATTATCGATTGTTCTTTGAGAGCAATATATATATATATATATATATATAAATATATATATGTTTTAAAGCCCGAACCAGGAAATCATTCATTTTGGTGTTTTCATTCATGCCAACCTCAGGAACACAGGAAATGGGAGAGAAGCAGGCTTTCCCTGGTAGGGGCCGTGATGAATGAAGCACTATGTGGAAGGAGCCAGCTCGCTGTTTTAGAGCCCCAGAAAATCTAACCAAAAGCCTTTTTATAAGCCAATAAATTAAATGGTTGCGTGGGCGGGGCAGGTTGGTGTTTTTAGATGTCTTTTTTTTCATTTTATTAGGCTCAGTCAAGCGAAAAGAGGTTGATTATATATCATGTGTTGGCTCTGAGATTGGGGGGGTCGTGT
>JAODKF010000018.1:20689646-20708930 GCA_026779585.1 Mormyrus proboscirostris
ATATATATATATATACACACACACACATACATACATACACAACGTCGCGACGTTACTAATAATTAATAAAGAAAACTAGAATAGACAGCTGTCTCGGCATAGGCTGACCATCACCTGCCACTTACACCGCCCATGGGGACAGATTGGGTCAATGAACCGACAAGAAGGGAAGTACTACATTTAAACCACATAGTCAGTATTTAAAAGCTGGGCTGGCGTGCAGCCGTAACTGCCTAACCGGATGCGCCCTCTCTGCAAACCCGAAAATCTCCCACCTTTCCCGAGGCTCCGTCTCCGATCAGCACGACTTTCAGCTGCCGATCACGGCTGTCTTCCTCCGAATCCGACATGGTGTCGACAGATACCGTGCGGAGCGCTCCGACCGACGTAGGGCTGTGATACGGACAGGAGACGAACCTGATCAGACAGAGATTAAAAGGACCAGTACTAAGCAACCAGGCGCCATGTTCGTCCTGGAGCTGGAGCTGGATATGTACCATTGTAGTCACCCAGGGAGCCGATTACTTATTTTACCAATAAACTGACAGATACATTTTTTGAAATGCCGTACAAAAATGTAAATCAACGCAAATATAACTCCAGTGTACATTTAGGTGTCATTTCTTAAAGAATGCCGCGATTTTTAGTGACCATGGTAAATGGATGCGTCTAGCTGTGACGCGTCTCCGTCGCTATGGTAAACGGGGTCGGAGGTAACGCGCCCGCCTCCCCCCCCCAAAAAAAAAAAAAAAAATTTCAGACTTTACTATTTGTGTCGTGTCTCTTTGCCTGTTTTTAGTAACCAGACAGTACAATCAGAAATGAGACTATATCTGGGGACAAAGCAGGAAAAATGAAGAGATGGGTTCCTTAGTCATTTGCGAGTTACTTGATTATCTTATCGGCATGTTAAAGTTTTGCTCACGTATAGCAAGCGATGCCCCATCTATGCCCGTGCAGCGTGCAGAAGGCTGGATAGACATTATACGTGCTATTTTGTGGGTGATTCATGTTTTGCAAGCTTAAATACGTGTGTTACACGGTGGCTTTATCGCCTCAAATACAATACTGCAATGCATTTTCCTGAACACACCAAACCTCCTATGGGTATTTTGGAAGCCGTAGGAACTTGAAACTGGAAAATGCAGGTGCATTTGCGAGGCTGGCTGAACAACAATCAAGGTGCATAAGAACGACGTCCACTAGTAGCAGGCCTACCTCTATCCATGCGCTAATCCATAAAAAAATAAATCATCCACATGCCTTATAGACTTTCTAATTACTTAAAATTATGCAGAGCCGGTAGTAAATGTAAAATATGACGTTAAAAATAACACCTAACAAGATCATTACAATTACGGATGACTAGTAGAAAAATAGACAGAAAATGTTTTTATAATTTAAAAAGCATATTTCTAAAACACTGAGTTTAAATTACTCAAATGTTGACCGTTTTATAATTGCAGTTCAGTACAATTTAAAGTTACGTATCAGGTGAGCCTTTTTCGTAATTGAAACGGGGCAATTGTTGTGACTATAGTGTCATTATAAATAGATAAAATTTATTTGTGAATTATGTACAACTACTAAAAGAAAAAAAGAAGCATATGTTAAGTGTAATTTGATTACCGGGGGTATGCATATCTTGATTTATAACAATCCACCGGCAATGTTCGTGGCTCTTATTTCTGGTAGTTTGTTATTTTGGATCTTCCGTTAGCCGTATAGGAGGGATTACATGATGACCTTACCATGTGCTATGTTAATCATGATGAATCAGAGGGCTCGTTTGAGACAGTAAAGATTCCAGAAAATATATTAAATGTCTAACATGGCCACCCAAATAGAGCTGTCCAGGTCAAATGGGAGAGTATATTTATGAACGAGCGCTGAACCGCAATGAACCGCTCTTGCAAGAAACAGGACGAGGAAAGTTTGATATTGCAAAATGTTCCGCTGACTGTAGGTTTTCAGTCATATACAGATTTGAATTAAGTAAACCCACAATTAGAAAAACAAATGTTCACACATATGTGGGACAAGCAGCAACGACACAATTCGGAAGACAAAAACACATCGGTTAATAATTATTTTCTGTTTTTGCCCTATGCAGACGACAGTATTTGTGCTACAGGTGTGTTCTGTTAGCATCATACGCCAAATAAAACCTTGAATACGTTTATTTATTTATTTTGGAAGATTTTTTTCTATACTGTCTAAATAGGTAGGCCTATTTAGATATGTGATGTAGGCCTTTAGGTTATTAAGAAAAAGGAAACTTTAGCCTAAATGTTTTTGCTACACAGATTATTAAAAGTTATACGAAGGCCAAGGCACAAGCTATTAAGTCACAAAAATGTAGAAAAAAATGTAATAAATAAAAGCAGAAATGACAGTTACGACAAACAGAGGACATAGCTGGACTGTTTTGTTTTTAATTTGAGGGGGTTGGGGAGCATAAATGGGTATTAATGGGAAACCAAAGCTAGACAAAACCTGACGGCTCAAGGAAAGCACTTTGCGAACAGTGTGTTTATGATTTTTTTTTAAATTAGGTACATTAAGAGGGGGAACGCTGTAAGATAAGATCACTTATAGCTGTACAGTGTGTTCTGTGTTGTTTCAGAGCACGATGTTTTAAAGATGAACGGTCCGCGATTGGCTCCTATGCGGCCGATGTGAACTGCGACTGAGGATGATTGTAATTTAGCTGTGAAATAAAATGTTTAAAGTCCTTCAGATATACAAAAGGAGAAGATGATGTGCTTTTATTATCAACAACTACACAGATTTCGTCTCTTTACAATATCATCTATCGTAGGGTACTTTTCTATCGCCTAGTGTTGGATAAAAGTATAATTTTATCCTTACGTTACATTTTTGGTTTACAAGGATATTTATTTCAATTTAAATTCTAGGATTTGGCTTTATTAGAATTGCCTTTTCTTGAAACAGTTTTGAAATGTTTAAGGAAATAATTTCTTTGTCTTTCCCGTTTCTGTCTTAATGTCTCTGTCTTAATGATGCTGCGATGTATCACACACACCTATGTGAAGCGCCTTGGTGTGACTTTTGTGCAAATGTTTACCAAATTTTGTATTTACGTTTGAGGCAAATGGTTCATTTTTATTTGTTATAATTTTACATCGGTTTTGTTAATTATATCAGTCCTTTTGCAAGTGAATGATTAATTCATTTTTTACACAAACACACATATAAAAATGGTGCCAGATAGCAAAAAAAAAAGCTGGAAAAATAAAATGCAGGATAAATTCAGCAAAACAAATTTAAATTCAATCATTTAAACTAAACAAAACTGGTTGGACAAACGAAACAAAATATCACCTTAAAGTTGTCACTGAGTGTTTATGTTAAATGGCTTTGCTCTTTGTCTGAAGCAGCAGGAAGTATTTGGATGAAATGGAACTATATAGCATACTCGCAGAAGTCACGTGTATCTGCAAAGGTGGCGTTATCCGTGGCCTTTTTTCTGTCCTCGAGTCCACCTGTGCGCGTGGTCCTACACTACATTCATTGCTCAGGACCGATGTTGGCTCTTGCATGAAGAACTTAAACCTTTACCACCACAACGTCTCCTGCACCGCAAGCGACAGGAATGGCATCCCAGCCCCATCCACCCCCACCCAAGCACAAGAGTCCCTTTTTGTGCAAAAACATCCGAACCATTCAGAGATCGTACATGACTTACCTCGGGCACAAAACAGAAAGATGATGCAGCGAAAATCGGGGCGCCGCAGTTTAGTTTTTCGCCATCCGCTGGAGACGATGAGCACACCTGCAGCAAGGGCAGCATTGTTTTCATAGCATGTTAACTGTTTTGCAGGATACTGCACAGATAACCAGTGCAGTCGATATAGGCGACACCGCAACATAGGCCTAGAGACAGTGAGGACATCACACGCGTGACGTGACGTTATCTATACTATAAGCGCCTAACGTTTCGAATGTCGACAAGGAGATATTCAAATACTTCTCTCATAAAACTCTTAACTAAAATGGACCGAATGAATTAGAAGAGCTTTACTCCAACATTATTGTCTTGAATATAACATGAAATTGGGTACTTCAGTAATTCTTTCCTCGAAATATAATGTTTAAAAATAACAAAACAATCGTGAAAGATAAATTCTTGTTAATGTAATGCTGAACAAGGAGAGCATATTGTTTAAATATAAATGTCATATAACAGCTCAAACCAAGAAACTAAATGAATATGGTGGATATTGTGTTGCCAATGGATAATCTTTCATCACCGAGATTACTTAACCCAAACTAATAAGAAGCATTCACATCCACAGATGACATCAATGAAAGTGTTCAGAACACGTGTATCGTCCTGTCTGGGCACAGGACAATATCTTGGCACCTGCAGGTGCTATGGGCGACATAGGCAACTGCCTAGGGCGCCGACATCTGAGCGGGCGCCTACTTGCCACCCGGGGACGCCGGCACTGATGCTCGCCTATAGGGCGCCACTTCGGCTACGGCCGGTACTGTGCACATGTAAGCGGGATTTATTTTTCTATAGAGGCCCTAAGGTCTTAACCTAACTGGTCTCAGGTTCAGTCTCCGGCTACCAACCAATTTTTGCTTGTGCATTTAGACTGTACGGCACTCAGTTCAACGAAAAAACGTAACGACATGTATCATATCACCACTTCATTCGTTTAGTGTCATGTAACGCGGATTTCCGTTATATTACATCTGTGCACAACCGTCTTTACCGATGTTCATTTTTTTTAATTTATGAACGGCCTTTAGTTACACTTCACTAACGGAAATTTGGTTTTCATTTAATTCCAAGTTTTACTGCTTTATTAGCTTTATTTTACTATAATTTCAGCAAATGTGAACCCAAAGACACTGCAAAATGTAAATCTAAATCGATACGTTTACTGGCAGTATTTTTACCATTTTTATTATACGGTTTTGACTCATAGTCTGCAGTACTGACTGACTCACCTTTCCGGGTCCCGGGTTCCAGCAAATTAAAATTACGTTTGATGGTTTCTTAGAACTCAGTATTCAGTGGTCATTCAATGCCGTAGCCCACAGAAACGCAATAGAAAGGCTGATTTAATACTCATTTTTGCCGCTGTCTTAAAAACAACAGTATTAGAAAAAAAAATAGTCTTGTGAAAATCCCACCGGCGACACTAAGCAATATGTCCTTTGAAATTATGCCATCGTAACCTGACATCTTTAAATATAATTTCATTATCTTATATTCTCGAATAGATTTATCCCGCACTGGCGGAAACATATGGTCCACGGGTTTAAGTGTCAAAAATGTAACATTTGAAATGGTAATTTTCTGTCATTAAATCTGAAATGTGATCTAGAACAACAACTGGAACATGTCTCCAAGCTAGGGAAAATAATTTCACTGATTAAGTGCCATTATGTGTGTCAAGCGCACTCTATTAACGTGTATAAAGAAATTGTCTTTGACGTACTAAATCTTACCAAAAATATACAGGCATTCACATGATAGTAAAGATGTTCTTATAAACCGGTAAATTGGGATACCATGTTAAAGTCGTAAATCTTATGAAAATAAAATGGAACATTCATCTTTAGTAGGATATAGTGAAACAGAATAGTCACAGCGAATAAATTACAGCTTTTAACACTGAACTTTTAAATTGTATTTCAGCAGACGGTCCCTCCTAAATTATCTTTCTTATTTAGGACGATCAGCAAAATGGCAAAAAATTGGAAAATTAAAATTCCAAATATAATTTCGATATTTGAATGCGAAATGACACCGAAACGTTCAATAAATAAAGCGAATGGAAAAAATGTGTAAATATACTTGTATAAATATGTACTTCCATGCCTTTCAGCATTTATTTTAAAAATATTAAAGACGCTGAAACACACAGGTGCGTTTAAGTGATCTGAGAACAAAGTCTGTATTTATCCGCGTGTGTTTTAACTTTTAGCCGCCGTAGAGTACATCTTCTTTTGTAGCGTAAAAGATAACATTTTCTGTTTTTGGTATTCACCTAAATACCTGCACAGGTAGTATAATATTATTATTCGTGGTATATCCGCATATAGACATGGAATAGACTATAGAATAGTTTCCCACTGGCATTTTTATTTCAGGATATCGGATAAATGTTGACTAGAATACACTGGATAATAATGGATAATAATGGATAATATATAATAGTGATTTTTTTTCCTTGTTAAAATTAAAGATGTCCCGAATATACAAATAAGTTTATAAGTATAGCTCCATTTCCTTAGATGACGACCTCATTAATAAATGTCCAGTTTAATATTTATTGATTTTAAATAATTCATTCACAGACTGGAGGAGGACAGTAAACACACCCCTGAACAAATTCACTTAACATTCATAATTTCCTTTTGACGAGCTAGTTCAATTAGTCTTTTTTTTAATTAATAACATTGTTATTGGTCAAAATAATTTATATGCAATATTTTTGTGGTTAAGCACAACATAGCCCTCATGAATTTGGATAGCTTTTTATAGGAAAATTATCACATTTCTATTGTACGACTATATACAACGGACAATTTAAGAAGGAAAGATTCAGCACCAACCATTAGTCAAGCATTTTAAATCGTTTATACGTGTTCCTATTTAAATAAACACTGCACGAACACAATTCCTAAATTATAATTGAAATTGTGTATACTGGCAAATGACTGAATTCCATAGTCGTGATATTTTATTCAATTTACATGCGCCACCAAAGTTATTTGCAGTGTTGAGGCGAAAGGGCACGTGCCGTGCAACAGTAGCTGTTGTCCTGGGAGTAGTGTGCTCCAGCTTTAGCTCTTCGTTAGCTTCTGTCAGAGTAAGCATAAATATTTAAGGGATTGCAATTTAATCGTCCATTCATTTACGCGCCCAAAAGGTCAGCATGTGTGTTCTCTTGGACATATACTATTGGTGTCTCTCGTTTACGTGAAAGGGGCTTGTAATCTGCACATACTGTGGTAATATGTCTGAGCAAGCACATGCTAACGGCAGGGCCCGCTGTTTTTACCTGGCTGAATGCTGTATAACCACTAATGATGCTGGCGCAATTAAAGGTTGAGGAGCACCTGTGCTTTGTGATGTTACCTTACACATGGCACACAAATACCACTCAGAAGCACAATGCATTCTATGTGGTTTCTGGAGAATCTATTATCATTCAACGTCAGCATTAAACAAATTCAGAACAGCATATAGTGCTATTTAACACATGTAATATTGGTCCACAATTTCGTTTTATAAATTAATGTTATGATATGATTTATATTTACGCGTATAATTGCACAATACTGGACACATTTTTTCAGTAATGTTTCATTGATCGACATATGATTTCTGGTGTAATCAGTAAAGGTTTTGCTATCAGGTTTAAATGGGGGTTTGAAAGAAACCCCGGTAAAATAGGCGTATACCTACACGCAGTCAGTGGGAGAGGTTTTAGCCTGTCCATGCAGGCGAATCTGCAGTTTTGATCAACCACCTGCTAGGTGCTTCTCCTTCCTGTTATTTGAACGCGCCATAAGAGAGAATAACGGCTAGAAAATCATTCTAAACAATACAGAAAATATATATTCTGTAGTTTTACATTGATTACACAAAATAGTTGAAGTCCATCATATTGTTTTGTCATTGTAAGAATGTTAGCAGTACACCCAATATTTGCGATGCGCCATTTAATTCTATTTTTATGCTGGATGAAAATTTGCCTGCATATAGGCCTATTTTGGCACATTTACAGACTTTTTTATTGATTTTTTGAATGAGCACTGTCCCTGCCAAATAAACAAACAAATAAACTAATTTAAACAATATGATAAATAACGAGTACCCTTTGTCAATTCCTTAACTGGATTCGAACATGTTGAGCTTCAAATAAAAGGCCTGTTATTATTTTGCTTAGTCATTCAACTTTCATTCAACGCGACTTCGATTAATTAATTTATATTTACCAAGACACATGCCTGTATGCATAATATAGCTGTGAGTCATTAAGCACCTTCACAGGCGCAGATCATCAGCCCCGTCCTGGGACTGAAATCGACAGTCTCACGGCTACAAGGCTGAACCCGGACGCCTCCCTCCTGCCCAAATTATAGCCTGGCTCACTCATATTTTTTCTGTGTATGCAACAAAGAGCATTAAGTCGATTCAAATGTAATAATCAAGTACAGACTGTTCCGTCTGAGCGAAGGACGGACGTACTCCCGGCAGAAAGTAAGATGTGTCATTTACAGCGGTCGCACTACTATGAAAATGCATAATAAACAAGCTGAAGCCTAAACGTGTAAGATTTCATTTTACACCTGCAAAATATTTCTATATGCTCCGTGTATCCTAATCACTGACATTTGTTATTGAAAATAACTGTCACTGGTGCGCGAATATTTTATCACACGTTGTGTGATATGTATGTAAGTATGCACGCATGTATTGTCTATGTACTGGTGTTATAAAAAGCACATTTTAATATATAATTTCATCAAGCGTGTTAAACCATACATGTCTTTATGGAGACATTGCAGTGGTAGGGCACTGGAGTCGGTCTTTACTGATACTCGACTAATTCTTCCGTGTAAGGATTCTTGTCCTGCAATTGACTTTGATGAACAATGGAAACATCGTTGCATAACTAGATGGCCGGCTTACAGAATGAATATCTATCTTGGAGGAGGTGGTAGTCAGAACGCCTTTAACAGCAGCCAAACAACACGACTGCAATCGCAGGCATAGTCTACATTCGAGTGTGATTTTAGTGTTACGCGGCCATATTTTCTGTTATTTATTGCTTCTTAAAAAAGTCGCTAATAATTATTTGAACGCGACATATAAGTTTTTCTTTGAATTGTAAATTTTAATTCCAGGTGAATTACATGTTTTAATGTTTCACTCAAAAGAATAAGAGTTATGTCTATAACAAACAACACTTTTGCATTACAAACAAAACGGGACCGTTTTGCAAAACCAAAAAAAAAAAAAAAAACACGACACAGTGAAACTTAGCATGGAAAATGTATTTAAAAAAAACAGCCAATATTTTAATTATTTGGTTCTGTAAAGTATAATACATATTATATTCATTACATATAAACGAAATTATTGCACGTATATTATGCAATAATTTATTTATTATCAAGGTTGTATCGAAGCTTTTAAGAGGTATGATGTTAAAATGCTTTGTTTAGTATAAGAATGTATGTGAAAACGAATTGCTAAGCTTTACTGCTTTATCAGTATATAGGCAGGCAATCTCCTGCCAGTGGATTAGCAAAACTCTGTGATCTCATTGTCTCATTCATAAAATTACAAAGTAAAAAATAATGTTTTAAATTACTTTGTTCTCTTAATACTGGCTGTTTGTTGTTGATATTTACGATCCCATTAACTATTTCAAATTATTTCGTCACGTGCGCCCTAGCTAGGCTGCGCACCACTGATGTTAGTATGTCACCCCTGGTTACAAAATCTGTTGAAATATAATCTGTTGAATGAAGGAATTATCCAAAATGTATCGCCTTATATAAAAATGTATAGTTTAACATAGTACTAAACAAATTAGAATGCCCAAGGTCAAACGGCCGTAATTTACCATTGAAGGGTTTATCTTGAAGTTTCTCAGATACGTTGAACCACGTCTTGAAATCCACTTTGGCTCCACTGTCAGTGTAAAATGTATGACAAGCCAGAAATGAAAATAATTTGATTTAAGATAAACTATAGCATGTAAATAACCTATTATATTTATACTCAATGTGATAATTACAACGTGGCACGCTACTGACCCATTTAAGTATCATTAAAATAAACTTTGCTTTTTTTAATGAAAATTAAATCTAATAGGCCTATAAGTATCATTGGATCTTTTATCAAGTACTGGGATTTAGGTGTTACTATTTCTATAACATAACAGTCACAGGCTTTTCATTACTAAAATACTGATATTTCACAGAATTCTATAAAATATTTAATAAGTTCAGTGAAAAATAGTGAGTGCACTTTCGGTCTATGTGATACACAAGACATATGAGGGATTCCTAATAAAATTATTCTTAATGTTATGTTATGGATGTTTTTTTATATGGCGTAGCAGGATCTATGATACGGTCAAGTGCATTTTGTCGAAATAATATTATTTAATAATGTTATAATATTATTTAATATATTAATAATTATCGACTGAAATTTCAATACTTCGTTTAAGGCTTAATGCACATACAGGGCCTATTCTTAAAAAATGTCCACCTTTATCCATAATAACATTCACTGCAGGCTAGCATGGGCGCTAAGTGACATTGAGACAAGGCTTTGGGAGTTGCGTCTTCAAAATGTCATGGCAACGTATGTTACACACATGTTAAACGCATGTCACATGTATACGATTTTTCTGCTCTGCAGACCTGCGTGTTATCAGGTGCAAATCCAGTTTAACTGTGTAAAATAACTGACGCAGTACATCATCAATGTAGTTGCAATGATCTTTAAATAAATCAGTGAATTTTCAAACACAGTTGTTTGAGAGCTTGATGTTACTGTTACTCTCTCAACATTGGCTGACTGAAGATTTTTAGATAAATGTATTATTAATCGCTTTGCAAGATAAAATAGAATGAGTATGGCTGAGAAACGAAACATGAAATGGAAGACAACTTTTTGATTGCTTTTGTTTAATAAGTGAAGTGATTCTCAGTAATTAATGCAAATTCATTCTATACTTAGGTTTTCTTAATGTTAGGCCGATATATTATCACTGTCTCCCAATCGGTATATCCTTAATCCCAAATGGAAATGATTGGAATGCTTCCTTGTTAAAAAAACAAAATGTTCATATACTTTACATAACATCAATTAAATAAGCAAAACGCTGAAAATACGAGTATTTCGATGTTGTAATATATTTAGTTTTAATGTGTTATTTCAGTTAACAGAATAATTCACAACTATAGAAAAGTAAATTTTAAGAGTTAAATCGCAAATAATTCTGCTGATCACTACAGGATGATCCAACTTTACACACTTTCAAAACGATAAACATATCAGCTTTGAAATTAGACAAAATATAAACTACCTCTAGGCGTGGGAAAGTGCCAAATATAGATTTTCCGTACCATACAACATCAGGAAGAAGAGAAAGCAATATCGTTTGTTAACAGGTAACCCTGAACCCCACCAGAATCTCCCTCCACAGCTCAGTCACGGTTCTTGCATAATGTTTCCTGAAAAACTAATGCCGAATGATCTTGAAACGTTTCACGTAAAGAGTTGCATTTATTTTTGTAAATCAGTAATGTTCCTCTTTCTTCCTCATACTTTTGATGACGTTATTTTTTAATGGTTGTTTTTCTTTTAATTAGTTACAAATACAATGTTTGGGGAACATTCAGGCAACGTTTCGCCCACGTGTTGTTTAGTGTTAGCTCTTACTGTCCTGAAGATAACGTGCGTGTATAAACATTCCGACAACTCAATCCCAATAACAGTAGAATTTCTCGGGGAAAATAGAATTGTTACCTGGGTCATCACCGGGAGCTCTAGTAGCAGATGGCTTGTATGTTGGAACACAAAACTCATTGGGTAACGAAAACAATTTAAAATACGCGTATAGCAGTCCATACATTCAGAAACAACAGGCTATTTTCAACAATAGTCCAACACTGAGGCGTCGTAAAACAGGGATACCATGAGGCAGTTTACATCGATCCATTGAGCAGTCATGTTTGTTTTTTATTTAAAACAAACTATAGTCTCTTGTAATTATTTTATTGTGTGAAAAATAAATATTCTCATGATGTCCCATTAGCTCATTGATTTCCAGCGCAGGCAGAGAGCGTCCATGCGGGAAGGCAGTATGCGTAGGGGTAGTAATATGACGGCTGCAGAGACAGGAGCGGGGGCCGCAGCAGCTCTCCGGGGTTATATTGTCTTTGGTCGTCCCGCACTAAAACTTTCACCGCTACTTTCTTCGCGGCCGGGGCCGAAGCAAGTAAATCTGCGGCCATCTGACGACGCTTGGTTTTGTATCTGCGGTTCTGAAACCAGATTTTAACCTGCGTCTCTGTCAGCTTCAAGGAGGCCGCCAGGTCTGCTCTTTCTGGTCCGGATAAGTACCGCTGGTGATTGAAGCGTCTTTCCAGCTCGAATACTTGCGCATGAGAGAAAGCGGCCCTGGAGCGTTTTTTCCTCTGTTTCGGCTGATCCACGCTTTTATCGCAAGTGGAATCGTCTAGATTGTTGGAATCTAAAAAATATATATGCAAATACATTACTGTAGGAATTATATTTTATTTCAACAAATTAAATTAAAAACTTCAAAAACGACAGAATTACACCGACTTTCTGTGCGAGGCCTCTGCAAAAATCATTGTCTCTTTATAAAAGTTTAACTGTCTTGCATATGAAATTGGAAAATGGTTAGGAAACTAACTATCAAACACAGCAGTTATACACTGTTACAGTTAATCACGTATGATAAGGGGATATTTTGAGAACTGATTCTTTTATCTGATAACACGTCAGGCATTGTACCTAATAATCTAAAAAACAGAATTCATCCAAAATATATAAACACAATAGAAACAACACTAACACTAGTAGATATGTAATATAATTTAACATAATACAATAAATATATGTGTTAGTTGATTTCTTTATTTTATTTTGGTATTCTTGCACTGTAATATACGATTTCATCATGCACAGCCTACTCACCGGAGACGCTCGCAGAAAGTTCACAGTCGCTAAGACCTTTCGCCATGTCTCCGGCGGTGGACTCATCCATGTCGTCCTGCACGCTGCCATCCAGAGCGTCCGAAGCCGACAGATCCAGGTCCTTTTCCGATTTACACACCGTCATTTTCTTGCTGTCATTCTCATCGCTCAGACCTGAGTCTGAGTCGTAACCTTTCCTGTCGCTTGCCATGCAAGTTCCGTCTTCGTTCTTACATGGAGATGGAAAGTCCTCGGACGTGCTGTCCATGTCCCCAAATATTTTCCACGTCGCCTTGGGAAAGTATACGTCCAGATCTTTCAAGTGCCTACTCTCCTCTTTTTTGTTCAATATAGCTTGGATGGAGAAAGGCGTTAAAGTGTTGCTGCGAACGGCCATTTTATTTGTTTTTTCTTTTTTAAACCAGCGATATTTCACAGATTAGTTCAAGAGCATTTTACTCCTCATCAAACCCTGGATCCTACTTTTTCACTGCCGGAGTTCGGGGTTTCATTGCGTCCCAGAATCTTTCAGACAACGTGCTGAGCAATGCTTACTTCTGCGCGATCACTCCCCTTTGCCAAACTGCTCTCTAGTCGAAACCCTTAGCTGTTTCCTGCCCTTTTTCACCCAGTTCTGCTAACGTCCCTCACCTGTGACTGACAGGAATCCCTTGCGATTTTCTATTGGATAAGAAATAAAAATGTTGTTTTCTGATTGGTCGGCTGCAAGACTGCTAACTAATAGTATGTCAATGCACTTAATTTGTCTTGTAAAGTTTTAACCCTTTACCTATCACCGAGGAATCATTCCTATCTTTTATCCCATTGTCTTTAATGTAGGTGACTTACTTGTGAGTATTTCTTTCATTTCCCCCCAAATTTATTAGTGCTTCCTTGATTACATTAGAAAATATTTGTTGGTTAAGGCGACGAAAACAACGGTAAATAGATATAGGTATATGGAAAAGGGATACGAAATCAGTTACTGATGCATTTCTGACATTGGGTGTGTAAAAGGATGGGCTACAGGTACGTGTATATATTGGGTTACAGGTGTGTGTGTGTGTGTGTGTGTGTGTGTGAATCTAAAATACGACCAGCTTTGCAGTTAATTTATTGTGCTGTTTTATATTAAAAGACGGTCGATCTGCAGAGGATATTACAGAAACAACTTTACCCCAGAGACCGTGAACGTCCAGCGGAAAGTGACAAAAGGTCATTATTGAGAGTCTTTCTCAGAGAATAATAAAGCCTTTTTTAACTTTGACGCCAATATTTTTTAAACATTTGTTGCACGCGGTAATTATTGTCCGTAACAATGAATTTAATGATTAAGAAACTGCAAGTATTATTAGACTACAATGAAGCACTAGAAACATTCATTCATTCAAGAAACATTCGTTTATTTAATGGAAACAATCCAACGACACATTGTTGCGGAAAGTCTAATCAAGACTATGGGCCTATCAAAAAAGTGCACGGTATACGGATGAGATTTGTTATGTATTATTGTAAAACAGAGGTAGAGATTTTGGTCGTCTCTGCTTAATATGAATATCCGAACGACATTAAGAATATATTTCTCGATTTTTTCAATTTTTAATACAAATAAAGAAAATATTATGAAATGTGTAGGACTTTACGTAAAACAACCTAGTTGCGCAATCACTACGTAAACACAGTATATCATATTAAAATAATATGATACATACGATTGAAGAATGAAAATACAGCTGAAGCCACTGAAGAATCATGCAGCTGAATAACAAAGTAAACTATTGTAATATATGTATTTACGAAATTAGATTTCTTGTTAAGTAAGTAGGTTTCGGAAGTTTGTTTTCCAAAGAAATTTCTAATGTTGAAGTCAGAGCAAAGAATGTAATCATTTATCTGTGGTAATTAGCCTACGTTTTACGAACAAAACAACGATGTAGATCTAGAGATATATGTTTTTGTTGCATTATTGTAAATATGATTCAGTCCGAGAGAACTCTTTTTTACCAAATACAAAATGGGTGCAGCGTGAAAATCGTATCCTGGCAGATGTATCACTGTATTCAAATCAATTAAAGCCACGAAGCGGTCCAATACTACTACTACTACTACTACTATTATTATTATTATTATTAATAATATAATAATAATAATAATAATAATAATAATAATGTGGAAATTGTCTGTAAAGTGCATGGGGTATATATGTTTAAGTTAAAAGTTAAATATATACAGGAGCGGAGATTCCAGCAACGCATCTTTTATTCATTATTATTATTATTAATTATTATTATTATTATTGTTGTTGTGTTTAATAATTAGATTTTTTGCAGTCAAACATCCGAACACATTTGCTAAATGGTGCAGTGTAATTTTGTTTCTCATACAATTCAGGCAACAAAAATCTTACATAGTTAATTATCTATCTATCTTGCAACCGCTAACTGTGGGCTGGGTCGCATGGATAGACTATTATGTGAATAATATTTAGAAATAAAATAAAAATAGTTATATCATGTTATAATTATATAATATTACTGAGTACCTACGCTATTGATCTTTATACAGCAGGATTGATACACTAATACTGTATTACAACATTCAAAAAATGTTGTCACGCACATGTTTATATTACTTAACTTTCGGAAATATTGTACTATTAATATTATATTTATCCTCGAGTTCATACTTAATAATTGTGCACTAAAATTTCCCTTACATACGCCTTAATGCAACGCGCTGAAATGTTCGCTGGGGTGATAAATGTAAAATTCGACTTTCAAGGATATCCTGCCATCTAGTGTTAACAAAGTAGCCAATTTCGAATAGTTTTCCGAGTAGATATTAAAACTATTTAATTCTTTACAGATCGTTTTAGACATATGTCCTATATGTTGGATGAATTGTCGGCTAGGCCTACACAATGGGATTTTCCCAGAAAAGAAATGTTATGAATTTCCGTTTGCTTTCTAAGTCGTCATTAATAATACAGTACCAATGATAACAATATATAGTTGTCAGTTTGTCCCTTATATTTTTTGTTATATTATATTTTAACCAAATGTAAGACAGCGCAGATTTCATTTGGTAATAACTGTAATAGTTGTAATTGAAAAAAAAACATACAGGATTGGTAATTTAGCACTTTAATTGCAGTACGGTGGCATTAATCTTAAGTGATAGTGCAGTAGATTTTTCAGTAAGATATGAACTGCCGCCAGAGGACGGTTATCAATACAGATGTAATATATATATAAAAAGTTTTAGATATGTTTAATTTACGCCTGTTTGTTTCAGTTAAACATTTAAACCAAATGAAATTTAATA
This sequence comes from Mormyrus proboscirostris, assembly GCA_026779585.1. Taxonomy (NCBI): domain Eukaryota; kingdom Metazoa; phylum Chordata; class Actinopteri; order Osteoglossiformes; family Mormyridae; genus Mormyrus; species Mormyrus proboscirostris. Next base: position 20,705,710 of record JAODKF010000018.1, read on the forward strand.
TAAAAATTAACATGATTAAACGGCGTCTTTCAGTTTTTGCATATATTTTGTTTGTATATTTCCAACCAACTGATTTTCGTCGAGATTTTCTCAATATGCCCTCTAACAATATAAGGGGAATTGACCTTTAATTCGTTCACTTCGCTCGTCTTCCTTTCAGTTTAGGCCTTTTTAATGGATAGTAGGGGTGGCAAAATAGGACGGAACGAGGGCCCCTCGCTTTCTGCAGGGTGGTTTAAATATTGGCGCCGTAGTACTTCTGTAGAAGTGGATGGATGCATTGAGTGATTCTGACGGGCAGTGCCTTGTATGTCACACAAACTGGTATTATTCCTTTCTAAATCCTCCTCCATTTTCAGAGGACTGACTGGGGTGCGTTCCAAGAGAGCAGTAGTTTCGTATTTTTTCTTTATTGGAAATTATGTCAACAGACCATTCAATATAAAAACAAAATGTCTAAAACGTAAGTCTGCTTGCCCGCTGTAATGATGTAAACAATTGATCTGACTTTTTCTAAACAAGCGCAACCACCCAAACTATGAAAAATGTCAGCACACTCAGTACGTCGACTGTACAAATAGCTTGTAAAGCCTTAATTCCTCGCAGATTTTTTTCCGTTTCTTAGTTTGTTTTCCAATCCGTGACACCTACATGACAAATTGTTATGCTGGTTTTATCACACATTTAACATCTGCTTTGTTTTTAATTACACTTGAAGCTCTTCATTTGTACATTATGCATCTTTTTGATATAGGGGCAGTTTTAAGTGCATTGTTTTTTCATTACAAAGGGAATGTGTAGGCTACCGTTTCCTTCTGTCATATTGCACCAAATTATAGATAAAGTTAAAATATTTAATCTGGTTTGTTTACACCTTCTGGTGCTGCTGTACTAGACTAAATGTGAAGTATTGCCTTTTTAATGTAACAAATCATTTACTCTGTAAATAATTGAAAGTCGTTTAATTGGCGCACGGTGGAATTTGTATGAGTCAATAAACGCATAAGAAACACTGCCCCGTGACCATTATCTGTGATTGTGAAGTCACAATACGGGCGATGAAATGAAGGTGCTCCGCTTCCTAGGTTGATCTTCACGGGTCTGCATTACCCCGAGCTCTACGCTGTGTTTGTCAGGAGGTCTTATCCTTGACGAAGTGAGATATATGTAGACAGATCGTAATGCACTCCTCTCTCCCAACGCAAGCGCTTTCCAAATTGTGTTCAGATGTAAATGTGTAAGGGTATTGCCAAGTGTCATTTAAACAAATGCTCTGAAGTCTTGTTTTTGTGTCTTTCCAAATATCAAATCCAGAAATCCACTTGGACAGTAGTATGCCGAAAAAAATGAACCAAAGAAAAAAATCTCAGTATGCTTTTAGCCCTCTAAATAACAACGGCTGCTTTCCTAAAGAAAAATGATCCTTGCATGCGATTGATGCTAAATGGAACGATTCTTTGGGGCAGCACCTTAATACTGTAAATTGAACCGTGAGATGAGGGGGAAACGGAGCTGACTGCTTCTTGGAAACCATTCAAAACAGCTCAGAGCAGGCTACTTTACCACAAGAGACTCAACAGCAAGGAACCCATTTCGAAGAGGAGACAGTTACAGTCCAATTAATATGTGAAGATACTATAGAAGTGATTTATTACAGAATCTAGAAAGCTATTCTCTTGACAAATGAGTTACCGTCGTCCATGGCGCGGGCCAAGACAACGAGAATTGTTAAGAGATTTATACGAGGCTTTTATTCCGCAGGTGCATTAGAGTCAAAGTGCTTTCCAGCCGTGCTTTCTATACACTCTACTTCAATAAAAACGTCATTCAAGGGGAAAAAAACGCTTCTAAAGTGTTGTTACGAATAGGCTGTTTAAACAGGACACTTCTTAATTTAGACAGAGATTCTGCTCTTGCAGGTTCATTTATTTCAAACCATTAACATTAGGTAAACCTTGTCTGCTTCTTGGGCATGATACTGCGAACACATGCAGATCGCTGGGTTCTGGCTTTACCCACCTACCTTAAAAATCTCCGACACAATCAGAAAGGCTTTACGTCAAAATGCTTCAGGCAGACGCTGAGTTGCAATTCGCATGGGCCATTTTGAATGAATACTTCACGTCTTCATAAATCTATTAATTATTCTGCATTAATTGCGTGGGTCATTTACGGATTTCTCCAGACAATTTAGAGGAAACGGACGCTGACTGAGACATTACCCATTTGGTCATTAAACTGCAGTCCAGAGGGGTTAAAAGTGGCTTCATAGTTTACTGCACATCTGTTTTGGGGATGTCAAATCATACCATTACTTCTTAATATTAAGGGTTCAGTACGTTGTATTATGCTGTATACTGCCTATAGGACTAGGCAGTTTTCAGTCGATTAGGACCCAACCTGTCAGAGAACAATACAATTTTATTGCATTGTTACGCTGTATGAAACAGTATATAGCGTGATGTGATTTCCGCTTCGCCTAGCATAATAAAATACACTTAAGAACGGCATTCCCTATATCTCAGTCTTCGTGCCTTAATTTTCGTGCATTCACACGTCCAGCTCAGCTAGGCCTACAAGTTAACAGGTGTTTGGCGTCATAAGTGCGTAATATAAATGTAGCGGAAACGGAAAAAGGCAGCGCTGCTCGTTCAAGCCAGCTGGCCCTATGCAGGGTTAATTGTGCTAAAATAATGAGCATTATTTACTTAGTATTTTCTATAAGTCAAAAACTAATAGCAGTATAATAATAATAATAATAATAATAATAATAATAATAAATAGCGGTAACTGAAACGATTAGGCTACTATATTTGGGACATACCAATACAAACTAACAAAGAAATAAAGACTATCGGAGCTGTATAGTAGGGAAGGATCTGGAGAGAACTTGTCTGCTCTTCGACATGTTCCTCCTACTGAAACATCTCCCTGAAAGCTATAGAAAAACTGTCCAAATACAAAGATATAGAAATAGAAATTAAGAAGATGAAAACCACAACAATATCAGTCAGGGGCGTTTTAGAGATTTAGGGCCCCATGAAAGCATATTATATTGCACCCCCAGTCCAGACCAGGGGTGCGTTTCTCGAAACCATCGTTGCTAACTACGTTAGCAACTTCTGTCGTTCGAATTATGTAAGTACGACGCAGGTGTTTCTCGAAACCATAGTTCGAACGAACGTTCGCAAACACTGTCGTTAAGTTGTGTAGTTCGAACT
>JAODKF010000018.1:20712194-20723184 GCA_026779585.1 Mormyrus proboscirostris
ACAGATACGCAGACAGATACGCAGACAGATACGCAGACAGATACGCAGACAGATACGCAGATACGCAGACAGAAAGGCAGACTGACACACAGAGTGAGACACACATGCGCAGCATACAGACACACATCTCCATACCGCGTGGCTGGGGTGATGTCCTCCTTCCCACTGAGTTTACTCAAGGCGCGGGTGGATGGTTTAGGTGGCTTGTTCCTGGGGAGTAAAGGGGGGAGATTTCTCTTGTAAGCAGGAGGCTGTATATCTGGGCACTAGGAGCAGCTCTGCTGAGCCTTTGGCCTGCGGACAGCATTCCTGCTGAGAGCCCCCAGGCACGCTCTTACCTCTGGGCCTCCAGGCGGGTCGCTGACCGCGTCGTGGCTCGCGTCAGAGTCTCTTCATCCTCCTCATCCTCCGCCTCCTCGTCCACCTGCATCTCTTCCACCCAATCGCCCGCTCTCTTGTCCTTCCTCTCTGACAGGGTCTTTTCTGCGTGGTAAGAGTTGGCACATTGGGCTCCTTGCTTTACACACAAGCCCCTCTCCCTTCGGAAAGGAAACCGGGGACTGCAGAGGTATACACCTGGGTAAAGGCCTCCCCAAAGGGTGTGGGGCATCGACCCGGGCAGGGCACAGCTGAAGGGGCTTCCCCTCACATGGCTGCATGTGCCTGCTGGCTCCCTACCTGTGTCCTCAGTCACTGTGTTGATGGGTGCAGCTGCCTTGGGGGGCCGTCCCCTACGGGCCGGCTTCTTCTCTGGGGGGGCTTCCCGCTCCTCATCCTGCGGGGAGTCATGGCAAAGCTCAAGGTGACTTCCCATCTCCCTCCGCACCCGACCCGACCCGGTTCACGCGTTCCCTCGCAGGAGTCTTACGTTTTGGGCTTTGTTGTCAGTGCCAGCCTCCTTCTCATCCTCCTGGTCATCAGACTGGCTCGCTGGGCAAATTCAGAGACACACATACACACATTAGGGAAATAGCTCAACTCTCCAATGGGTGTGAGGGGGAAGCGATGCGTCTCCCTGGTGATCGGCCTCACCGCTGGTGTCACGCAGGAGTCTCTCTCTCGGCCTCGCTGCACCGTCGCTCTTGTCTTCTGCTTCTTCAGCTTGAGAATCCTTCAGCAGCAGGCAGAGTCAAACACAAAGCCCGCGAAAGAGCTCCGATACGATCAGAACACTAACACCACACGGTAATAATACAGGCGTGCATGGACCAAGGACTGGAAGAGGACACACTCACCTCTCCAGACTCTGGGAGCTCCTCAGATCTCCTCCTCTTTAAAGCTGCCCTACCTGTGAGGAGAACATTATGGGAAACACATGAACACATTTATATCGGATTTCAGCCCATTAGCGTTGGGCGGTATACCTGTTCATACCGAAAACCGTTTTTTATTATTGTTATGATATGATTTTTTTCTTATACCACAATACCGGTTTAAGTAGCCTGAACAACGTTCAGAATGTGGCACAGCTGGAAACTGTTTTGGGGGGGGGTCTTTTTCACTGCTGCACTGCTAAAAATGTACCACAAAAGGTCAGAAACGGAAAATACAGCTGACGCTGGAGTTGAAAATAATGAGACACTGGGGTTGTCAAAAATTGATTCCAATCAATATTAAAAATTAGTATCTGATTGGAGACTCATTTTCACCATTATTGATACCAACAGTGTGGTTTTTGCCTTATTCGTCACACTTCACACAGCACCACTACAGTGCAGGTGCGCGTGCATGCACACGCACACACTCACGCAGCCCCTCCCCTCCTCTCAGTAGCCGCTGAACGCATTCGAGGTGGTTAACGCTCACATACCGAGTCTACCAGTCATGGCATATGCTGCAGTTGAAGGCATTTCACAAGCTGCTTTAGTGTAAAAAAAAAAAAATGCAAAAGTATGGGAATATTTTGCAAATGAGCATGGAAAGGACAAGCATGTCGATAAGCCTCTATGCAAACAGGGCTACAAGTCAAGCAGCACGTGAAACTTGGCAAAGCATCTTAACGACCGATCTTTTCTTTGAGAAATGTCTCGCGTTCCAGCAACACTGAACTATTAAACACAAATCAAAAACAAAAATGTGTCGTGTGAAATCCTGTAAAATATGGTGAACGGCCAGTCATACCGTTGTATATCGTGAAACCGATATAACTGAAAAATACCATGATATAAATTTTTGGTCAGCTCTACCCACAGCCTCATGGGTATGGAGACTGATCCCTAACCAGCTGCACACCACCCTTATCTGTCCATTTCAGCCGCCAAGCTGAAATCCCAATACTAAACTTGGTTATAAGCTCTGACACACTATCGCATATGAAGCCGTGCACTGCTCTGGGCCGTTACGGGCACACAGAGGCCTTGTCACAGTACACACGCCACTCACGGCTGTCCGAGGGCTGCTTCACACCCAAGATTGCAGACTCCTCCTTCTCCCTGGCCTGTTCCTGCATAGCTTTACACCCCAAGACACAGCAATGTCCCTTCATGTGTATTAAACACAGCATTCTTACTCAAAGTGGTGCTCATAAATATTTACTGATTAACAATCAAATGTTTGGTGTTTCATTCACAATAATTTACAGACAGAGGTTATGGCGCATATCATTTCCAACATTGACCTGCTCATCAATACCAATGACCATCGGGACTTATCAGCCACATAGACATGGAAGCCCCTCCCACCTGTGCCTGGAGGCCGGCCCACTCGTCCACGACGGCCGCCCCTCTTCCCGCCACTCTTTTCCTCCACCTCCTTCTGAGACAGAGAGGAGAAAGTGCTTTAAAGCGGGGAGCCGTTTGTGGGACAGCAGCCCAGACTCTCCTCTCGCTGACAGCTCGGTCTCTCACCTCCCCTGCTTTGTCCTCTGCGTCACCGAGCCCCTCAGGATCACTCCTCCTCTGCAGGGTGCCTGTTTGGGAAGGAGCCAGTCTTACAGCACACACACCGCGAGCCGCCCTGTGACGGCCGCTGACACGGGCCCTCATCTGACACCCTGACTCCGCAGAGCACGTTCAAGTTTCCCGTCACGAGTTCTGAGGACACTCACTCTTGCTGGATCCAGGATGCCGTCCTCTCCGTCCCGGTGTTCCTGCTTTCTCCACTTCCTTCATAATGGGACACGAGAACACAGGCTGACTGAGATGCAAACCTAAACAGACTTGTGTGACGATTACGCATCCACACGGACGTCGCTACTGAGCCACAACCTAATTTTTTTAAAGGACTGGCTTGTTATGGGATGTTCACATTACACGGGCGCATTTCATAAATGGGCAGATATTTCATCTCTATGCAACAATGAGAGAGACTGACCCCTTCCACAGCCTCTCCTTCCTCATCCTCCTCAGGCTCCTGAGATGAAGATCCTAGTAAAGGACACATCAGATATGTGTCGGAAGGGCCGGCTTCCCGCCGCCAGTGTCACATGACCTTAAACCCACACATCTGTTTGCATCTGATAGTTAGCTTGTGGATAAAAGGACTTACGCATCTCCTCCAGAGGCGGCGCCGTCTTTGAAGACCTTCTGCGACGTGGCACCTTCGACCCTGATTTCTCACTTTCATTATCCTAGAGCAGATGCTCAATTTATTCAATTTAGTCAAGCATGCAGGCTGAGAACAGATAAGAGATCTGTACATGACTCACGCGAGTATAAATGACCATTAATTAAAATAGTGATCAACGCCTTCCCAAGAGCTGGCATGTACGCTCACAGCAGTGCACGCTTATGACATCACAATAGATGGGAGGGGCTTCCACTCACACTTTCGGGTTTGGGGCCTGGCACTGCGCCTCCTGCCTTTTGTGACTTTCCTGAGGGGGGGCAGGTACAGAGTCAGGGGGTGACAGAGGTCCTTCTAAAAAGCCCTTGGCTCAGAGGGGGGAGACCTACCGGCATCTCCCCGGGGGTTGCTCAGGGGGGGCCTGCCCCTGCGGGGCCGAGTTTCCTTCACATCGTCTGCTTCCTCTTCCTGTTTAAGAGAAAACATGCATGATGTCAACTGCTTATCCAGTGTGGTACAGTGGGAAGCCTGAGAAACACAGCATAGCCCAGCACAGCCCAGCACAGCACAGCATAGCATACACATGCATGCACACATGCGCTCAGCCACACACAGCCAGCCCTGGAGGTGTGAGGCCACAGCTCGAACCCTAAGCCTCCACGATGCCGAGCATCTATATAGGCGTCCTCACACCGGATGTTAGTCGACTAGGTCCTAGTGTCAAGTTCCTGAGCCATCTAGCTCCTGGTCACATGTGTGTCACTTTCCCACTGCACAACAGAAACTGTGAACTTTATGCTGAATAAGCACGGGAGATGAAAAAAGTTCATAGGTTGAACTCCACACTACACCGCCGCCCCAAACAATGAACAAGTTGCTTTGTTTGTTATTTATTAGTCACTGGGGGGATTATATGGGGCTTATTACTATAAGCCCCTCCCAGTAAAAGGGACTAAAAAAAGGATCTGGAACCACTTCTAAGGAAAAACAATCTGGCAGAGTTCCTGCGATGGGAACTCACCTTATTTCTAAAAAATCTGATGCCAGTTCAGCTTAAATAGCCTGCAGTTTGATACCGTTTTATATGTACGCTATCTAGACCAAGCAGACTTAGTATTTTCTTAGTGTAGTAGGTACTGGGGGAAGGGGCAAAGATCCACGCACAAGCACTGACCTCTTCTTGGGTTTCTGTTCCGGTCTCTTTAAGTTCACCCTCCCCTGTTGAAATCTTACCTGCAGAAAACACACAGCATCACATTTCATCAGTCCTATATACGAGAACAAAACAAGCGAATGACATTTCCCACATTCGGAGAGACGGGGCGGCTTACTGGCATCCCTGGCAGCAGTGAGCTTCTGGCCTGGCCTCCCCTTGCGCGTCATCCTGCCCTCTGCTCTGTCCTCCTACACAGCCCAGCAAAAGGCCTTTTCATCACTGCCCTCACGGCGGAGCTGACACGGTGCCAGTGTGGCCAGCGCACGGGGTTACCTGCTCCACCGGATCTGCTCCCGTCTCCTCCTCCAGCCCATCTGACTTTGAAGCGCTACCTGTAACAGAGGAGCCACCTCAAGCCGCCACTCCGTCACAGCGTCACACACTCAGCAGCGCAGACGGCAGGTGGCACTCACTGGCTTGTTTAATGAGTCTGGGGGGGCGGCCTCGGCGAGCTTCCTTAACCTCTCGCTGTTTCTCCGCCTGATCCTCCTTCGGACAGGAGACATTTATCCCAGCTTAACATCTATATTTCTGCCCAGTTTAACCAGGATTCTTTGCGCTCAAATACAAATTATATACTAGCAAAATGAAAAAGAAAATTATTTAAAACCAATTACTGTAATCACCACCATTAAACGACTACAGTGCCGGACAATTAGACTTACAGTTTCTGGCTCCTTGCAGTCATGGTCTGATGCGTCTCTTCCCGTACCTACGGACATATTCAGTAAATTAGCAAAAGGTGAGCATTTTCACTGGGAACATTAATTAAGCAAAGCACAGCACACAGAGCTCACTGGTGTCCTCGGCAGCTGCACTGGACGGCTCTCCATCACGTTCAGCATCTTCAGGCTGTAGGACAGGGAAGAAAAGCAGTGCTCTAGAACGATAATGCTTCATTGATCAGTGGGGACTTTTTGCCGACCCCCTCTGCCTTCTGAGACATCACTGATACACAGGTGAGAGCTGGCTTGGCAGTGAAGGGTGGCCACCAGCCGCGGCACTCGTGGAGCTGGGGGTTAAGGGCCTTCCTTACGGGACCGTGGATATGCTGCTGCTCTGCTGATGCCACACTGGAATCGGCGACCTCCTGATCTCAGGCAGTCTGGGACTAAGGAGCCCATTACAGCACTGGCTACACATTGAGACACGGTCGGCTGGCCTCCGGCTGCAGCAAGAGAGAGCCGAACAGCCGGTCACGGAGCTGGAGTCCTACCTCCTCAGGTCTCCCTGCAGGGCCTGATGGTCCAGGCTGCCCCCCGCCTGCACAGAGAGGGGATCACAAGGCTTCAGTGCAGCCAGACGCCCCCGGGGTTTTACATCTCATTTCACAATTATTTAGCTGCTTCGGTTTGAGTGAATAACCGCTCACCATGTATTGACATAACCAGCGGGAGTGAGCTTTGGTGGACCTTAGCTTACCTACTGAGCTCTGCATGTTCTCACTCTCACCAGCAAGAGACGTTTCTGAAGCATGTTCCTCCACCGCCTCAGCATTCACTCTGACCTCCTCATCACCTACACATAGAAAAAAGAAGGTAATGGGGACATTTGCTATTTGGGACAAAGGCTTCAAAAAGGTTATGCGTTTGAATCCCAGACTGGAGAGGGCAGATGGTGACATTTTCCAAAAAAAGTGGCGCTCTGAAACATTCAGAATGCCATTAATGAGCCGAAAGGAGCAGCAGAGTGACAGCTCCTTACCTGCTTCTGTCAGAGTCATGATGATCGGCACGATCGCATCCTCTTCCTGTTTATTCCCATCGCCTTCCTGCTCGACATCCTGCACAGGAAGCCATAGAGCATTGGCACTTCCTGCTTAGACTTGAGGTAATTCTTTCCATAGCTTATTTAAACCAAAAAGAAACTTACTACAAGCTTGGATGTAAAAGCCAACACAAACCACCAAGTGACTACATGCCCTTGATTTCAGAGAACTGTATCAGAAGGCAAGCAGCACTTCTACCTAAGCAGTGTGTAAGTCGATATGATATGCAAAGTCGAAGCCATGGGCAATCATACAAAACTCACATGGCATCCAGTTTTGGAGACTTCTGTGGGTACAGCAGGCTCAGGACTGCGACTTGCAGGCACGTCTTCTGGAAAAGAGGATGAAGACATCAGTAAGACATCTTGCCTATAGCTGGGACGACAGTGCAACCAATTACAGCTCTCACCTAGGTGTAGCGGCTCAGGCAACGCAGTATTCACGACAGCCTCAGGCTGCTCCTCTGTTTTGGTTTCTGGAATACAGTCATTCTTGCCTGGATTTTCCAGTTCCTCACCAACAGCCTCATCCTCCTTCCAAAACATGGGCATGTGGAAAGTGTAAGAATCAGTAAACTTCTTTGCAGAAAGACTGGATGGACAAACGAGTAGAGTTTACCTCCATCTTTTCAGAGCAGTTGTCATCCCCTAAATCACCAACCATCTGGTCACCTGGTGTTTTAGAGCTTACACCTGCAAACACACCATTACTCTGAGACTTCTATCACCACAATGCACACAGTAAAGGATGAGAGGGGAGAGAGTGAAGATACCTTCAAGAACTGGCTGGACGGTCTCAGAGAAGTCAGTCTCTTGTGAGGTCTTTGGAGGTGACATTTCCACAGTTTCTATGGCTATTGTTACGCCATCAGTAGCCTCGTGACCAAAATTCCCACCAACTTCTGGTGTACGAGCTGCTTCAGGCTGCTCTGGCTCAGATGAGGTGATAGTCAAAGGTAAGTGTGGGTGAACTGCAGTCAGGCTGTGACATACTGACATGTCAGGGTCCATGGAGAGAAGGGTCAAGGCTGCTTCTTGCATCTTCAAGTCTGCCTCTTGCAGGGAGATGCCTGGGAGCAGCTGTCCCATCTCGGGGCTGACGGTGGAAGAGGAGGCACAGGATGCCAACTCCATGCTCCCTACTTCTTGAGGAACACTACAAACTTGTTCTTGTTGGTCTACTCCAAAGTCCTTATCTGCACAGTGGCTGATCAAAGCGTCTGCTGATGGCTCTTCTGTGGGACTTGGTGGGTGATTCACTTCTGCGGATGCTGGCTGAAAGGCCAGGTCATCATCAATTTGCATTGTAGCATCATCCTCAAGTTCAGGAGTGATGTCACTCAGAGCATCAAAATTGTCATCTACTATATCTGTGGTGGCAGCAGAACCCACGACCTCACAATCTGTGTTGTCTTCTTGAGTTTGGAGCTTGTTTGGAGGTGGAGTCTCTGGTACAGAAGGGGAGACTGAGACACCAACTGAAGTCTCAGACTTCAAACTTTTCTTCTCACACTGGGCCTCATCTGTTTTTTCTGCATCATTACCCAGCTTCTCAGCTGGCTTTTTGGAGTCCCTACTCTCTTTTTTCTCAGGCAAGGTCTCAGTAGAAGCTTTGCTGTCCTCCTTCAAACCCCCATCCTTCTTCTTCTCCTTGGATGAGTCTGACCTGCTGCTGATTTTGGCACTTTTGCTCTTGCTCTCTGAACCCAGAGCTTTCTTCTCCACTTTAGGCACTTGAGTTTTAGGTTCCTCCTTCGATTTGGATCTGGACTTCTCTGTAGAGGTGGATTTGACTTTTGACCCAGACTCTGCATCCTTAGTCTTGTGGTCAAGGTCTGTATCAGGTTTCTCAGACTTTAGGTGTTCAAGGGGAGCTTGATCCATTTTTGGTTTGCGGTCAGCATCTCTCTCACTAGGCCTCATGTCCTTAGTCTCTGGTTTAGGCCGGCTCTTCTCCACATTCCTTTCTTCGGTGAGGCTTTTGGATCTCTTTGCAACCTCTTTGGCATGTTTTTCCTTCTTCTTCCCACTTTCAGATCCAGGCTCGATGTCAGACTTGTCCTCAGAAGATCCTGTGGAGTCCAGGCTGAATGGAAATTTGGTATCACTTTTTATCAGAGGAACCTTTTCCACTTTGGTCTTTTCGATCTTCAAGGCGTCTGCTGAGGATGACACCTTTGCCTTCTTAGGGACATCCTTCTGAGAGCCTTCTTCCAGGGCCCCTGCCTCCGAGACAGACACCCTGGACTCACGGCCTGATAAAGAAGTCCGTCGATCCCCTCTGGCTTTGCTCTTCTTTTCTGCCTTCTCATCTGGATTTGCCTTATTCACAGAAGCTCCATCTTTCTGAGAGCTTTCCTCCATATGTGCATCGTTACTGCTGCGGCCAAATACTGTGGCCTTCTCAGCTTTTGGTTTGTGTTTGCTGCGCTCGTCAGAAAGACTACGCTCCTTCTCAGCTCGATCCTTTTCTCGAGCATGTTTGGGGGTGTCCCCCTGCTCCCTGCGGGGGTGCCTGTCGAACTTCCCGACTGCTCTCTGTCGGAGCAGCTCTTCGGACGCCTGCTCCAAGTCCAGGATGAATGAATGGGTCTTGCTCCGGTCGAGCAGCTTCCTGGGATCCCGGGACTCTGATGGGCTTTCCCCACTGCTCTTTCTCCTCCATCCCTCATCTGATGTAGCTGATTCAGAAATTTTCCTGATGGACCTGGGCTGCTGGCCCTTTAAGAAGGATCCTTTAATTTCCTGTGTCAACACACACACCCATGAAGCTATATGGAAATGTCACCGCGAGGTACGTCTGAAAAGTTCTCATTTAAGAATTATTGCCATTATAAAAAAGTTGCAGTACAATCTTACTTTAAAGCTTATATATAATCCACTACTGATAACAAGTGGCAATGTTACTTAAAAAGTCCATTTACTTGCCCAAACTCATGAAGCCAACCAGCATATCTACATAAAGAAAGGTGCTACTTGCATCAGGCTTCTTCAGAAGCTCTTCCTCCGCATCTCCTTTCTTCTTGTTGCCAACCTCATCCTCCTTCCTGCCAATCGACAAATGACCTCACTGATGCAGGGAGCACTGGGCCGCAGACGTGCACACACCTCAAAGGCTCTCCTCTCCACAGCACACTCACATGCACGTACACGCAGACACACACTCACTTTGAATGCTTTCTTCTCTTCCTGCTGATGGCTACCTTCTTCTCCAGGACCTTCTTCTCCTTGCGCGCCTCCTTGCCAGATGTGCCTGGGACCTCCAGGCTTGGAGGGGATGTCTCCATCTTCTCCTCTGTGGAGGACAGGGTGGGGGAGGGACATATTTTTCAGGACAGAAACACTTCATCGATATGCACTTCTTTTGTAAGATCAGTGGATAAAGGGAAGATAAAACTGGCTTAATATGCAGCTGTAGAATTAATACACAGCTGTAGCATGGGCAGTGGGGGTCTAGTGGTTGGAGATGCGTGCTTGTAATTGAAGGATTGCAGATTCGGATCCCCGACCAGTAGGGCACTACTGAGGTACCCTGAGCAAGGTACCGCCCCCAAGCACTGCTCCCTGGGCGCTGAATTAGCTGCCCCCTGCTATGTCACGAAGGTCACATATGGGTTAAATGCAGAGGACACATTTCATTGTTGTGCACCGTGTGCTGTGGTGTGTCAACAATGACAATTAATCACTAAATTCTAGTATAAGTGACAGTGGGTGTGTAAGCCAGCAGTACCGTAGCTCTCCTGCTGAGACATTTTCTGCCGTCGCTTCTCCTCCATCCTTTCCCGGTTCTGCTGTCTCTTCAGCAGCCTCTCTTCTTTGTCTTTGGCCTGACGGTGAAGGTGAGAGCACATGCTGTCATGAATCTCAGGCACCATGACGAGAGGAGATAGCAGCCCACGGGTCACCGGGACAGTCAGGCACCAATGGACCACTCACCACATCGCGACGCCTCTGCTCCACGGTGACCTCATCGTCAGAGTCGCTATAGTAACGGGAGTAGAGGAAGGGCTTGTGGACGTAGGCCTGTCGCCCGGCCCGGGGCTTGCGCTCTTTGGTCTCCTTTTCCATGGCTACCTTCTTCTCGATCTCCTCCTCATCTTCAAGTGCAGAGGTGGAAAATTCAAACACAACTCACGAGCCAACCCCACAATAAATATAAACATACTGAAACCTTAGTCTAGCCCCTTGTCAAATAATTCTTGAGATATATTTTTGAAATATTAAAGCCTTCTGAACAGTGACATGTCCTCATGAAATGCTAATGTATACTTCTGATGTAAAGTGTAGGTTTAATTCCAGCCCATTTTGGCAGACCTGTCAGTGGCAGGAGAAGACCACACGCACCCTCTGAGATGATCTCCCCCTCTTCTGTGCTGTCAGACACTGGTGGCTCCTCCTCGCTCTCCTCTTCAAAGGATGACAGGTCGCTGGTGTGGACTGAGCTCACCGTGATGTCGCTGAGACCTTCGAGGTCAGAGTCCTCCAGGGAGTACTCTGGCATGG
>JAODKF010000018.1:20749403-20760574 GCA_026779585.1 Mormyrus proboscirostris
ATCCTACCTGGCTTCTGATGAGCCACCCCTGTTTTTGGGTAAATACCAGGAGCAGGTGTGGCTCATCAGAAGCCAGGTAGGATAGAAAACCTACCGGATAGTTGCTCTCCAGGACCGGAGTTGGAGACCCCTGATTAGACGTTACAAATGTATTATTATTGTACATTTAATTACGAAGCGCAAAGATGCTTCCGATGCGTAGCGATGTATCATGTTCACTGTCTCCATCAACTTTTTAATGAATATACAAAGAACCATGATAGAGTGAAGCCGCGAAAGTCAAAGTACGAAGTGGCCAGGGACGACTGTATTGACAAAGACATGGATTCGTTCAGCTGGAAAATTCCCCCGCTTTACTTTGCTGATAGGTATAATCTGGGTTCACAGGACTGGCCTGGGGCAGGAGTACTGCTGGTTCTCGCTTTTGATGTCTCTAAGATCAGAGCAGGTTGTTCGTGGTGATGGTAACCAAGGTCCTTACTGAGCCATTGCTAGGTCTGCCTGTAAGAGTCGGGCTGTTGCCATGGTGACATGGTGTCTAGAGTGCAATTTAATATTTAGACTGGGGGTAATTTAGTTAGCTCAGGGCTTTTGCCTCCTAAGAAAATCCTACTTGGATTTCATATTCAAATTGTTCAGTGAAAATTTCATTTAATGTTGTCACTAAATGCTGTTTTTTAATTTTTTTTTTTCTTCCAAGCTAACTCTGATGCTCTGACGGCTATGGTGGCTGAACACAGTGTTGAATGTGATAGGTAAGATGGCTAAAAGGTGTTTTATTAAGCTGTGCACACAAACATCACCAAAGTAACATTAAATGTGCTGTGGACAATCGGGAAATGATTTGCTGGTACTCCACTAGGGGGCAGGAGTGTACTCTTGAGATTCTCGGGTCGTTTGCTGCTAATATTGCGATGTGGGAGATGTGATTTATGACGACATTCTGTGGTGACATAGTAAGATACTATCTTATAAATTTTTTTAATTTATTGTTGAGCTTGTTTTATAACATTTTTAACTCTCTCTAGCTTAACTTGTCTACCATTCCTGTATGTAAACTGTTGCAAGCCAAGAGAACATTACAGATTACAGCAGGGTATGCCACTCTGGGGCGTGGGGGGCGGGGAGAAGCTCAGTAACTATGGATACAGACTAGGGTCAGTGGTCCTCTTGGCCCCGCCTGCCCCCACTGTGCACTGCGCTATCAGGGCTCTGGCTCTCGGCACAGGCGTGGTGTTCTGTGTTTGCACCACACTCTTAGGGTCTTGCCCTGTGGCCCGAGGGGGGATGCAGACTGGAGCACGTTCAGCTACCCTGGAGGTTTTAAACCTGATGAACAGAATGGAGAAGCGTGAACGTGTAATCTTTAGATTACCACACAATCTACCAACTAGTCCAGTTAATATACCGGATAGGATCCAGATTTCAGACGATCCTACCAGGGATGTAACCATGACAACCTTGCCTCACTCTTCCACAGGCCAACTACCCCAACCTCTCCTGTGTCACCTAGCGAGGCAAATACGCCGCTATCCCCAGGGGCACCACCAGGGGCACCCAAGCACACCTGCAGCCACCTGCACACGGTGGGAGGAGTGGCCGGTCAAAAGAGCATCTGTAGCCGCTGTAACCAGAAGAAGTGGCCCTTGGTGAGGAGGCCAAGCCGGGGCCGGTCCTCGGGTCAGGTGACCGTGCTGTCGGTGGGCAGGTAAGAGCAGCGTTCCCTGGAGGTTGGACTGGAGTGGCACTGGGGATGCAGGGAGTCAGAGTTGACCTGTTTGTGACATCACCGTAAGGGGCAGGGTTCCACAAGTGTAATCATTGGGTTTTGTTTGAGGTTGACACTCTGCACCTTCCCGGATGTTAGTCACTGCATCCTGCCATGTTGTGGGTTTTTTTTTTTTTTTGGGTGGGAGGGTCATTTTCTGTCTTAAACCTGCCTCTCTATCTCCTGTTGGTCATATGGTCCTCCATTGAAACCGGCAGTCTTTGTCATCTGAAACCTGCCTCTCTATCTCCTGTTGGTCATATGGTCCTCCACTTAAACCGGCAGTCTTTGTCATCTGATTCTCTTGCTGTGTATATGCATGTGCCCTGTCCTGCTTCCTGTTTTTGTAGGTCTGAGGTTTGACATTTAGTGAAAGGGTTCAGGGTCACTCCTGCTTGAGGTTTTGGAAAATGATTTTAATTAATGTTTCGAAACAAGTTTGTAAGTTTGTGAACTGCTTGTAGTGGTTTGTGTGTGTGTGTGTGTGTGTGAAGTGTGATGAGCCTTTGAAATGATTCCGCTTCTCTGTAAGTTTGTCCCTGTGGTGGGATCCTTCAGTCCAGAAATGGAAACATCCCCATCTGAGCAGCGCCTTTGATTCTCCACATCAAGCACTCTGCTGTAAAGACGTTACGTTTGTCTTGGTGTAGACGCAGCTTTTAATCTTAAATGGACTTTTGCAGTTAATCCTGCTCCCCCGGATGCTCAACATCACCCATTCTTCTCAGATTCCGAGTGACGAAATGTGACCCCAAAATCACGAGGGAGAGGAGGTCCCTACGCACAAGTGACCCAAACGGCTCCGTGCCGTCCTCTCCTACTGAGCCGAAGAGCCGGACCCCCTCAGAGTCTCAGGTGAGTGTGTTAACCTTCTGATGCACATACAAATATTTGTTTGTTTATATACCTTTATTTAGCTAATCCATGCATTTGTGTTAATTACTTACAATGGATGAATGGAGGACTTTTATTGTGACGGAGGGTGGAGTGGAGTGTGGGGTTATGGGATTGAGTTTTTTTTTTTTTTTTTTTTTTTAATTAAATGGAGTTGGACAAAAACGGAGTTTAGCAGTGTGTTAACTGCTAGTTAATAAGTGGAGTGTAGAACTGGAAGGCTTGTATGTAGCTGGTGTGATGTAACTGGGCTCTGGCCTTGTCAGCTTATTAGGGGGGTTTTATGTCCTCTTACCATGAAGTTTGTTTTCTTACAGGAAAAACAAGACAAAGGACCGATTTAAGGGTAAGCCGCTCTTTTTCTGATGAAGCGCTGTAAATGATCTGCTGTTATATAGCTAGGTCTAAGGCTGAAATGCAGAAATTGACGTTATAGAATTTGGCTAGATATCATTGAGATTTTAATGCTGAAATTCCTCCCACAGAACCAAGAGGATCCCTGAAGACAGATCTGGAGGCTTCACCCCCTGTCCCCTACGGAGAGCTGCCACAGTCATTTATGTACTTAAATCCAAACATCAGCCAGATGCAGTGAGCGAGACTTACTGGAGACTGAGCGCGGGTCCTACGCAGCTTCTCCCACAATGGCGCTGATCCGCAGGGGGTCTGTGGATGGTGGTGACCTTGTTCCCAGGTTGCCCCCCCCCCCCCCCCATGCCCCAAGTATGGGCATAGCCAATGACCAGCAAGCGGAGGGACATGCTACACCACGTTGGCCTCAAACAGCTACTGCACAGCTGAAAACACAGTAAAGTATTAGAGGAAGAAGAGGGCGATGAAGGCATCAGTGATATCATGTCATTACCAATGGCAGGTTTGTGGGAATGTTTTTCAAAATCCAGCAATAAGCACAGTTACAAGGAACAATGTGAGTCACACTGCATGTCCATCTAACCTATAATCACTGCAATTAAATTGTTGAGAAAGCACACTTTTTTTTTTTTTTAATTTAAACTGAGCACAGATTCCCTGAACACTGTACTATTTATTGGTTTACAAATGCTTAGTAATGATACCTTCTACACTGTGTGCGTGTGTGAAGCCATTTCCTTGGTTTCTGCACCTTGGCCTTGCCCTTAACACGCTAAAGGCCATAGAGAATATCCACATCCCTACTGCGTAGACAGCTTGCAGCCACACCAAAGAACTCCACTCAGGGGGAATCCACATTGCAACTCCTTTGTCCATCTATCTTTTTTGGCCCTCTATGGCTTCCATAGTTCATTAGTTTATCATTATTCAATAAAATTTAAATTTTTAACAAGTTTTTTTTTTAACTGACATATACTTTTGTGGGGTTGGCTCATTAAACCTCAAATCATGCACTGACAACTAACTTAATGAAAGGCTATGTAGTACTGCTTTTAAGGATGCAATGCAGATGTGCAAATGCAAGCATTGAGTTAAACTAGTGACCCTGCTGTCGTAAATGATGCTGTCTGGATTCTGTGTGTGTTCTGATGTTCACTGGCTGGATGTGTCTCAGTTTGGGGGAACATGCACACCTTACACACAGTTTCAGCTTTACTACAGTTTTAGAACCTGTATTTGAGATTTTGTAAGACTTCATGAAAATCAATATTTGATACTAAAAAATTTTAAAAATGGAAGGTTCCAGATGTTTGGTGACTCGTCACTGCAGTGTCATTCAAATTTGAATGATTTTGTTTGCTCTTGCATTTTAGTTTCTTTTCAATCTACCCAGATGCAGTAAACTGCACTGAGGTGGGGACTCTTGCTTTTATTTGTAAATTATCTGTAAACAATTTCTAGGCTACAAGAATACTACCTGTTTTGTTGCAGTCCAACTGAATAAAGCAAAAATTTTATATGCTTTGGAAAACATTTTATACAGCCACCCAGTTTTCTAACGTCCCCAAATTATAGAAAAAAATATTTATCAATACATTTTGTCCAGATGTTAAATGCACTCAGTGGTACTAGGAAGGTGAATGTGTTTTTAAAGTTGTAATTAAAAAAAACAATCTTCATGTAAAGTGCCATCTGCTGAGCTTCTGTGGAGCTTTTACACATTAAACACCTACTGGCCCCTTGGTCTGCAGAGCTTCGACTCTTCTGAGAACATGAACAGATTCCACATTTCGAGTTATTTGGTGAGTGAGGGCAGCCTTCTGAAGTACACTTCAGTACTGATTTGACTAAGGGCTTAAATCCTGCCTTCTAGCCTTTCTGTGACTACATTTTTGTTCAGCTGGATCTGTGCACTAATGTTTGAATCTGTATTCTGTTTGCGATACAGTATGTGGGAGTTGCCCAGGGTTTTGTGGACATCCTGCATTTTGGATTTCAATATTTAACTGAAAATGTGTGTGTACATTAGAAGAAAATGAGTTTGGTGTTACTTAGGTATTTAATATTATGACACCGGTATAACGTACAAATGATGTAGATTTCAGCATGTCTCATCCTTTCTGAAGTTAGCTGCTGCAAACTGCTGCCATCTACAGGAAGAGTTGGCAATGTGTTAAACTCCTTGCGCCCAGGTGTCTAATAGGTGCCACCTTGTGGCCAGATTGTATACAAAAGAATAATAGAATTAACAACAAACGAATAAGTACAACCCCATTTGTATCTTACGTCACATTACGGGAAAAAGGCTTTCTGCAAATATTAACTTTCTGTGTTTGTACACTGGTGAAGTACCTTTTGTTTGTACTCTACATTCTACCATTGTTTGAATTCTACCTGTTGGCTTGCAGGATTTTGTGGCCAAATGAGTAATTAGCATAGACAGACAGCGAATATTCACATATTTGTCTGCTTATGAAATACAAGATACAAATGGCAAGATTTTATTAAGATATATAGTAAATTTGCACATTTATATTGCTTAAAGGTATGGTGTAAGTATGCATAGGACAGAAATCAATCAGTTAAACACCATACAACATATTCTTGTCTGAATAATGGTGTGAAATCAGTGCTTTTCTGTTCTAATAGTTGTGTGTGTGTGTGTCTCAAAGTCTGGAAGAATGTCTATGCTGATTGATGAACCCTTTATGCTTGGTTACAGTAAACACTCCAGGCTCTCTGACAGGTGACATTCAAGTAAAGCTTCCAGCCTTGTTTTCCACACACCATCTAATTTTTTACAGTGGAGGGATATT
Organism: Mormyrus proboscirostris; assembly: GCA_026779585.1. Lineage (NCBI taxonomy): Eukaryota > Metazoa > Chordata > Actinopteri > Osteoglossiformes > Mormyridae > Mormyrus > Mormyrus proboscirostris. Next base: position 20,755,254 of record JAODKF010000018.1, read on the forward strand.
TGCAATTTTATCCCTTAGGATTGGGATTCTTGAATCGGTTCAGAAGACTCTTTCACCTTGAAGGAAGGACGGCCATCCACGTCAGCTTCCCAAAGGATTTCCTCTTGTGCCTTGGCGTCACCTACCAGACGTCCTGCTATCAACCTAGGGATGGGTCACGGGAACTGGCAATCTGATCTCCCCATTTTGTGTGAAACGTGTCTTGTCGAGTGACAGGTTTCCAGGACTGTTAAATGACCTCAGTGGTCCAGATTTTTCTACCATGACAAGACGTGGGTACCCCCATTCAACTTCACTAAAGAATGACAAAAAAAACTTGAAATGTTTTAAAACCATTTCTTATCATCTATCGTTATACCACCAATGGACATCAGATATTAAAGACAAACTTAATGTAATGTAAAAACCACCACAATTATTTTCTTTAGTGTTCTCTCCTGACCATAACAGTAGTAACCTAAAGAGTTAAAGCCCACAGATGCATATTAAAAGATGTACTGAAAGCATCTTTTTAAAATCATTAATTTGGCCTAGGGACAATAAAAGGTGCTTCCTTTTACTTACGGTTAATAATTACTTGCTGATTAGTCAGGCATCCACACAGGACACCCTTACACAGGAGTCCCTGAAATCACTCTCACTGCAGCGTCCAAACTGATCGTTCTTTTATTCTTTAGGAAAAGTAGCTACAGAGTGAAGAACTTTGTAAATATAACACTTCAAGTGTATTTGATAAAGACAAACCATTAAATGAATGCAGTTCATTCATATGGCGCTGCACAGAGTTCATGGGGAAGTTTAAACACCCCTGACTCCATTGCAGCTTAATGCCTGGAAAATAAACCATTTGAAGGTTTCGCTGTAATATAATTACTGTTCACATTTTTCCCTAATAATGATGGAAAAGATGAACATATGTTGCCTCCAGCGAAAATTCCCACAATGCACCTCGTAGTTCCTGACTCCACAGATTGCAGGGGAAAGAGGAGACGCTAGCGGTTTAACTCCCTTTCACAGAAACGCTCACCAGCGATTAAACTGCTCCTTTGCATATTTTAATCCTTATTTCTCCATTTTAAAATTTTACCTTGAGGCAAAAATTGAAAAATTCATAACATGTTTAATACCTTTTCAAAAACACAAACCTGGATAACAGAAGAATTTTATCCTGCACACATTTAGAAACTGACATATTTCACAATATGTTTTCAAAGAGGTTTTCAATATTTTGCAAATTATATTGCAACAAACACATTAAGATTCATTTAATGAAAGAAGATTACTGAACAGACCCTGAACATAATAGCCAAAATAGTTGCTGAAAAAAGATTTTCCATCTAGGAAGAATCCCATCATTGGAATTGAGCTTTTCTTGCTTTTGTTCTTTTACGGTTTGAAGGTTGCCATAGGTGACATCACAGTCGGCACGATCCAGCTCTGTGCTGCATTATCTGATGAGCGGTGTTACTGTACACAGATGGTCTAGATTGTACATAGTAACTTGAGAACAGCACCTGTAGGCAGATGCACACAGTTACTGCAGCAACACTGTGGCTTGGGGACACCGTACACATGCTCAGATACAATATTCATTTAGCTCACCGTGGGTATCTTTATAAATAGCAAGCGATGACCCAGTTGAATTCGGACCACAGGAGAACTTAAGTAACCTTCAACTCGCCCATGCTATTTAAATTAGCTTTGGGGGGGGGGGGGGCACCAGTCAGGGTTAGCGAAAGGACTTGAATGGCTCCAAAGCAGCGGCACGTAAAGACACTGAAGGGCAGCTGCTCGAACAGCAGAGAGTCACTGCTCACATATTTCCCAAATAAAGTAAATTTTGAATGATCATCGGTTGTCGAAAACGAGAACTAACACACTGAAAGTGGGGCACTTTTAATCAGACACCCTGAATGGCCCTCCGCACATGGCCGACCTGAAGCGCCGTTTCCACTGAGAGGGAGACAGACGACGACAAACCTCTCCGGTCACTCAGCCGACACGCATCCAGCCCAGAACACCTGTGTCGCACAAAACACGTTAAGCGAGATCACATGCCAGTGGAACCTGCTCTCCTCCTGCACTGGCAGATAGCGAGCAGGTGCTGGAAGCACTGACACGTTAAGCGAGATCACATGCCAGTGGCCCCTGCTCTCCTCCCTCCTCCTGCACTGGCAGATAGCGAGCAGGTGCTGGAAGCACTGACCTGAAGTGCTTTGCATATGCCGGGGAAAGGCATGTTTGAGAAAGCTTTGCAAAGTTGCCCATTTGTATATTTGTGTCACTGGTATGGATGGGGGTGATGTTATCACAGCATAAGGATCTGAGGCGTAGAGAAAGGAGCAGCTCTGTGTTTCCAAAGGAGAGCGTGTCACCATCTCCAAGCACAGTCATGCAGTGCAGACTCGCGCTCCAGGGAGCAGTAAAACACAGTAAATGCATTCCAGCACTGAGGTCAGGGAACATTGCGGGTTTAATTGACTTTTTAAGCAATCAATTACTTGGCAGTGATATGGCAAACAAAAACATGCATGCATGCACTCACTCACACTCTCCCTAGGTCATACACACGCTTCACAAACATACACGCATTAAACAAGACATATAACACATGGAGATTCCTTCAATGGATAATGACCTTCACTAAAGTTTAAAAATGATAAAAAGTCTTTTTGACAGGGTATAGTACAGTTGCTAGAATATTCACATGATGTGGCACATCTGTCACCTTTGATTCAGATGGTTCAGTATCACAATGAATTCAGGGCTCTCCCCCTCTCATTCTCTCCCTCTATCACTCACTCACTCTCCATCGCTCGCTCCCTCTCTCTCTCTCACTCTCCATCGCTCGCTCCCTCTCTCTCACACACACAAACACCTTCCAAGTCTATTGCATTACTCATAAAATCTGCCAAAGTGCCCATTCAAATGGAGGGATTAAGAATCAAAAATCTACACTTAAAAATACATGTTTAGACAGAAGGGCGTGAGGAGATGAATGCGCTTAGTATAAATAACTGGACAGAACACGAATAAAATGATCAGGTTGACAGAGAAAACAGAGGCTTTGTGCATTCGATGAGGATGTCTCTCTGCAGCTTGGAGGGCTTCAGTGCCAAAGAGGATTAAAAACTCCTGAGTGACATAGAACAGTAGATTCACAGTATATGGCCACTGCTAGGAGCACGGAAATGGAGGGCCAGCTATCCGGGATGGCATTCGTGCCTCTTTTCTCTACCAAAAAAGCTCCAGCATTTAGACAGGTGTGTTGTAGACAGTCTCAGGGGTTAGTATTTGGATACAGCAGATTTTAGAAGCTCAGAGGGAGTAATGAGATGAACGTTTGATCTGACTACAACAAATGCATAGTCCACTACTAATCTTAATATATACATTCAGTATTAAAAAGGAATACGTCACCCATGAGTCAAAACACACAGCATCATTCATAAACCTACCCTAATTCCTCAGCTGTCATGCACATGCATACAGTTACACCCTATATGCACACGGTCAAGCATACAAATTTAGTGTTAATAAATGCCATTTTCTGTGTTTTTGACAGACAGAATATATTCCCTGTTCATATGCTAGTGTGAAATGCTTTAGCATATGTGACAATCCTTTGACCATAAGGGTACACGCAGTATCTGTGTCATAGACACAAGTAAGGAAGCCAGCTGGCATTCTGGGTAATCTCTGGATTCCTGCAGCCAGTACTGTAGTCAGTCACAGTCCTCACCCGCCATAGCTGCTTCCAGTGCGGCCAGTGCCTCGGCCACATCCGAGTCCAGCACACTCCCACGGTCCTCCGAGTCCCCGCCGTTCTCCTGAGCGCCCCCCCCACCCTGTGTGTCCAGCTCAGGCAACACTGTGGCACCCTCCGTTTCCAGATGGCTCACTCTGGTTTCTACGGTGGACAGACTAGCCATGCTAGCATAAGACTCTGTCCTGTCCACGTGCGGCAGGCCTTCCAACCACTCCCCGGAGGGCAGGCCTGTCCAGGCGTCCCCCTGCAGGCTCCTGTCTGCGCCGGCCGGACACTCCGAAGGCACACTGGGTGAGGCTTTTGCCGTGTTTGGCACAGTGCAGTTCTGCAGATTGTTTCCCACCTGGAGAATGTACAGGTTCTGCCCCCCCACGAGGCCGGGCTCCGGGGGGGGCGCACTGGCGTGCAGGCGGTTGATCTCATTGTTGTCGATCCGCAATTTATCGGGTTCCCTTTCGGAGTTCCCGCTGCTGTAGCCCAAGTTGTGAAAGCCTTGTACTTTGTGGCTACTGTCAACCACTATGGATTTCTGCTGGTACTGTGTACTAATGCAGCTCTCACTTTTCCGCCTGGGAATGTCGACAGAAACCGAGGGGTCATAGATGTAACTAAAAACAAGGGAGAACAATGAGAGGAGAAGGGGAAGAGGGAAGAAGAGAGCAAGACTAATATTAAACTCATGTGCAAGCTTTAGTAAAGTTCGAAAAAATAGCAGCTTTGAGTATCTTGTTTGGAAAAGACTTTCCACGCCTCTCCTCCTCAATTCTAGGGCTCATCTCGCATGCGTCCACATTTTACACACACACACACACACACACAAAATGAATCCAACAACCTTTCTGGAAACCCCGTTAAAGGACACAATGACAATATGGACGCACAGGTCGCCCCTGAGTGGAAACCGGCGGCTGCCTTAGAGGGAGAGAGCAGGACAGAGAAACGGAGCAGTGACAGGGCAGCTTCAGTAAGGTCTGTTTTCATGGGGATTCCTCGGCCACCGGTGTACCTGCAAGGTCAGAATGGTGCCACGTGAAAAGGAGGACGAGTGCGAGCAAACAGAAGACTTTAGCCAGCGGCCTCTTTGTTTGTTTACAGATGGCGCAGCGAGCCGTGTGCACGTCCTCCTCGGCGTCTTTTGGCCCCATCTACTCCCCAGGTGACACCCTGCTGGGTGGGGAGAGCAGGAGGAGGAAGGACTGAGACACATTTGAAAAGGTAAAAAAGAAAAAAGGGGGACTTTGTGCGAAGAAGAAAAGAAGACAGAAGAGAGAAATGTGCTGAGTGGGTCTTTGCCTCCACAGATATCAGGCAGTTAAGAGATCTGAGCAGTGACTAACCTGAGCCAGGCAGGCAGACAGACAGAAAGGCAGACAGACAGGAAGGCAGACAGACAGGAAGGCAGACAGACAGAAAGGCAGACAGACAGACAGACAGAAAGGCAGACAGACAGACAGACAGAAAGGCAGACAGACAGACAGACAGAAAGGCAGACAGAAAGGCAGGCGACCGTGCAAATGGGTGACACTGTAAGCCAGATCAAATTACTCTGCCT
>JAODKF010000018.1:20773202-20787190 GCA_026779585.1 Mormyrus proboscirostris
CGGCGTGTTTTCCTGTGCGGGGTCAGAGAGCCGGCCTCCCCTTTGTGGCCAATACCTGCAAGGACACCTGTCATGTGTGGCGTGTTTTCCTGTGCGGGGTCAGAGAGCCGGCCTCCCCTTTGTTTCCCTTGCAGGTATAATGTAGCATGTCAGCTAAGGTTTACCAGCTCACAGCTCTCAGCAATCAGCAAGATTAATGTGATGGGCCTTCAGCCGGTAGCGTCATGGTGTCTATGAACATTATGAGGATGACTCACCTCATCCCTGCTTTGAAAAAGGGGTGCAAATAAAGAAAGCTGACGTGTAGAACCGCCAGCCACTGAGAGAATCGTCTAGTTTATGGCTGTGGGAAATAGTGTATTGCTAAATCTGAATTTGCAGATATGTCTGATAAATTTCTCAGTTTTAAAACACTGCTGTACACATGCAACCCTTTAAATGTAAGGCAGAATCTCTGTGAGAAGGTCATATTAAGACAGGATCTACTCAGAGCCAGGGGACATAAGCTTACTCTAAACAGTCTGGGAAGGTGTGGTCCCTGCAGGCCTTCTATTGCCATGGAAACAGCACGCACACTTGGCACCATGGGAAATTAAAAAAAAAAAAAAAAAAAAAGAAGATAGCCCAAAGCAATTATTCATCCATTCATCTCCTATCCACTATCCTAGTCATGGGGGAGAGGAACTGCAGCCTATCTGGGGCAGCATAGGGCACAAGACTGGGTTGCCAGTCCATCACAGGGCACGGGGCTGGGTACACCCTGCATGGGTTGCCAGTCCACTGTACGGCTCATATATGCCTGCACTCACAAGACTTTGGCACATAGAAGCTGCTAATGAGCCTAACATGTCTTTGTTCTGCAGGAGGAAACCCAACGCAGACAGGATATGCAAACTCTACAGAGTCACAGAAGTGGGGAGGAGTTGAACTCCTGTACCTGAAGGTGTGAGCCACCATGCTCCCCTTAGTGATCCTTCTGAGCCACTCGACCACAGGGGTGTCCATGTGGCCGCAGGGCTGGAGTGCGGGTGTGTAACCTAAATAAACATCCTTCCCCAGGGTTTTCAGAACATTTCAGCTCTTATGCCCATCATTACAGAAGATGTCTATGCAGGCATTTACCCGCAACTATGTGGATTTGTGGCTTTTTATAATATATTTGTTTAAAAGTTTTATTTTGCTCAATTACTTGAGACATTTGTTAATTTATCTACTTGGATGTAGGTTTTGCCACTGAAACCATCTCCATGTCAAAGTCTTTCCCAATGTGTCAGCTTAATTTAAGATAATGAATCTGAACAGCCGACCCCTGCTGGCTGTCTTTTAATATTACAATCATTTTCTATGATAAGCACATTCAAGTGCTGTATAAGGATACTTGTAATTTTTAGCTATGGGAAAAAGATCCACTCTGAGGCAAAAGAGAACCATTTTATTACATTAAAATTTTCCATACAAACAATGCATACACACAATTTCATATTGCTCCAGACATTTCTTTTTTTATTATTCCAGTTATACAACTCCGTAACAAAATTTAAATACAACATTTATGAAAATATAAATCTCTAAACAGTTAAGTCAGTCCTGACAATACAAAGACCGTAGAAACATTCATTAACAGTACATTTTTAAATACATGTCGCAAACCAGTAAGTTGTTAAAAGTCATTCAAGTTACATAACATATAATATACTGTATACTGGCTTTTATATTGACACATTCAAATATACTCTTGAACTAGCATTCCATATAATAAGATGTGAGTGGACTAATTTTAAACTTAGTAGTAAAGATGATACAGTATCTCTTGCATGGCTAATGCACCGACACTGAATCATACCAAAATCTAAACAACTTTGCCATGACAAAATTCCAAGCCATTTATTTAACAGGGATTAAGTTCTAAACAATGACAATAAAAATAGACAAACTGGAACCTTTGGCAAATATACTATATATTGTTGTTCTTTGTAGTGGTTTTTCTCTATATGGGAAAATAAACTTTTGAAAGATAAATACTGCTACAAGTTGTAAGATATAGAAAATATGTCAAAAGAGGGTAATGCATCAACAATGAAACGGTAACATACAATTTTACGGAGTAGCCCTTTAAATTTGTGTAATGCAAATAAACGTGGAACAAACTAATAAACTAACCTAAACTTAAAATAAACCATCTGAGTCCTTCACCAGGGCACATGAAGAATCTGTTTCACAGTAAACTGCAAGCCACACATATCTATCTAACCAGGCAAGTTAAATTCCTATTCAGACTTCTGCATTGTTCCTACCTTTATCTAGTTTATCTCCTGACTATACACAACGGAATTTTACATGTTTGCTACAAACAACAGAAACATGAGAGGATCTGAAGTGCTGCTGATACTGATTCCTACTGTGGGTTTTCACGATAAGTTACATCTGGCTTTTTGCAGGTCCTTCATACAAGCCTAACTCTTATTGGTTTGATTGGTCAAATAGGAAATTTGCAACCTTCTTAACTTTCTGATTTTCCTCATACTAAGGTAACAGTATTTGAATGTATGTATTTGTAAACTGCCAAATCCACAAGATATGCTTATTAGAACAAACACTGTATTTATGAATTCCCTGCATCATCAAAGTTTCCAAAATTCTCAAGAAAAGAAAAAAAAACTTTAAAAAATCCAGGCACTCACTTTGATTGTATTAAGCACAACAAAACGTTTTCTTTAAGGAGTTGCACAATTGTAGCAGCCAAAATAGATATATACACATATAAATATACACATCTCTTTTTACAGTACCAGAAAATGCCATGTAATAGTGATATGGGTAATACAGCCAACAACACAAGTATAACTTAAATTAGAAAAATCTGCAAATATTTATAAATAAAAACAAAATAAAGGAAAAATAGTTTAAAATGATGTTACTGATAAAATCAAAGAGGCAGAAGAAACAATATGAACTAGCATTTGATGTTCTGATACGCTACTGAGTAATAATGGAAATGGCAAGCATTTAACAGTCACTAGGCAGGACTAGTTTGTGGATAAACCATATGCTAAGTTCAGGGGAGTGTCTGTTGATGGTTAGAGTGCCACCAGGTGTTTACCTGCAGTTGCATCACAATGGGTCTGTAAACAAGGACTGGCTGCTAAAATTGCACTCTCACTGTAGCAGGTCATTTTTCTTTGTCGGCGTCGGAGTTTCTGCCTCCCCTGAGTCTGAGACGTTTATTGGACTGTCTCTGGAGAAGACCTCGGTGGACTCTCTCCAAATGCAATCCGCGATGGTCTTAAAGGGAAAGGTGCTGCACTTTGGTCGCACCTTCTGGGAGGCATTGTTGACTATCTGACGGCTATTGGACGTGGCAATTTTGATCTTTAGTGCAGCGTCAACACGGTCCACTACAGTGTAGGTGCCAATGCTGCCATCTTCAAAGCCCACAATGATGTTGAGGGCTCGCTGGGACAGGCACAGGAAGGTTGGGGTCTTGTACAAGGAGCAGGTACCAATGCTCTTCCCATCAGCCAGCCTCATGACAATGAGGCTAGATACCACACCAGCATCGTCGTCCTCATCGCAGTTACGGAAGCAGATATAGACCAGGTAGCGTCCATCACGGGAGAGCTTCTGCTTCCAGATAATGCCGGCAGCATGGACAAGCCGAAGCTTGCCGCTGTGCAGGTCCAGCACGTTAATATTCTCATCTCCCTTAGATACGATACCCAGTTTTCCATTTGGGGAGATCTGGAAGTCTTCCAGAGTCTTCAAGAAGTTGCTGGGGAGCTGCACTCTTCGACAAATGGATTCATCTGCAATACTCCAGATGAACACAGTCTCTGTGGATGTGATAAAGACGACAAAATCTGGACAGTCTGGGATTAACTTGAAGTTGACGATTGTGATGCCGTCGTCACAGACAAATTTCTTGGATACGCTGCCAGACCAGAGGCTCACAGCAAGTAACTTGTTTTTTGTTATTCCCACTAAGAAGGTATTGGCTGTAGTGATCAAGGCATCCTGCAGTAATACCAGGATATTACATACCTTGTGGCCTGTGGCCAGCCTCCATACCCTGGATGCATTCTGCTCACAGAGAGACACTACAAACTGGTCATTGTGGGTGATCAAGATCTGGGAGATCCTCTGGCCATTGATCCGGAAGATATTTTCACCTGTCGTCGTGTGCCAGATGTACTGGCTGCATTTGTCATCAGAAGTCACCATGAGATCCCCAGATGAAGTCAGGACACAGTTATCCACAATGCCTTCATGCTTGAACACAGTCTCAATGAAACCCGTGCTGAAGTTCCATTTGTGGACGGACTCTGATCCATCCGTTGTGTAGATAAAATCCTCTCTACTGGACAGCTGCAGACTCTGAATGCGCTTCCCAGTTTTGTCAATGTTTGACATAGCAGTGATGATGTCAATGTCCCAAACTGAGAGCACTCCACTGCCGGCTACTGACAAGAGCAGGTTGTGATGACTGGACTTGATTAGCTTCACAATAGCTCCTGAGATCTCCACTAGGCTTGCCATACACTGGCCACTATCCCTTCTCCATACAAAGATTGATGAAGTATTTTCCATAGATGCAACTATGCTCTCCCCTTTCTTGGAGAGTACAGCTGCCACAAAGCGCTCACTGCGTTTGGCTTTGAACTTCTCAACCATTTTCCACAACCTGGTGTCCAGAACCTCTATGCTCTCGACTTTGCAGATGAGAATGGAGCACTGGTCTTCTGATAACTCAATGCCTATCACCTCACTCTCATCGCCTCTGCAATCATAGTCCTCAATGATCCGTGGGTTTGTGATCTCTTTTGTGTTCCAGACTGAGAGACTGCCCTCATTATCGATCATCACCATCTGATGAATTGTGTCTAAGATGAGGAGAGACTTGACGAATCCCCCAGAGAACTCTGATGTTACAGTGGCTAATTTGTCCCCACTTCCAAGATGGAAAATTGATGTGGTGTTTAGGTACTGTCCACAGAATGCATACATCCCATCTGGAGAACACTCAACACAGGTCACCTCGTACCAACAGTGGAATTGGTACAGAGGCCAACCATAAAGCAAATCAATGACACTGACATCTTTGCTGGCTTCTAGCCAAGCGAGAGCATGATGACTGGACAAGGTGAAGCCATTGATGAAGGCAACCCCTCCAGTAACTCCACAATGCTTAGAGCCTTTCACCTCCACTTCAGACAACAGGCATGACTTGTGGTTGTCATAAATGAGCAGTGTGTTTTTAGTGGTGGCCACAACTAAGTACTTTTCATCACTGGTGAGTCTGATCCCTAAGACAACGGAGCGTGCCGTGTCGATTTGTCTCAGAAGTTGTCGGCTTTCCACATCCCATGTACTGACAGATCCATCCTCTAGTGCTACAATGACAATGTTGGGGGCGAAGGTTGGAAGAATGTCCACAATCTGCATGTAGCTGGAGCACAGAGGCAGTCTTTCTGGAGTGTAGGTGACGTCCATTGAGGAGTGCAGGGGCACGATTGAGCAGTACTTAGGGCCATCTTTGTCACATTCCAGCAGGAGATGCCGGAGTTTTGGCAGGGAGGTGACCACAGGCAGAAGCCTCTGCTGAAGCTCAGCAGACAGGGAGCTTGGGTTCCGAGTCACCTTTATCTTGATGCTACGCAGAGTCGTGGCCAAGAACTTGAGTTCTTTCTCCTGTGAGTAACTGTAGGCTAGGTCAATATCTGCTAATGCCTTGTCAAACTGCCCGATCTTGATCATGGTATACAACCAGCTGAAGTTCATGATGACCCCAAATGTGAGATCATCCATCCGGCCGCTACGAGTGAGGTGGTAGAGAAGCTCTGTCATTTTCCGGTGGTTGACAAAGAAGATGTCTGGCTCCAGGAGGTTGCACTGAAACACCCATGGCTGCTCTGGAGTTTGTCTGTCATATGAGTGCTTATCAGCAGCAGCTTTGTCGCTATGGTGATGGGGGTTCCTGTGATGAGATATGTTCAATGAGTCAAAGTGATTGTTGTCACAGTGGAAGATTTTCTTCCTCCCACCCGACCAGGTCCCTAAGAAATACTCTGCCAGGAGACTGTGCATCTGGTGAACATCCTCCTCGTTGCTGAGATAAAGCTTTTGGGCAATTAGGTGCAAGTGCCTGTTAGCCCACACCATCAGTGTCACATTCCGCACCTGCCTCTCGATGAGGTACCCCTCGAGTTCCTCTTTGAGCTGGGCAATGAGGCAATACGATATCCGTAGTGGGCTTTTGAGGTTGGAACTCACCATGATGTCACCAAGGACACTGTTGTCTAAGGAAAGTATGTCCTCCAACTCCATCTCTGTCAGTCCAGATCGGGCCATAGTGATGTACCCTAATGCTCGGAACACAAACCGTGAACCCAGCTTATTCTCAATGGAGTAGAAGAGCTGCTCAATGCTCTCATGCACTGTTGAGCACAATGAAGTTTCATCTACGTCCTTGTGTGATCGCCAGTGCTGCACTTCTCTGAAGATGAGGTTGACAAACATTGGCAGGGTACACTTAGCTAGTGCCTCATTGACATAGATCTGCTGCCCTGAGGTGACCTTACGCTTGATATTAAGGAGCTGGTGCTTGAGGGTCTGGCTACACATCTTACGGTCATGTTGCATTAGCTCCACGTAGCGACTCTCGTCCTGGACGAGGCAACGTAACCTCTGTAGGATGCCATGCTTATTGGGTAATGTAGAGACCACCATCCGGACAGCCCGTGGCAGGTGCGCTGGAAGCCACCACAGCTTCCGGGCCTCGTCTGCTTCGGAGAGCTGTTCTAAGGCATCCAGCAAGATGACCAGTGGTCGCTGCAAGGAGGCCTCATTCAGCAGGCTCACCAGCAGCTCCCGCATCTCGCGGATCTTGTTGGGCAGGAAGCGAATCAGACAGCAGTAGTTGATGGCGATCTGCTCACAGATGCTCTGCAGGAGAGTGCGGAGGTCGGTGGAGAATTCAGAGGATCCAATGAAACGGACAATGACCACTGGGTCACTCTCTGGGCCCATTTCTTTCTGAAGCCAGGAGTAAGCCTAAAATAAAGAAAAAATACATTCATTGGAACCTCATTTGTCCTCAATTACTGATACTGATAAGTACTATAAGAAAGAAGAACTCTGGAAAAAACTGGGATCATGTTGAGCTTTAGCATTAGGTTTAGGGCTAAGGTATAGAGCAGAACCTTTGTTTAATAAAAGGCTGTGGCATCCTGCTCTATACTATATGATAAGAATGAAGAGACTTCTCTGTTCTTAAATTGTTATTTTTGCTGATCCTATGGATCCTGTTATATTATCTTTTTTTTACTACTGCTGCTGCTTCTAAGGAATTTCCCCATTGTGGGATTAATAAAGTCAATCTAATCTAATCTATTCACACATAAACCTACCCTCTACCCCAACTAAAGACATTACAGTAACCGAAGTATCAGAAAGATTTCATAGTTTTTATCTGTAATTAAACTATGTGATATGACAGTTAGTACTCCATTCCAACAAAAAAGGTTGTGCCCTAAATTACTGTTTCCCAACCCAGTCCTCAGGAACCGTTAGCCTGTTTTGCTCCCTCCCAGCTCCCAATAAGAGCAAAAACCTAGAGTGTCTGGGAGTTCCTATGAACTGGCTTGGGAAACACTGCCCTAAATGACAAAGGGTGGGTCAGACCACTGTCCTTCAGGCATGGGATGCCAAAGGGTTTTAAGCTATGTGTTTGCAGACCTCAATTCATCTGCCTTATCAGTTTGCTGCCTCCCTGTGGTCCTCTGCTGCTAATCATGAGGTTGGGGTTTTGGCTGAGTCTTAACGCACTGCAGAAAGAGCTGCCTCACTTTGGCTATGCGCCACGGTGACTGTAGCCAGGCAAGCTGTGGCTCCCTGCCCACATCCCACAAAGTAAATCACTACAAAAGGGGAAGTCATGGCATCAATTATTAAGGCTAAAGAAACTGGCTACTGCTCAGGCCTCCCAGTACAGGGCACTGCAATATGACTCTAATGCATCTGGGTGGCCAGGTGGCTGGGGCACAGTGCCATGCCAGCTGGGGCACAGTGCCATGCCAGCTGCGGCGTGTGTTCAACTGACCAGACACACACATGCGCGCTCACACGCGCCACACGCGCAGAGCAAAACAGGCACACAACAAACCAAACAGATGCCTCAAGAGTAACACTGACAGGGATGCAAAAGTATTAATATACATGCCAATATTTATCAATTTGTAAAAGGAAATTGGACAGAGGGAGGTAGCGATACTCTGAGGAAGAAATATCATTCACTGTTTTGGCCTCCATCATAATTCTATATCTGGCTGTTCTCGCATGCACCCTAACATTATTAAATGTGTGTATGACCCCCCCCCCCGCCAACATCATGAAATAAGCTTATAGAATAATATATCCTGTGGTTTATATGCCCCCCCTCATACAGTCCCTGGGCACTCCATTCTCACTCTCTTCTGATTCATGTGTCTTACCTGTTTGGCTGCCTCTGCTATGAGAAGGGTCTTCCCTGTGCACGGTCCTCCATGCACCACCAGGGGGCTCACTCTGCTGGCCTTGGTGGGCAGCATATACCTGTGGATCACACTGAGAGCCTCACACTTGTACTCGTACAATGATGAGTAGGTCTTGCACAGGGACAGGTGCTGTAGGATCTCATCGTAAAGCGGGTCTGTCTCAGTATCGAAGTTCTGCTGCACAGTGGCCTGAATGATATCCACCATATCCTCATAGAACTGCTTGCAGAGACCTTCGACATAGTGGCTCTCCACCTCCTGGGAGTACCCCAGCTTCATGTCGCAGTGCGTGACTGAGGAGTAGACTCGCAGGTTGGAGGCTGCCACAATGGTTGGGATGAACTCATCGCGCACCTTCTGGAGCTGCTCGTAGGCCTCCTGGTTACGCACGACGCGATCGCCGTTCTGCGTGATATCCATGTAGCGGGCCATCTCCGGCAGCTTGGCGTAACGGTCAAAGTTGGCAATTTTCCGGATGTAACACACACATTTCTTCAGAAAGGCTGGTGTCTGCTTGCCCAGGGCGAAGTCTAACTCATCCTCGAGAGCTAGGAGAGTGATATAGGCAATCACATGAAAGCACAGCACGCGTAGCAGCCCCAATACCGAACATCTGAAGGTTCTGTGCTGTGCTGAAGCACAAGCTGGTCATTAAGCCATTTCTTTTCCCTTCATAGAAGCAACAAATGTTTACTTCTGCACCTGGCCAGCAAACATGTAGGGCTCTGTTCCCTTGGGCTCAGGTGTACATCTCTAAACCATCTCTAAAATCAACTAACATGATGAAATCACATTGATCCGTAATGGCAATGCAGTATCAGAGTTTTACGGTTTGGTTCACAAGCCAAAATTTAGGCTGAATCAGTTAAAAATATCTTCAAATCACTTTCTAGCCCAAAGCCTTTGGCACTTTAAATCTGGTTGATTATTTTTTCTTTAAAACTTTATGAACTTTTTTCACGAAGCCAGTAATGGTTCTTACATTTACAGAACACACTTAAAATCTGAAAATAAGTGCCTGACGGATATTTTCTTGTACATATATTGATTTCACCTCGCATTTGGTCTAAGCAGCTCACATTTACACTACATGTTATTATGAATCGACAAAAGCTTAAAAGACCCCTGACACCAAAACGTGAGAGAAGAAGCAGATCTTCAATTATATTTTAAAGTACGTCAAATTATGACTAAGTTACAGACAAGGGCAAAGGTTTGGTTGCAACACTGGAAGGGACCAAATTATCCCCGAATCCCCTGCCCTCCTAAACACACCCAGCACCCCCATGACACTGGTAGGGACATAATCTCCTGTCCAAACCCAAATCCCCACCCGTGCTTACAGATAAGGCAGTCTTTGCATTTGCCTTTCTGTTCATCATTGTAAGCCTGCTCCACCTACACGAAGTCAACGGTTCCTCGTGATTCATGGGGTCTAATAGGGGAACATGACAGAAGTGAATTGGTTGCTGCAGGTGCTGCTCGGGGTGACTGTACCAGCTGTCCTCACCGGAGCAGAGGAACCTCTTGGCCTGGTTGCTCTTCATGGTGCCCTTCTCCTGTAGGTGATGAACGGCAGTGTGGAAGATCTTCTTGATCTCCTCTGACACGCTCCGCCAGGCCCTGTCTGTCTTGGCCTTGGTGCTGCCTGATTCCATCTACCAAACAAACACAGGGCCGCTGTCTTACTGCCCCTAGCATTTCATGTCTCTCCCTTTCTCAGGTGGGGAACATGCATGGAAGGAAAGTATGATGGAGAGAGAGACGGAGACCGAGAGAGAGAGTGTGTGGTAGAAGGACACTGGTTTTGGATTTATGAGGACTCCTCTGTGCGGACTGGGCCTGCTGCTTTTTCCATTTTCACCCTGCAGTGATTCTGAACGATAACATCCCCCCAGTCTACATTCGGACACAGTATAATAGGCTTTTAGACAAAAAAAATTACCCTCAGTTTGGACTGGCACAAATATATGTTTAGTTTAGTAGACCAAATACATTGCCGAGTTGACATTTTGAAAATGCAGCAAATAAATATGGAGGGAATTTTACATCCTGTGGACTTGCATCTATCCTTACACATTCTCTGCCTCCTCCAGGGGGCACCCAGGGTAGTGAGCATGTCTCATACCTTTCAGGAGATAAAAACATTGCAGCTTTTCAAAAACTCTCTCCAAAGAGCGCTGCTAGCTAAAGACCTGAACAGTATTGTGTAATGCTATTTAGAAGTCGTGTTCCAGGAATGTACCGGGGTGCTACATTGTATTGTGCTATGTGTCTGTGTCTGTGTCCATGTGGGTGTTTAGCAGGAAGACTAACACACTGATACATTTTGGGGGGTGGGTGGTGTTTGTTGATTACTGTGACAGTAAACACTGTAATTTCTGCTAATTCCTTCACTGTAGAGTCCTCGTGCAGCTGTAAAGCTAAGCAAGCTTCGATTCCTTCTTGTTCTCGATGGCACTGCGTACCGAGTTCTGGTAGTTCTTCAACATTTGAGCCTTGGGTTTGATGTAGTAGGCGGGTGGGACAGAGTTCTCGTCCCGGCAGTACCACTCCTCCAGGATATGCGTATCCAGCCCCACTTCCACAGCGGCGTCCAGAATCATCTCAAACTCCGCTGACTCTACCTCTCCTGGCACACGTATGCTGCCATACTTCTCGCCAACCAGGCCCTGTTGGTGACACAGAGGGAGAGCGGACAGGGCAGGTCAAATAAAGACATATGATGAGAACCTGTGAGCAGTGTAAGCATTTTCCCATAAACAGACTAAAAATGAAGGGGTTAACTAAGACGTGTAGACCAGCCAAAACCCAAAACTGTGCCAGTGATTATATAAGAAATACAGCTTTGGTCTGTTACATGAAAATTACTGTTGTGCTCTGAGGCTTATAAGCAACATTAGTACTGTCCACTTGGCAATAAAACTATTTTTGGAATTCCACCTAGAGAAAGATAAAGACCATACTGAAAATGAGAACTGGAGAATGAGGACATTCAAGGCTGGGCTGCATTAACAAAGGAGACTGTATCAGTGACATGAGGGGATCCTTCACACAGCACATAGCTGGCTCCACCAAGATGGGAAACGGGACCAAAACCAGAACCCGGAATGTAACACCTCCATAAGTAAAGAATGTGACACGACGGCAGCTTGGAATACCCTGCACATCTGGCTTTGAAGGCAGCCGCTTTACTTCTGCACTACAAATCTACAGTAGTGCCACCTGCTGCAGTGGAGTGATAATCCTGCCCTGTTCTTCACCATGGTACCTTTAGTCTCTAAAGCTTGCTGTGTTGAAGCTTGACAAAACACCGGAGGTCTTTTCACCCTCCGGGCTGAAGTACATCGTGCTGAGGGCTGCGCTATCTCCACCAGTCCCATGTATCCTCTAGACTGCCCAATTTCTCACACCTCACTGTCGATGGCAGAGACGTGATGCCCTCAATGACCTTGAATTTGCAGGCCGCTTTGCAGCGGAGGGTGTGTTTGATTTGGCCTCCTGACCTCCTTGGGGAACAAGGGTTTAGGGGGCGGTGTTTTCCAGTTCAGTTCAGTTGTGTGGGGTAATAAAAAACCAGGTAAGCTTGGCCATTAGCAATGCATGTCCCCTACTCTAACCGCCAATCACATTCAGCCGTTCATGTCTGAAACATCCCCTCTGATTCTCTATCTTCTCCTTTCTTCGCTTTTCCGCCCATAACCTTCAAATAGTCACTCTTTATTGTCGGTGCATTACTTTTGTTAGGAAGATAATACCGCTTCTGGGGTGCATGATGCTTTCAATAGCCGTGAGATCAAAAGCGATCCCTCCTAAAAGGTGTCGAGCCATTATTTTTCTGTGTGCACACATTTGCTGGCGCGGAAGCAGAGACGCGTTTTTAAAATGGAGTGATGCCGGCAGCCGTTTAGGTGGACGTCAGTGAGAAACGCATGCTGCTTTTCTTAGTCGATAGGATGAAGATCCTGGGAGGCAAGCTTCATGTTAATGAGTCAGCCCACACACATCAGTGAAGTCACTCACAGGACCATGTGTACGCTATAAAAAAACACTTCTTTTCAATAGGTTTTGACAAAGGCTGTCAAAATGAGGTTATCTCTCTTTCTGAGACGAAGTCTAACGGATGCCTGTGTTGATTATCCAAGACAGTCCATCAAGTTTTCCTATTTTTAGCATTTCTGCAGTTGAGCGTGGAAAAGTCTTTTTGATTGTGGTATGAAAGCTATAACAAACCTTATTGTTAGAGAAAATGCAAGAATAAGTCCAGCACCTCTGCCTTCCCTAGAGCAAAAGCTGGAAGCCAATAACAGCAAAGTGCTTTAATGGCGTAATACTACACTACAGCTTCTTGGCACAGGAAAACTGCAGCTTTGAAGAAACATTTTTGTTTACATCTTGTTGACAGCTTTTTTTGCTTCCTCTCCAGTGCCGCGGTGCTGGCAGGGCTGTTTCCTGCTGTTTCGCTTCTTCGGTACCTTGACGTGAATCTGCAGCCATTAGTCTTATTAACGACGGGGGAGGTGGGATGGGGTGCAGGGAATCGCCAAGAAGGGGGGCAGCTTCCGTCTACTTGGGCCATCGTCAGGGCAACGGGCCACTGCCTTGGCCTCTGTTCCCTTACACACACACACACACACACACACAGTCACAATGGATGACGATCCAGAAAAAACATGTCCCCGCCCCCCCCCACACACTCGCTGTTCCCAACAGTTGAGAGATGACTCCATTGGCCCAGCCCGCTTGGCTTACTGTCAACGCCGGCTGTTTGAAATGCAGCCAAGACGACGGCGGCATCGCTGCAGATGAGCACAAACTGCTTCAGGTTCGCTTGCTTCTTTTCCTGTCAGTGACTAAACCAGCCTGAACCAGAGAACAGCACTGATTCTGCATCCTGCCCCGCGTCGGTGTTTCAGCCAAATGCTTCGCAGCATTAGCCTCAGGCCAGTGGAGGATCCAACATGGTGTTCCTCTAACAGCAGGTGTCCAGCTTATGGCCATCCTATGACCTCATCTTACATACAATGGGATTCTTTCACTACATGAACTCCCTCTTAACTTAAGGGGTTTTTGGTGAAGTGTGGTGTTCTCCCTAAGCAAACCTTATGGGGGTGTTTTTCAGAATTTATTTAATGTATCATTGAAATAATTTTTATAGATTTCTAAGGAAGGATTAATGTTTAAAGGAAACTATATCAGAAATGGCTGTATCATGTTACACTGGGAAAACATGAAGACATTATGTGATGCGGTAATATCAGCTGAAAGTAATGGACAGATATTATGTGTCTAGTGAACAACAGCTTCAAAGAAGGCAGGTAAAAAAAGCAGCAGACAAGCAGGACTCACACTCAGCAGGACTGACATGCTCCACTGGAGCTTCACACATGCCTGCTGACGACAGCCCATTTTAGGACCCTGTACTGCCTTAGCATCTCTCAGCGGCTCCCTGAGGCCGGG
>JAODKF010000018.1:20871685-20882297 GCA_026779585.1 Mormyrus proboscirostris
TTCAGTTTGTTTCCCCAGTACGGTCATTGTATTGCCCGCCTGCGTTTTTCCTGCCTGTAATTAATCCCCGTATTCCCCGATACCTTGACGTCTGCGCCTTTGTCTCCGTCCCGTTCCGCTCGGCACGATAATATTATTATTAATTATTAGTATTATTATTATTTTAAATTAAATATATTCATATTTTATTTTTAATAATATTAAAACAAAATAATTAATAAGGAATCGCGAGGCTGATACTGAAGTGTTACCCTGTTTCCGCTGAGAGACGTGCCGCGTGACTAATTTCCCCGCGCTATTTTAACCAAGTTATCTTAGGTCGGCGTTCACGGTTCGACTTCCGAGATTCAGATCGAGTTCTAGGTCATTTTTTTTTTCGATCTGCTTGGTTCGACTCTTAAGAAATTCGAGTTCTAATGACTTGGAGTACTGAAGTGTAAAAGCAAGGTACGCGATATGCAGAGAACTGGGACGCGTCGGGAACAAATCCACGAAACAGCGGGGGCGCGATAGCTGAACCGCGATATAGCAGGGGGATCACTGTATATACTTTGGATGTACATTTGCCATACATTTTATGATAAAATAAAAAGCCATGTTTGAAGAATCGTTGTTTATAATAGGCTGATCTGGCAACGTAAGTATAGGACATAGCCGTGGTAGCTACTCCTGGTGGCATGAGATAGGCAGTAGATCATTGTGCTCAGTCTGCGATAGCCTACCATCACTAAGATGGGTGGTGAGACGGATGATGAGGTTGTGTCTACTGGGTCCGATAAGCCAGTAAAGAAGAATATAATGCAGAGTGGATGGAAGCCTGAGGATTCAGTAGAGAGGAACTGTGCACTTCATCAGTGTCCTGCTAATGCTGCATGCATGTTTCATAATTCTTACTAGGTTTTGTCACAAGACAACCCTGACAAGGCTGCAGAAAGGACGTGTGATCATAATTGCCATCTCTGTTATAGACCATCCAAAAATCACAATGCTGTTTTATCTGGTGCTATTTTTCAATTTCAAGCAATGATCTAAAAAAATGTCTATGAAAAGAATTTATGCAAAAGAGCAATTTAGTCCGAAAATCCTAAAAACTTCAAGCAGTGCTAAAACTTATAGTAGTCAGAGTCTTCTTTATGTGATGTGGAGTATATTTATTTAGACCTAACTTTGTCGGGAATTAATTTAATTCCATCATATTTGAAATGTCATTCTGCTAAAGACACATTAATTTCCTTCATTTTCTCATAATGAGATGTGATTAAATTATTTACTGTGTTTTCCCTCTAAATAGGGACTTGCCGTCTGTTTTCAATTCAGTCCAAATAGGAGTAAGTAAGTCCCTTTCCTGCAAAGTGGCAGCATGTTTTGCAGATAAGATATTTGGAAGGAATTCTCTCTTGAGGAAATGCAATTTTTAATTAGTGAGTATTTTAATAGACAAGCGCAAGCCCGAGTAAGGTGATCAAAGCACCTAAGCATGTATATGGTTAGCAGCCACAGCCATAGGAAAGCAGGCAATGAAACAGAGGCAACGCTGCCATTTGCAAAGGCAGCAGCGCTGCAAAGGACGAAGATCTGCCTGCCTAAGCAGAGAGCCGCCTCTTAACAGCTCCTGGCGATAATCGACTCATATCGGCCCATTATCTGATGCTGTTCCCCTGGCAGTGCCAGAGGGGCCACCTGGCGTGCTTCACACTGCAGGCAGGACGCTGAGCCGAGCCGAGCCGAGGCCCAGGGAGACTCTCATGATGCTTCATAGGTCCTTACTCATGCTCTAGAACCTACAATGCCCATGATGACGTTAAAGCAGTCATGATTTCTTTCTTAAATATTACCACCAATTAAATGAACTGGAAATTTATAAAAGATATATTTTAAAGCAACCCTTTTACTGATTTATTTAAAGTATTTTCTAGATAATTTATTACAAAATATAATAATGTCATGAGAAACATAAGTGATCCTTTCTTATCATTAAAAAGATGCTTTTTATTTGTTCGGAACGTTTCTCTGTGGTTAACGCTGTACTCACAGAAATACAGGGGTGGAGGTTTGACTGCTGCCCCCTAACTTTGGCTGCTGGAGTTTACCCACTATCCCTGCATTCGTTTGGGTCTCTGGCTGCTCTGGTCTCCTCCTGCAAACCAGCTGTGTGCCCTCTGATAAACTGGCATCTCAGGTTTGGTGTTGCTTTGCTTTAGGCTGGATAGATATTTTGCACTATTCATTTAAATCATTACTTTAATTCCTGCTGTTGGGTAAGATTGTGATACTTTGAGACATATAGGACACTTCCAATCATTAAAATATCATTCACAAAATCAACTTCGGTAGACATATTTACTCCCTGCGTTATCAGCTGAACATAATAATCATCAAAACCCCGATGTCTGAAGCCTGATACATAACCCACAATGAATAACGGACTGAATTATGTTGACTAATGTTATTAGGATTGCATAGCCATTAACTAGCAGTATGACATGGTAATATGGCTCTCGTGGTGCAGCTCCTGTTCAGTCGTATTCAATGATGTAAACATGCAAGCAGCACACACAGCCTCACTGAAACCCTGATGGCTGCTCTGCCACTCAATGGAGATCTTAATGAAGAAAGCCAAACTCGTCCCAGGAAACTGTGGAGCTAACAGCCCCCCCCAGGCCGAGGCACAGCTGGCACTGACCTTCATCAGTTCTGCTAGAAGCCGGGAGCCAGAGGTGCCCAATCATTAGGGATATTTCTAATTTCTTCACTGGGGGAGGTGGGTTTGTGCTGGTCCTGGCCCCCCAGCTTCAAGAGGCAAGGTGGGAAAACACTGAGCACAAGACCGATACCCAGGTAGACACCTTGGGGCGGGTCTTTCTCTGCATTGTAGCTGTTAGGGTGCACATATGAGTGTTTTTATATTTTATAGAAATTACATATCAATTTTCCATTAAACTGAAACTTTAATCCAGTACTGTAAAACTTGCTTCTGTACAAGGGTCAGTTTTGATACAGTATTTATGGTCAAATTTACCACAGGGTTTTGGGTGTACTGCGATGGGCTGGCCCCCTGTCCAGGGTTGTTCCCTGCCTCGTGCCCGTTGCTTCTGGGATAGGCTCCGGCCTCCCCGCGACCCAATTGGATTAAGCGGGTTGGAAAATGGATGGATGGATGGTTTTGGGTGTACCCCTATCTTATGCCCTGTGCTGCCTCAGATAGGCTACAGATCTCCTCATGACCCTGACCAGTATAAGCGGTGAGAAGATTTGATTGTGGTCATGGCAGGAAGTGTCTGCTTGGAAAAGCTAAAGGTTTGAATATTCCCTTACACACTAGGGCAAGAAATACCACCAAGAGGAACGCATTCAGTCGAGTGAAGGTTAAAGTGTCTGAATGACCAGATCAGAGCTCAGGCATTACATTGTATTCAGCGAGAGATTTGCGATTTGTAAATGACAATTCCCTTTCTGAGGTCACTGATAGACATTCTTAAGGAGGGTGCTGATGTAAGTTTTTACATTTCTGTCTCAGCGAGCTCAGCTGTTCTGTGAGACACCATTCATCAGCCTGACAGACAGCTGTTCTGAGAGCTTTAACTATGAGGCAAAAACAAATAATGAGATTCTGCGGGACAGTCTCCACAGCCACAGTGCACAGCAGAAAGTCAATAGTCCATCTCCGCTTGGACAGCTCGCAGAGCCAGAGGGAGCTACAGTCCATGTAAATTCTAATGAAGGCCCGTCAGGTAACAGTCAGTGTCAGCTCAGCATTAGGAGAATAGCCCCCCCACTGCTTGCACTCAGAATTGCTGAGATAAATGTATTGGTGGGGGACTGGTGATTGGAAACAGAAGGCTGTGCTTGTGTCTGTTGACTTTCTCAGAAGGCCTAGACCTACACAGAGTAGGTTTGGTGTATTATCTGTGCAGGGGTGGGCTATCTTATCCAGAAAGGGCGGCTGTGCATGCGGATTTTTGCTGCAACTCCATAATTAGATTACTACTTAGAGGACTGAGTGGCTGAAGCGTCCTCACAACTGGGTTTACACAGTTGACCTAAAGGTTACCCCAAAAACCTGCATACACACTGGCCCCTTGTGCGTCTATGGTCTTAAGCATTGAAGAATGAGCTTGACTCTCAATGAATTATTTTTCTGGAAAAATATATTTTAAATTATTAAAAAAAACTCTTTTCAGATAATCTCTGACTAGGGTTTGAGTCTCTGCCCTGGTTCCTCGAAGTACTCTGTTTTTCCCCCTGCAGTCCAAAAACATGCTGAGTTTGACTGGAGTTACCAAATTGTCTGTAGGTGTGCCTGTGTGACTGACTGGTATGTGAGGGTGCCCTGCAATGGGTCGGTGCCCCATCCTGGATGGTTCCCTGCCTTGCACCCATAGGTTCTGGGATGGGCTCCAGACCCCCACAACCCTGAATAGGACAAGCGGTTATGGAAAATGAATGGATGGTTTTCTAGTCCAAAAATACAGATCCTGATCACCTGCCTTGACACTGAGAAGACCCACTGTTTGTTCAGACTTTTCTTGCTCTCAACATCCCAGACTATTTAGGAGCAGCAACTGAAATGGTGAACCAGGATGGGTCCTGTTGTTAGACCCCTGATTCAACACCTGCAGCTGCCCCAACATATTCCTCAGATGTAGCTTGGAGTGCAAGCTGTCAATCTAGCTTATAGCTCAGAATGAAATGTCACCACTGATAGTGTGTGCTGGTAAAATATAGCTGCCTCAAGTTCACCACCTCCGCCTCTCAGCTCTTATAGCTGTTAGTGCGATCAAAGGGCCCATTGTCATTCTAGATTAAGAAGACGAAGTGAAACTCCAAGGAACTGTGAGAAAGGGTGCACCTTTCTGCTAGTCTTGAGGATTTATTTTTCTAGAAAACCCTTAACTGTGTGAGTGTGCCCTGCGATGGGTCGATGGTTCCATCTCCATCATCGTCGGTCGAGGCCACGTCTTGAGGTGGCGACGTGTGATTTCCCGGCGCGATTGTGAGTTGTGATTACCTGGATGAGTGTGGGGTCCCAGACGGCTGCTACGTCACATCTTGGAAGATAAGGGCTTAGTTCTGCAAAGAACTAGGAGCGAATACTCCTCTGTAAATAGCCAAACCCGCCATTATTCAGCCGCTGAAGGAAACGCCTTTGCCTGCTCGATAGGCATGCAAACTGAAAAGGATATCAAAGCACAGAGCGCCATAGGTATTTCAGTTACATCTCTGGCTAAAAGTTAAAGTGTAAAGCAAGAAGGGCAGATATTTTTACCCAATGCTGCTTGCGTGGTTTATATTGTAGGCATTTACTCAGTGATTTAAGTACTGTGCTCAGGCAGCAGCATGACCCCTTTTTGAGAAGATCTTAACACTGCCGGCTGCCGGTCGTGAATGAGCCATGAACGGTGCTTCAGAAAAGCTGTACTCGAAAGCAAGCGGGAGGAAACGGGGACGAACAGACGCAGGTGGGTCCTGTACCGAGCCGCTCGAGCCAGCTGCCAGAAACAGCCATTAACTCAAAAGCCCGATGCGGCCAAGTCAACCAGGCTGGATCTCTGAAGAATGGGCAACCACCGGGGTGAATACGCTAATATAAGCATCAGACGTCACTCCTAGTCATCCAACATCAGAATGCTAATCTTGCAGAATAGCTATACTGCTGTGAAAACTCTCAGGGGCAGATGTACATAGGTTAGTGAGAGCCGGGTGAACAGCGCCTCGGCCAGCTTGCAGATAGCGCATGCTGTGCCCTGTCATTTAACGTCAGATGTACTAAACCTGTGGCTGATCACGTAATCAGCGCATGTCACGTCTTTCTCTGAGCCAGATCGCAGACAGCACACACTGTGCCCTGTTATTTAATGTGGGATGTACTAGACCAGTGGCTGGTCGTGTAATCAGCGCATGTCAGCGGCCTTTACTTGTCTGGTTTGCTGACAGCGCACACTGCGTCTTTTCATTTAATGTCAGATATGTAGCTTTATCTTCTAAAACAGTGTCATCTACACAGATTAAGCAACAGTGCTTTTGGAGAAGCATGGTTGCTTAGTAAGTTTATTTATTTCACAGCCAGTTAACAACCCAATGAAGGCAGCTCAGCCCAACTAAAAATGCTTGGACATTCTCACCAGCCATTGTTCATTCAATGTGTCTCCCATTCCGATAGTCGAAAATGATTAGTTCGTTCGTTTGTTATTTATGTTTATGGGTGAACCTATTATTTCCAAGTTAAACTGAATTAAATGAACTAATAGTCACCAATCACCACACTGACAACATAACGGGGAAACACAGAGAGGTCTGATGGTAAAGCAAGCACACGGTGGGAAGTCATACAATTGCTAGAGACACGCAAAGATTGGACAGGATTAACCTATGACAAAAATACAGTAAGGGCAGACACAGCAATCAGGAGCACAACAATTATTTACAAAAACACAACAAGGTGCTATTTACATGATATCTCCCAGCATGCTCCCTGCTTTTAATGGCCCCGCTGTGCAGAGCCATCTCACCAGCATGAGTAGCAAAGGCACAACTTCTGCGCTCCTCTGCCACGCAATTTTATCTGTGCGCAGTCTGTTTGTACACAGCATGCCATGTTTTTAGGAGCAAGTTGCAATGAAATTACACCAGAAACGGATAAAAACACGCTAGTACATCTGCCCCTAAGACAACTTATTCAGAACCAAGGTCTAGTCAGGATCAGGTTTACAGGATTGCCAACTCTCACGCATCTGCCATGACATTCACACTTTCAGAATCTCACACTCATGCAAGAAATCTTGCAGAAAATCCATACTATTCCATTATAGAACTAAAATTAGCTACATCAAGAGCGTTGCATGTTATGTCGGCAGCTGAGGACAGCAAGATGGGACCCTGCTGCTCGCAATTCACCCCCGTTGGGGAACTTTATGTGAGGCACAGGATGGGAGACAGTCAACACAAACAGGGGAAAATAACAGGACCGTGAGGCATTTATATACTTCACTAATGAGGGGGTAACAAGGGCCAGGCATGGGCATTTCATTCTACTGGCCAGGTAGGGAAGGAGTGTGCAGGAGAATCAGCAGCGCCACCTGCTGGTCCGGACAGGAATAGGACTGGGCAGGCCGGAGCAGATTGTGACATTGGGGCAATTAAGAAACCCTACTAACTATTTACCAGGTAATAAAACTCTTACATACATGTAAATGGATGTGCAGACTTGTCTCAAATTGGAAATCCCACTGCAGCCAGCTGACCAAACTTGACATCCCTGGGTTTATTTGGCCGGGTATTTTCACACACACAGGCTGCCAATGGCTGTCAAACATACCACAGATACATACATAGTCAAGACAATAGAATAGTCGGGTAAAGCCTAGTTGTTATATACAGTGTAGAGGTTATTACTCGGGATCCACAGACCTAATGGTGTGTTAGGTCTGAGTGCTCTATACACAAATCCCTGACTCCAAATGCTCCCTGACCTCACATCTGGCAACATCTGCTTTTCTTTTGGTGTTGCTGTTTCAGGGCATATGTCTTAAACAAGCAAACACACTTGCATGTACTTAAGGAATGACAGAGTAAGATTTGAACTATTAGTAAATTTATGACTCAGATATTTACGTTATTTATCTTGGCTATCTGACTTCACATTTTAGGTTTGAAGAGCTGCTGACTTGCTGCATAAGGACACCCTCGATATCGCTCACTCCACTCCTGAGTAAGAGAGATGGCATCTCCGTGTGGGGAGTTCATTAATCGCAGATGTCAGCACAGCTGCGCAGGCCACAAAATGCCTATGGATGGCTCTGGATCTGAACGGGTCATTAGTGACAAGCAGAAAAAGCACTTAATTAGCTTAGCTGTTTGCGAGACATTCATGAGCGAGGATGGAAATCCAAGGCCGGAACCAATAAATGAACTCAGCTCCAGGCTTCATTTACATGTCTAATGAGAAGTTGTTGCCGTGGCATTTGGCTCTGGTAAGGTCACATATTGAGTCAGCTTTCGAATTAATGAATAAACTGGACACATGTACAAGTTTGCCTGGATTGTTACATGTCATTGATATCTGCTGAGGGGAAAGGTCACATGGGGACTCAAGGGCCAGATTTAATGACGGTTTGCATCAGCACAAACTCCCTTTTGGCATCGACGTAGTACTGTTATGGTTACTAAAGACGCGAAGGGAAAAGTTAGTGCTGGAAAGGCATCCACACAGTTAAGTTTGGAACTAGCCTTATTGCAAATGCATTTTTAGGAGTTCCCTTTCAAAGTGCAAAATTTGGGGGAGTATTTAAATTAATCATGCAACATGATTTACTAAGGTTTGCAGGAGGCAATTTACTTGCAAATTGCTGAAACTTACTGGAAAGGCATGTCTTATTTTTCGCTGCGCTTGGTAGACTGGGCCGGTCATTATTTAAATGGACCGATTGCGTCTGTGTTCATAAATTTGTGCATTTTTAGTAGATCTCCCACAGATCTGGACACTCCCATGGGCGCCTTTCTTTGATTGCACGACAATAATTTGCCTTGCTTAGTAAATCTGGCCATAAATGTGGGATCAGGTATTGGATGTTCGTGACCATTTCAAGTGGGGGGGTCTGATTGGTGCCCTGTGCTCTGTTTGGGGGTCCATATGCATCTGACTTTAACGTCCACCAAGCATTACTTACTCTATATTGCCTGCATTAAGAAGCAAAAGTCAATTTTGAAGACCGATAAGTTATTTTTGAAATACTTTGCAGTTACATTTTACAGTTTTTGCTAATATGTAACTCACTAAGATTTCTTGTTCAGACTGTCATGCTTCCACAAGCTTGATTATTGTTTCTGTCATTAACTTCTTCACTTTTCACCAACTGCAGTGCCTCGACCACCCAGTGCATCCAGTGCATCTGCGCCGAGTCCGTCAAGAAAATGTGTTTACATTTGTGTTTCGCCTATTCCAAGCATACATATATAAATGTAAGTATTAATAATAGCAATAATAATTATATACTTACGTATTTCAGACCCAAGTAGCATACATATTTATGGGGGCCGTGGGAGGAGGGTGCATGTTGTGACAGGGGCACTGCCCCCCCCAGAACTGCCCCTGGGATCAGGCCCAGGGCTTGCAGTGGTGGCCATTGGAAGGGAATGAGGGGGGTGACATCACGTCTGAACCAAATATAAACCCAAAATATTAAGATTACCGAGGCAAGGAAGTACGTGCTTGGAAGCCCGACAGGAGAAAACAGGGAGATGAAAGTGAGAGAATGAGAAGTGGTTTACAGGAAGGGATAAAGCAAAGTGAAAACTGCTCGATGTCAGCCGGGCAAACAGTGGGGGTCGGCAGAGAGGGCGTGCAGGATGAAGCCTTCCTGCGGCTCTGTGCGTTAGCAATGACTCAGACGAGAGAGAAAAGGAAATCCTATAGTTATTATTTTTAAAAGAAGCTTACTGTCCCTGAATGTTGCAGGATAAGGACACCAAGACCTGCTGTTTGATTTGCTCTTGCATTTCAACTTTTGATAGCAGGTATATGTAATGTAATTCCTGAAAACCTGATGCAGTTTTTAATCTCCATCTTTGATGTCACGTGTGTGGTCTGTTGAACGGCTGAATGTGGAGCTGTAATGTGGATTGGACTGTGTATTTGATTGGTCGCCCTTGAGACGTCTGCTCCCTAGTGCAATTTCCAATCTGATCTTTTCATTCAGTACTCACACCTCACATGACATTGAAGACGCCTCTTTCCCACGAGGCCTCCTCACACAACTGAAGCAGTGAGTGCAGTGAGTGCAGTGAGTGTGACTTCTCCGCCCTGGCTCCTCTCCTCTGCGTCGGATGCTCGCCGCCCCTGGTCCATCCCTGCTGGTCGGTATTGGGCTCTAAATTTTGTCCACATGGTGCATCTTCTCTTTGGGGGAAAGCACAGCCCAAGGACAGGCATAAGCTTGCTGACATCACTGACTGGCTAAGCCTCTGAGTCACCCTGTCAGAGACGTCAGCAAACACAGCAGGGCTCACGGGCCACAACACAGTCAGGGCGCCTGCCATTACTCAGCAAATTTACCGTGAGGCGTGATGGAGCCTGCAGAAGCTGCCACCAACCACTGAGCACTTTCCACAGAACAATTAGAAAATGGGAAAGTGGAATTAGCAGCTGTCACGTTATTTTTCTGTGAAATTGTTTCTTCCAATCAAAGCAGACGTATGTCACTGGAATGCTGTTACGCGGCAGTGTCACACAGTCTCCGGGGAGTCCACGTCACGCAGAGCCGTCGGTGACTAGTCGCCGTGGAAACCCCGCGCCCGCTTATGGTGCTCGTGGCAAAGTCTGACTTTAATTTCAGTTTGTAGATCATTTACAGTGAAAGTGTAGCAGTGAGAGTGAAAGACCCACTGTAGACAAGCTAAAACAAAGGGGGAAGAAGCTGAAAAGACACAAATGCTGAGACTGAGCCCAAAATACACCCTTCAGTGTCAATGTAAATACACAGTGTACTGCTGATGGAGCAGCATGGGCAACGGCGGCAATGACACTCTGCTTAGCCGCGTATATCACAGTGTCAGTGTAAATACACAGTGTACTGCTGATGGAGCAGCATGGGCAACGGCGGCAATGACACTCTGC
>JAODKF010000018.1:20894378-20909413 GCA_026779585.1 Mormyrus proboscirostris
TGCCAGGACTCCCCCCCCCCCCCCCCCACACTCTGCAACCAAGTAAACCAACTTCCTTTCATTCTAAAAAACTAAACTGTTCTGTTAATCTGCTTTAGGACTTTATATTTATTGTTTTCATATTTCCACAAACTGTGCTTGCTTTGCAGATTACCCATTTAAATCTGTTTACCGCACTTCCATAATTACATTCTGTTTGTTTGTATTCTGTTATTTCGTGTTTGTCGTTTATGTTAAGTCAGTCTTATGTTAGTTGTAGTGTTAGTTAGGAATAAATGCATGTCTTTTACACACCTTCAGCCTTCGTTCATTAGGTGCTCACAATAGTCCCTGCCTCTGTGCGATCTAGCTACTATGCTCTGAAACCTCAAAATCGCCTGAAATATCACGAGACTCTCTCACTTCGGCCGTGAGGGGAGCTTCTCTACCAATTGTTTACATTACCTGGTGATGCAGCTCGCTGGACGAGCCTTCTAACCGAGGTTACTAAGCGAAACTGGTAATTAGTGAATTCCATATAAGACATTAACAGACTCACGGGGATACAGCAATTGAGTTTGGAGAAACCAACCATTCGGCATAATGATTAGTTAATAATCAGCATTAAATACTGGTTAATTAAAACTTAATTAATTTCCTTATACATTGGTGGAGATACTAAAATGTACCTGAGCTAAATATTTCTACACATACTATGCTGTGGATTTTAAAACTATTACCAATCAAGCACATTACGTTCTGTCATGCTGATGTCATTTTAATATGGTTATTATTTAATAGTCCTTGGTCCTTTTCATTCCTCCTTTGGTCTTTTTTACACTGTCTGTACATGATTCTTCTTTAACTTTTTAAATGCTGGCATCATATGCTGATAAATGGAATAAGACCAAGAGTGTGATGTCAGAGGAAATCCGTATTGTGATGGCAAGCACTCCATCTCCACGAGTAAACGGCGGAAAGTGGCTCAGTCAGAAAACTGCAGATTTACAGAGTAAAGTAAGTTGCTTTAAAGCATCATCAAAGTTCCGCTTTACACCTCTCTCTGACTCTCTCAGTTAAATCAATGAAATAGATCGGTCTTATGGGACCCACAGACGGTCCATGTTTTTCTTCCTCCCAGTCCCAGTCCCAGTCCCAGGCGCTGTATGTAGTTCCCTGAAGACTGGAATGGGAAACACTGAAATAGATGGTGTGCCATGGTTATGCTGTCATTTTTTCTGTAAAAAATCTACAGCCTTTTCCTCACTTGGCAATCACCATTTTTACCTGCCGTTCCTTACAGAGGGAGGTGATATGGTGTGTACATCAAAAAGCTAAGAAACAAATTTCCTGACATAGGTTATACTTATATTTAAATTAGGCTGATTTTTTAGCAGTTCTTTTAACTTTTCAGCTTTTGTGTCCAATGCAATGCATTAATGCTGACTTTGACATCAGAGCCTTTTACCTGCTTGATCAGTCAAATATTCCCAATGTGTGGCAATTTCTTGTTAAAATTGAAAAAGACACAATACACGCTAAACCTCAGGGTGATTAGAAAAGAAATATTCTGCTTCTGCTACTCTTTGCAGGCAATACTTCCTAAAACAAAACTATAATTTCCCCCAAACAAATATGAAAGGATTGAACATTCATGTTCAAAATTGTCACTCTAGATTTCAGAATCTGCTCTTAGCCAGCTGCTACTGTACCGCATTCAGGTGCTCACATGTGTAGCGTCCAGAAACCAGGGAAGAGTCAGACCCCTGAATGCAGCGCAATTAAGGTTTATTTAAAAAGCTGGGTCATAATCCGAAAGGGTCAGTCCTACGTGGAGGGACGAGATGAGGTGACGAGAGGATGGGAAGGATGAGGAGGGTAGATCGAGGAGGAAGGACGAAGAAGGCAAACAGGGCAGGCAGGAACGTAGAGGGAGATAGGGCAGGTGAGACAGGCAGGGCGAGCAGGAGAGACAACGGGCAAGAAAATGCTCAGCAGTGCACATGGACATGGCGACAGTGAGTGTACTAAAGACCAAGACTAAGACCAATACCAAGGCTGGTCGAGACCAAGACCAAGATAAAGACCGAAAAAAGAGTAGGGCTAGAATCAACATCGACTGTAGAGAAAAAGGCACTGCTGTAAAGTGTCATTACTCGTTAAATCAAATTCATGTTATCTTTTCAATTATATTGTCCATATGTCTCTCAATTAAAATATCTCAGATTTTTCATAGTTACGAGGCCTGAAGGAAAATTATATTCTCAGCAATCCTCTCCTATAACCATTTTATCAGACCCCGTCAAGGAAAAGAGATGGGATGTACCAGAAAGATGTTCATATTAAGTCTCATACCAGGGACAGAGGCCTCGGGTAAGCTTTGAATGTGGCTATGTAATGATCCCTTGCTTTGAACTGAAGAGAATAAGCCTCCAGATTGAGTTGCACCTCCATAATGAATGTAAAATACTTTATTTATTTGAATTATAACTATGCTATAGACTATGTTGTGTCCATTAATAGATAAACTGGAATTGCCCCACTCTAATTTTTACACTTCGATATCAACAACACTAAAATTACTTACCTTACAGTATAGAAC
The DNA here is from genome assembly GCA_026779585.1 of Mormyrus proboscirostris. Classification (NCBI taxonomy): domain Eukaryota; kingdom Metazoa; phylum Chordata; class Actinopteri; order Osteoglossiformes; family Mormyridae; genus Mormyrus; species Mormyrus proboscirostris. The sequence continues at coordinate 20,896,960 of JAODKF010000018.1, forward strand.
GAATTCTTGCTCAACACAATGCCCATAGACAGATGCTATATAACATCAATGATGATTTATGTGAAATAACACCACTGTAATAGTTAAACAATATACCCACACAAAAAAATGCCAGATAGGTACATAAATGCATCATATAACCATATATATTCTTTAGTGTTGTGGTCAAGACCGCCTAAACAGAGACCACAAAGAAGAACTACAGCACTAGGACTGTCTGGCAGGGAGGCGGGAGGGAGCAAAAATGTGGACGGTCTGTGGATCCCTGAGGACCAGGTAGGAAAACACTGCTCTGTTTCATGGTGCCATATTAGTGTAAATCTCCACCACCCTTCACTCAGTGAGTGTTTGGAAGATGGATGGTGTCATATAATAGAAGAAGAAGCCATGATTTGTCATACAGCTATAAGCACATAATTTAAACAAATCAAGTTCTGTTGCAGATGCTTATTTTATTTCTTTAATTGTTAGAAAAAGTTCCCTCTGGGTCAGCCTCGTTAAAATAACAATTAGCAGTAATGACTTGATGGTTTTAATTATGTTGTATCTCAATGTGTAATCCTGCAGATTCAATGTAAAATTAGCTTTTCACACCCACATCCCAAGCACAGATGAGGTGATGGAAACTCCTTTGGAAATGACCTTTGACCTCCTGATATTTTGGAACTGGACGGAAAACAGCACCCGGCAATGGCTACCATTAATGATTGCTGGGTGGATGACATCAGCATTGAAACTTCTGGGAAGGCTTATGAATCCTGTAATTCTGCCAAATGTCAATATGAAGTAAATTATACAAGACCCACATAACTGATACTTTTCTTTTTTTATCCCGTTTTGGTATGTGATACCCTTTTACATCTATGCTGTTTGCACAAGGGTGATAAAGTCCTTGCATGGTTTTTAATGAAAGCACCATACATTTTTTTTAAATATAAACCCCTTGAGGATCATTGACAATATCTTTCATTTACCCATAGATTAAAAAAGTGGATCATTTTCCAGGAACGGAAGTGGTGATTCACTGATAAAACATACAAATGAATTTTGTATGTTTGTTTGTGGGAGATGTGGTTTGTTGTTTGTTGTTTGTCATCGAACATTCACTAGGGGTCAGTAGTGCAGAGGACTGAGCTCACGGGCATTTTTTTCTTCTTTTGGGTGAGGACTGTATGGGGCAAAATTCATTTCAGCCATTTCAGAAGTGAGGGGATGATTATCAGAAATGAGAGGATGAGGCTGTCAGCTTGAACTGTCACACAGTAATCCCAGCTATGAGAGTAGGGCTTAGCCAACCAAGCTGCCCATAATGACCGGATCCAAAAGAGATGCTCCCTGCAGCTAAATGAGGAGAAGGGTGATTACTCACATGGCTGGATCCAAGCCCACAAAGGCACTGCATGCAACTGCAATATCGGTTAACTCATCAGGCGCCACAGGTGGCCACCTACGGTGCCATAGTCGACTACTGCAATACTAGCCGCACCTGCACTTCATGGTAATGGTGATGCCTGAGGGTTTTCACTGTACCAGTGTCTATGGTATATTAACCATTTATTCATTTGAACACAGATGTTCATGTACTGGGTGTGGTGGGACAAGTCAGTGCGACAAGTGGCCAGATATATGGCCAATGAAAATGCCAACCGAAGTTCTGCAGTAAAAAGAACTTTATTTGATATTATTAATAGCCAAGATTAATTAATATAATTTCAAAGGTCCTCATTTTGTGTTTTAAAACTGATAAGATAAGAAAAGTAAAGATAAGATGTGCTTTATTGGACCCGGGGGAAATTATTAATTTTTTTGAATTCTTGAAACTTCAGTATGTACTGTGCTATTCAAATTAATTTGTATCCCATGTAAGATTTTTAGGTCACTGGTTCTGTTCATAGTTATTTCAAAATTACAATTTGTAGACTTTGCTTTTGTATGTCTATTGCTATACTTTTTGATGATATGGATCCACTATGATTGCCTCTTACTGTATATCATCCTATCCGATCCTCACTCAGTGCATGTAAATTGCCTGAGTAGTCAGTGTGTTCACTGTCAATGAAGTCTTAGAAATAAACTGAATTTAGATGTTAAATGGGTTAGAGAATTGGGTTTCCGAGATGTAAATAACAGCAATGGTGGGAAGTTAGGTTGTGCCTAAATATCATTCTGATTTGAAACACAAAGCAATGTGTGTAAAATCTAGATATTTGAATTGAATTTGAAGGAGCATTGAAAAAACAGTATAAACAGCCCAACCAATTAGATTCTTTTTCTTGTTCTTGTACCAGCTTGTTAGCATCGAGTGTCACCCACAAAACCGAGAGCATGTTACCCAACTTATAACCCCGGTTCAGAACACCAACCACTTCCTGTATGTGCAGCTCATGTGAATCTACATGAAACGGGTGTGAGAAAAGCTCTGCCAGGGAGGAGGCAGTGTATGCTGCCGCCTCCACATTCATTCTTTCATATTTGGGGCATGAAAATGACCGAGCTGGATATTTTCTGGCATGATTCAGGTCGTCTTGTTCACCCAGGGCAGTATTTCTGAGTCCGGTCCTCTGGAGCCCCAGACAGTCCATGTTTTTGCTCCCTCCCATCTCCCGAATGTCTGGGGGTCCCCAAGAAAAACTCCGGTTCTTCTTAGAAATGAATTTCAGCCGTTTTTTTCACCATGTTATCAGCCAAAGTTTATCAAAGTTTTTCTTTTGATTGGCAACTGTACTCATTCACCCCTGAAAAGTAATTACTCAATACTGATGTACCACAGCCAGTATGTGCCCCAGCCTTGCGGCCTGTGCTGCCTGAGATAGCTGCAGCCTGTCCCCCCCCCCCCATCACTACCCAAACTGGTTAGAAGATGGACGGATGGATAGGTGGATAGATGGATGGATGGATGGTTCTAGAATAGCCATTCAAAGACAATCATTCAACTTGTTTTTATGAAGAACTCTATCAGATGGAAACTATGGTATTGCACTTTCATTTAAACAAATGGTATTTGCTTTGAAATAAAATAGGATTTCCTATCACATGCAGCTAGGTGAGGCCAAGAACTGCGAATTTATTTGATAATATAAAACTGTAAATGGTGAATAAGTGGTGGGGGTGAACACGGTGTGTTGCGGAACAGAAGTCAGAGTAGTCTGTGAGTGTCACCTGCGGCTCCCGGCCCACGTGATTCCAGGGGCATTCTGGGGTGCGAGATCACATGCATGTACCAAGGCGACATTCAGGAGCTAAAGTGACGCCGGCGGCTTTATCTCAATGCCTGTGTCTGGAGATGGAATCTCTCTGACAGGGACAGTGAAGGTTAGGAATATGTGGCCACTAGCAAGGTCATACGATGTTGCCTAGACAACCTTATGCCCCCCCATCCATCATGAGACCTCCCTCCAGTCCACACAAAAGAGGGTGATAACGTGAGAGCGATTGTGAGGTGCAGAGCTTCAGTTTCGCCTGGTGCTGGCTGTGACGTTTATGCTTTTGATGTTTGGCATTTCGGAAGCAGATTCCCCCAGGAACAGTATAGAGATTGAAAGAATCGCTTAAATGCTGATCAGGTGTGAGGCATCGTCACACCCAAAGCTAAAGAACTGCAGAAAATGCTTAGAGAGTATTTACCAATTCTAAATAAAAGGGGAATTAGCTACTCTTAATAAGCATTAATGAGTTCCTTGATTAATCATCAGGCAACCTTTTTAACCCCAGAAGAACAAAGATGGGCTTCAGACCGGCGCAGTCATATGTTCTGCCAAGAGTAATTGCTGAGACAGCTTCTGACGAAAAAGATGGACTCCAGATGATTGCAGAGCTTTCCACTTGGAGCACAGCTTTTAGCACAAGACTGAAACCCACAGTTTCTATAACAGTGCATTTTCCAAGGCAGACAGTGGTGTAATAAAATCCAAACCCCACAGAGTTCTCCCTCCAATCTTACTACAGTGGACCCTGATGTGAGACCCGGTCAAGCCTGCTAACTTTGGCTGAGCTTCCCTAAAAGCCCCCCACGTGACCTCTGACCTCCTTTTCTTCACCTGCAAGCAGCTTCCTTTTCATACCACAGTAAAAGTTTGCTTGCCTGTGAGAAAGCTGAAGCTTGCTGATAAACAACAGATCTTGATAAAGGAAGACTTTATCCCAACTCTGTTCCCAATATCCCCTCTACGAATGACAGGGAGAGCTTATAGAGTTATCGAAATATTGTGAAATTACAGGCTAACATTCCCTCTGTGCAAAATTATCTCTGTCACACAAACAAGCTTAGAGCAACGTACCGAATGGCAAATCCATTTTAATCAAACAAAATGGACAATACCAGCGCTAAAAAGTTAAAGCAGCACAAAGGACAGACTTTAGGCCATTTAGGAGATTTAGCACTCTGTAAAACATCACCCTTCAATACAGCCTGAGTCGTTCGGTTTGAGATCAAAATTTCAACAATGGAGTTCATGTTGGCTGGCATTTTTTATGCATAATTTTCCCGAGCAATCAAGCAGCCTCTATTCCCTCTCTTACAGTACCAGAATATATGCACAGTATGCGAAAAGATCAATGAGAAAATGAACAGGATCAGAGGAGAGAGAAACTCAGACTCCAGTGTGCAGTGAGCTGGAAAAAATGAAGCGAAAGGGATCGAAACACAGATTCCATTGTGATGTTCCCAGTGGCCTTAACAGAGACTCGCTGATTGAGCAATCATGCTCCTAATGAATTATTCACACTCTAAGGACAACAGCAGTGTCTGTCACACTCTCTGCACCTTAGAAGTGATTGTGATGAAAAGCCTTGTTCAGGAATAAACCAGTCCAGTTTCACCTGGGACTCCTCAACAGCTGTTAAAATACTTGTCATTGATATCAGTGTAACTGCAATAAGGAAAGATCAAGATGAATGTATTTATTTATATAGATAAATATGGAGGATATGGATTTAGGGCTGTTATAAACTAGCTGAGGGTTCATAAGAAAGAAAAAGGGAGCGATGTTAACCAACCCAAAAGGGAGTTTTATTCATAGCGGAAAAACATACAAATGACGTCTGATAAATGCTTCAAGTAATACACAGAAATTGATCACATAGGTCAACAAAGAAGATCTGTTCACAGGAACCGATACAGCTCCAGAAAGGTTCCCAGCACCACAATAAACCAGACTGAGAGAGAGAGAGAGAGAGAGACTCCCCCATTCAGGAAAACCTGAACACAAACAAAAAAAAGAGAGAAAACAAGCAAACAGAATAATGGCAAAGCAATTACAACAATATGTCTATGGATGTAACACCCCTTCCAAGCAGTGAAGGACCTGAGCTGAGCTGTGGTCGATGTAAGAGACATAGTAAAGCTCACATACTGTACAGCTCTGAAGGTCTGCTTAGAAACAGCTTGTTTCTCATAATACCAGAATTTCCGTTTGCCCAAATGCATCCTGATGATAACCTTCTTGTTTTTGGCAGGACAGATTTGTGTTAGAGCTTTTGAATACAGAAGATTCAGCAGGTCCATTGTCTCATTCACCATGCCTTTAGCATGTTGTCAGAGTTAGAAGATATTTTTAATACTGTAGCTTTTTCTGTCTGCTTAACCAGCTTCATCCATCCTTATTCCAGTGGCCATAGATCCTCCCTGGAAGGAGAAGCCTCTGTGTCCACCTTGGTTCTTTCATCACTCAGGTTTTACAGAATTTGCTGAAAATTATGTTAGTTGGTATAACACTCAAGGATCTTAATTTGGCTTCAAACAGCAGTAAAAAGTGGCAATAAGGCCTTGAGGAAACCACTCAGACATACAGGAATTACGTTAATAAATGCAGAGTTATGAATATATCTGTGTAGAGAAAGGAAAGATGTCTGCTGAATATTTAAATAATGTGACACTGAAGTCTATGCAAATCTGCACCATTAAAAGTAGTGTTGTGGAGTTGCAGCATCTCCTTATAGCAGCATGCTCACCTCATTCAAAAACCACACTCATTTATAAGCTTTACACCAGTGTATTTCACACAAACAAAAAAGCACTGAAATCCGCATGAACAGCAGCACAAGGGCTATTTTACTGACAGTAACTTGTAAAGCAGCAGTGGATATTACATTTACATTACAGATTACTTATCTCTTTCATCCAAAATCATGTACAAGTGAGGATCAAAGATTAGGGTCAGACAGAATCTGGAGCAAGTGAGGTTAAGGGCCAGCTGAAGGACCCAATGGTTACCTCACTCTGCCAGACAATGGATTTGACACGGTGACCCTCCAATAACAAGCACAGTGTCATACGGCATAGAACACGGAGCGGGGAAACAGGCAATGGAAGGCAGGAATGGGGTTAAATAAAAAGATTTAATTGGGGACTGTAAGGGCATAACAGGGAAGACAAGAACAAAACGCTCCACTACGCTACACAACAATATAACACTACGACGACAGAACTAGGGAAACAAATTTTGACTTGGACTTAAATACATCGAACTAATACAGACAATTAGAAACAGTTGTGAAACACTGGGAATCGTAACCAAGGGCATTGTGGCACAGGAGGATCAGCACAATCGGGGTGTGACACACAGAACCTTAAGCATGAGTTTGACATGTCCTTCAAATGAGTGGAGAAGACTGACACTGGGGGTGCGCTTAACTTAACTTAACTAATTAAAGATGATAAAGTATAGGTTTGTGAGGACCATACGTTTATGAGGGTCATATGTTTATAAGGATCATACGTGTATGAGGGTCATACGTTCATAAGGGTCATATGTTTATAAGGATCATACGTGTATGAGGGTCATATGTTTATAAGAATCATATGTTTATAAGGATCATATGTGTATGAGGGTCATATGTTTATAAGGATCATATGTGTATGAGGGATACGTTCATGAGGGTCGTATGTTTATAATGATCATACGTGTATGAGGGTCATATGTTTATAAGGATCATACGTGTATGAGGGTGATACGTTCATGAGGGTCATATGTTTATAAGGACCATATGTGTGTGAGGGCTATAGGTTTAGGAGGGCAATGATCTACAATGGAACTGGTTACACCCAGGAACAGGCAGGGAATAAAAAATCAAACACACAGTCAACAAGAACATCAGCAGCAACAATGACTCCACTGGGAACAGGAAAGGATCAGGAACTTAAATATAGAGGGATAACAAGAATAATGCAGGACAGGTGTGAACAATTAAAAGGGCTGGCAAAACAGGAACTAAGAAACGAACGGGGAAGCTAAGAAACTGACAAAGAAACAAGGAAACAGAAACTAAACACTGGGAAAATAATGAAGGCAGATAAAGAACCAAGGCAAAGCAAATAACTAAAACAGAATATAAGTCATAAAACTCAAGAACTAGATATAGGAAGTGGGATTTGAAGACATGACAGAGGGATTAGTAACCACACACTCAGCTAATTGAGTCATGTGGAAGTCAGAAGGACAATGGAAACACACTAAGGACTTTGACAATGAGGAGGAACAGGCTGGCCAGCGACATCTGCTGGCCAAATGGGAAGGAAACATGAAAGACTGGGACAGATGGGTACAGACCCTGACAGTGAGGGTCATATGTTTGTAAGGACTATAGGTTTAGGAGGGCAATACATCTGTGATGATCATGTGTTTATAAGGACCATACTTCTGTGGGAGTCATGTTTATAAGGGCAATAATATTAAAAACGAGTTTATGTGCAAAAATCAATTTAAACTTAAATTGCTGAAGTAATATCTTGTTACAGCAGACATTGTTTCTTTTCTTAGATATTAACAAGATTTACCACATAGAGCAAAAGGCCTTGAAATGCAAAAATGATCGGCGTGTATCTCTGACTGTGTGCATGAAAGGTCTGTGATTAAAAACTGCCTGGCCTTCTTAGCTTGGAAAGATACAGTCGTAAGACTGAATATTGAATATAAAGATAACATCACTGCAATCACAAGACTCATGGGCAAGCCATTTGGACAGTTTGGAAAAGCTGATTTGTTATGTCGGGTAATATACAGCATTTTCTCTTTGATTGTTTAAAACACCGTTTGAGATCCAAGATCAGCTGAAACATAACCACCTCTGGAGCAGGTTCACCATGTACCAGGAGTTACTGAGGTATTGTGTCCCACTTAAAAGAGAACCAGCTTGTGATATCGAAAAGCCAGTAGAGTTACCTCTACTTATACACAAAGTTATCTGGCTAAGCAAAGAATCCGGCTTTGTGATAGCAGACCCAGATGTCCTCTATAGAAACAAACATGCTAGACAAACATTTTCCACACAGCGATATGAAAACCAATGATGTAGCAGAAGTTTTGAAGTTTTGAGAAGTCTCTGGCTGTGACCTGCAGGTAGGAGGGGTTGGACATCCACCCCAGCCCTTTTGTAACATCAAAAGCCAAGCTCCTGTCCAAGACATCTTCAAACAGAAGCAGAAGCCTGAACCGAAGCAAACTTGCAGAACGGAAGAATAAATCATCAATAATTTTTTAATATTTGTTTAACCAAATATTCTTCAAAAGTAACACTCAATATAAAGAAGACAGCAATGTTACTGTATGCTTCTGTTTCCTTTCCCAAAGGCTACATTGGGTGATGTGGGACATGTGGGGAACTTCAGGGATTCTTCATTGAGGACACACAGCCTTGGTTGACATCTTGCAGAAAACCTGGGTCTGTGAATGACTGGATGGATGAATGAGTGTGTAAAGTGAACAAATTGGACGACTGCTGAATAAAAAATAACAGCTACTGTGCCGGTGTTTCTTTAAGATAGACTGCGCACGTGTGACCGAACCACATAATTAGATTGTTTTTTGTAGTCTCGTTTTCTTGTATGTCTGTCCATTAATCCTTTTCTGAAGCAACCATATTTATAGGGATTTATGGATAGGATGCTAAGCTATATTGAGACATAATTTCCACTTTGATGTTAGGGATCCAGTGGAACTCAACTGGACAACTAAACAATATTTTATTGCAGTCTATCTCACTTAATTGGAATCTTAATTGCTTGTCTCTTTAGCCTAAATTTTCTGTTTCGTTTCACAACCTGGCTAATGACCCTTCGAAAGTTGTGTTGCATCTCCAGAAGGAGATAATTGCTTTAACCACTCATAGGTAGTAGCCAATTCTGATCAGTTATGTTCAAATAAGAAGCATATCTGTCATTTGTGAATAATTTGTCATCTTCCCATATCTGGAACTCAAAAGCATGCAAGTAAGTATTTAAGCTGCAAAGCCGCAAAGTGCTTCTTGAACAAATAGCATGATTGACAAGCTTGGGTTGGATGTGGGTCACAGCAGGTTCTCCTCAGGTGACAGTGAGACATACTTGGTGGCATCTTGGCATCGGCAGTCTGACCCAGCAAGCACCCATTTAAAATTGCACACACTTACAACCACCCAATATTAAAAAATGCTTACAATCTGCCAACAATGGAAAATATACACTATATATTGAGAGAGTGCACATAGACGGAGGACGTCACCTCTCTGCACCATGGCCCAGACTCGAATGGCGGGTGAATTCCATTTGTCGCCTGTTTTCTTTAGCGCTCCAGTGAACTGTGAGTTTGTATTAACTTAAGCCGGGTTGAGATAAGAGTTTCATGTACCATGAAATAAGCGTGGTCTCAGTTTATCTGTGAGAAGCTTCCATTTAAGCAGGGCTTCGTGTTCAAAAATAGAAAGGTTTAAAATTTGTTTGGAATAACTGGTTTATGCGGCACGGTGTTTGCTAGTCTATTGTTATCGTTGCATCTGGTTCTGTATTAAATGAGATGTACAAATGCATGTGTACCTTAGCATTGTTCACTTTACAGTACTGGACTTCGGTACCTTGACATAACAACGGGTGCTACCCTTCATTACATATTCTTGGGGAACTAGAGCATGTCCAAAACCTTAGGAAGCACCAGCTTGTTATAAGCTCTTGAGTCACGTTTACTATTGGGCTGACTGAAGTCACATTTGGGTGGAGCTAATGCATACTGCACTCTTTGCAAGACAGTCAATTTTATTTTTGTGTTTTCAAAGATTTCCTATAACTTGTCAGTGAGCGCCATTGCATTTTACCCTTCACACCAATTCGGAGTTTTTCTTTCCCCCGCAGCACCAGTTCTGGAGCCTGTGACATCCGGAATCTCGTGTCTTGTCGAAAGCAGTTTGAAGCACTACTTGCTACATATTGGAACTTTCCTGCAGCCAGGGTACAGATCAGTGCTCTGCTTTTTTCAGCCATGGACCCAAGTGCTTAGAGGAACATGTCGGAATTGGAATCTCCTACTGCTTAGGAAAGCTTTTAGGAGAGGTATCTGCAATAAATGTGTAGCAACATAAGGCCTAAGGTGCTAATTAGGGTACTTTCTGCAAGTGCTACGAAATGACAGAATGCTTCGCAAACAAAACCTACGAGACTCCAGTCCTTTGCAATGGCACAGAGTGAGTGGTACAAGTTGAGCTCAATGTCCAACCTCCAAGTGGTTGAACTGCATTTCCCTTGTACCTAGTGGGGTGGCGTGTCTGCTGTTTCTCTCAGATTATACAGGAAATTGATATTATCAGAAATCAGCATCACAAGCACGTTGCTCAGCTCTCCCACTATTTGGAAGATGAGGACTTCATGTGCATCCTTATGGAACTGTGCAGTAGGGAGCTGAGACCCCTTTGTGTGTGTTTGCAGGCTCAGTCATCTTAATTTAGGTTGCCCTTCCCCTCGTTTTCAGTCTCTTAAGCACATCTTGAGACATTGAAAAACCTTGACGTACCCTGAGGTGAGGTATTACCTATGACAACTGCCATCAGGGTTAAAGTATATCCATGGAAAATGCCTTCAAACTGGGTATGTGTACATGCTTGAACACTTGTTCAGTCTCATATATTAATGTGGGCATTTTACATAGTGTTGACAGTTGTATGTAGTCGATCATATGGATTTGTGTGTACTGGTATCTGCAGATAGTTAACTTCTGCTGATATTGGGTGAAGTATTTGAGTGTAGACTTCATACGATGTCCTTGGTATTTCAGAAAATCTCTTTGTCAATGAGGAGATGGAATTGAAAGTGTGAGGTTTTATATTGGCGACCAGGATGGTGTTTTTTTTCTAAATTCTCTTGAATCTTTCAAGTTCTTTCAACAGTCTCCTATAGAATCCTGGACTATTTGGTTTGAAATGGCAAAGGACATGAACTAGAGTCAGATGTTTGGGCACTGGACTGTGTCATGTATGTCTCTGTTCTGAACCATCTGCATAGCCAAAGACTCGTGTTCCTTCTTGACTGTCTGAAATTTGCCCCAGTATATCACTTTCTTCAAGATGCCGCAAACGTCTTTGCTTCTCTACACCCTGGTACACACTGCTGCTCAGGAGATTTTACCCTTTTGGGGCCAGGATTTGAAGATACCTATTGGTGTGTCACAAAGGTGCAATACTCTCTGCCCAAGAATCTCTGTGCAGCAGTCCGGAAGCTGATTTCTGGGATCTTCCAGAAGAATCCACATGATCATCTCACATTGGATCATATTCTCCAGCATGAATTCCCTACAAAGGTAAGCATGTTTATAAGATGTTATACTGAGGCTGACTTGCCTCCTATAGAACTGATTTGCTTAGTAGAAACATCTTAAACTACCACTCTAGGGCTTCACTCCTGCCAAACTGCCACCTAACAGCTGTGTAATAATGGCACATTGAAGCCATCTTACCCATTGAAGAGGTCCTTCATCAGGAAGTCTCAGCACTGGTGTTGAAGGTAGACACCCAAAGGTGAACTCCATCATTGCAAGCTCAGGCAGTCCAACATCTGTCAATTCATCTGGGTCACATGCCCAACCTGGCATCTACATGCTTTATTGCAGTTGATAAGTCTTCACAGGAGTTGGCATGTGACCACCGCTTGGTGAACAATTTGAACAGTGTTCAGCAGGTCAGCCATTGACTGTTCAGCATGACGTATTAAAGGATACCTCTTCAGGTAATGTTCAGCAGAATACAAAGGGGCAACTGAACAACCAAGCTAAGAAGAGGTCAAGGAAGTCACCTGCATGGACTGTTAATCTGGTCACCAAAAGAACACTGATCACCTGGGCACTGGATGGGGCAAGTTCACCCTGTGTCTGCTGGGTCAACAGCAGCAAAACCTGTGGTGGGACAAAGGACGCATCAAAAATTGGTGTTGGCGACCCATCCAACCCAAGATGAGAAGGACTTCTCTACCCAGGTCAGTGTGCTTCTTGTGACACCAACAACCATTGGGGCAGCGGATGGGTCACGGAAGTCCAGTTCTTTCAGAGGCACTATGCTGCATGGTGCTTAAGGTGAGATTAGTGTCTCTGTTGATGTGTAGCGTTACAGTGTATTACACTTGACTATGGTGAAAATCATGCTGTCTTTAACCCTATGATGCACGAGTGGTATGACCCTACACTTTTCCATAAGTGGGTCATTTTTGACCCACTTATAAAAA
>JAODKF010000018.1:21014122-21030999 GCA_026779585.1 Mormyrus proboscirostris
CCCCCCCCCCCCCCCCCCCCCCCGAGACCTCCTGTTCATCTTCACATGCCCCTCTAGCTGGGCCTGACGGGGGTGCTTTTGTTTAATGCCCCCCACCCCTACCCAGTGCCTAAATCTTCCTCCTCTCTTCTCTTGGCAGCTCTTTCTCACCATCGGCAACAAGAATGCCAACCTCTTCTGGGTGGCGAACCTGTCCCCAGAGGAGGAGCTGCAGCCTGGGGCAGCTCCAGAGCGGCGGGCTGCCTTCATACGCAGGAAGTACTGGGAACGGAGGTACACGCACATGCCAGAGGGCTTCCAGAGCCAGGAAGAGCTCAACAAGGTGGGCAGGGTCCTGATCGCTCTCAGGGACGCTGGTGGGTGAATTGCTGGGGGAAATTTTCGGGGACGCCCTCTGAATAAATGGGCAGGAGGCGGTCGTCATGGTCACCGCTAAGCCCTCACGATGATCCCTGCACCGCTGCATCCAAGCTGCAGCCTTCCCTGAACTCTGGATTTGACAGTTAGAAAAATAAGGCGGTGTTTTGCGGAGTTTCGAGTAAAGCGAGCACCCTGGGGCCGTTCGTCTCCTGAATGTATGCTGTTCCTTGCAGGGAGCCGACAGCCGCCCGGACAGGGATCCTGGTGTTTACAAATAAGCAGCCTGGGACCGACGAGCCCCATATATCGTGTTTATTCATCACAGGCCTTTGGTGAAAGCGGACCTGATTGTGTTTATTACCCCCCAAGTGTTTTTTTTTTGCACTGGTGTCAGCATAAGCAAGGATGATCCCTTTCATTGTTCTAGTGGGACTGGAAGAAGGGGGAGAGAGAGAGAGATGGAGCGAGAGAAAGGGGGAGTGAGAAGGAGGGCGAGAAGGAGAGAATTTTCAAAGTGGAAAAGTGGATTAAGATCCACAACAGCAATGCCACAGTGTCACTTATCTCTCTGAGTGTCGGTGCGTCACACACGAGCCAAGGAGGTGTAAATTTGGTGATGAAAGAGAGATTCAGTCAGAAGGAATAAAGTGTTTCAGGAGTGTGTGAGTGGGGGGAGGGGGGTGTCAGACGGCCCGTTTCAAAGGGTGCCAGCAACCTGAGTGGCACGGCGTGGGTGCGACTCGTGAATTATGAAACAGTCGTACACGCGCGTGTGGGTTTATCTGTTCCAGTCCCCACCGGGTGGGAAAGTGGGCATGTTGTTGGTGAGGCGCAGATGTGCATTAGTCCAGAAGATGGCGTGGTGGTTAAAGAAAAGTCATTGGATAAGTCCAGATGCTGGTTTTCACATTGAGGGACCTGCATCTATTCACAATATGTATATGATAAATCATGATGGCTGGTAGTTTAAATACAGTTCCCAGTCAGCATTTTGCCGTTATCTACACTCCTCTGGTCCTTATCTCAGCTTTGTGGGTTTTTGGAAAATTAAAGTACTGAACCTTAACAGGGGCACTGGCACTCAGACATACTACATGAATGGATGCTGTAATGCCCAGGTATGGCGATGACTGACAGAATGATTAGTGCTTCCTGGAAACACTTAAACTGTGATGTAAGTCCTAAGCAGATTGGACATGTAAAGTACAGCAGGGTCCAAAGGTCTGAGTAACTAGTGAAAATCTTTCTACTTTGCATTCTTTTCTGATTAAATATGAAATTGGTCATTATAAATTGTATTTTCAAGTTATGCAATGACTTTACATGTCACTCCACAAAGAGCATCTCATGACATTACTGAATGGATGACTTCTTGGTTTTCAGTTGTCCCCATAAATGTTTGATTAGGTTGAGGTCATTACTGCCCTAAGTCTCACATTTCATCAGCAAATCACATCAGTAAATATTTCCAATGATCCACTGTGAAATGCTGGTATTCTAGGCCTAAACTATGTTTATTTCCAGCATTAAATGAAGGAAATCCCAGTTTTTCAGTGTGGTCTCAGACTTTTGAACCCTACTTTAATGCCCTCAAATGCTGTTAAGTGGTAGAGCATAAGTGGGCCTGCAGTATTACTGTATTCAGTGATGTGTGTATTTCGCGTGGCGCGGCTGCAGCTCTAAGCATGCTACAGTACAGCTCAGTACAAAGCACGCTGCAGCCCAAAGCCTGCTGCGGCTGTAAGTGCGCTACTGCTCGGCCCTAAGCGTGCTGCGGCTTGGACCTAACTGTGCTGTGGCTCGACCCTAAGCTTGTCACGGCTTGGCCTTAAGTGTGCTGCGGCCCTAAGCATGCTGTGGCTCTAAGCATGCTGCGGCCCTAAGCATGCTGCGGCCCTAAGCGTGCTGTGGCCCTAAGTATACCCAGGCTCTACCTTCTGTCTGTGTGTTGTGTTATAAAATTCTCAAATGATCAAGTGGGACTCCAGGCCGCAGTTGCACAGACTATGTCCCCTTTCCTTCCCAGCAGCTTCCCTGTTTAAAGCTGAAGGGCCTGCTGCTCTGGTCACAGAGGATGGCAGAGAAACAGAGACATGCATTTTGGATACTGAACTCCAGCCTTCTTTAAAGCCCTGTACACACCTACTATCAACATGCATCCTGGGTGACTGGATCACAAGTGTACAGCGTTAAATACATCCGTTCACACCTGGCATTAACGTGCGTCTACGCATTTGTCTCGAGTGACGCTTGTAGTCAGACCTCACTTTCCCGCAACTTATTTAAATAAGCATGTAAATCTCTTTTGTATGCAGAATCTGCCAAACATTAAAATAAGGAGAAGAAGAAATAAAAAGCTATTGCCGTATTCCAGGGCAGACAAATCGCTTAAGATGTTTGTAATGAATACCCTATAAAAACAAATATATCTATATAAAACAATATAAATCAATTAATTAATATTTAAGTAATTAATGTGTTCTTATATTTTTAAATAGTTCCAGAGCAGGCATTGTATGTCTTAATAACTGCTATCTTCAATGTATAGACTTTAAATTGTATTTCATAATAACATTTTGATTTTCATTCAACATTATTGTAAAATATTATTTCAGGTAATGCAAATGTGATTTCTTAGATAATGCAAACTATATTTCACAATAAGGTTCAACTTTCACGTTGTAGGCATGCATTTTTATACCACATCAACACAATACAAATATACATGTTAAAAGGTATTTCAGTACTTAGGTTAATACTTTTCTATTCAAGGGCAAAAGGTTCAGTGTGTAATGCATTGTGTTCGTTGTCATATGATAATGTTTTGGCTTTTTATCATAACCAATGAAGCTAAAAATTTGTGAAAATCTCAACGAAGAGGTTCATTGTTTTTCTGACACCCTGAATTATATCTATATATTATATCTATGTCTGAATTGGAGAAAGTGAATTAAAAGGAGTAAAGTAGCTCAAGACAGAGTTCAAGACCCGGACAGCCCAATATACAACTATATAAACAATCACATCATTATTATACGTCTCTATTAGCAAAGCCATTATCTAACGCACCTTCATTCCTACATGCTTTAATTTAGCATTCATGCAGTTTCACCGACATCAATAAAGCATGGAGCAGCTTTGACATAAATGCAGAAGCTTTACCAAAGAGTGCATTAAATATATGATCTGCATGAATTTCAAAACATCTTTAATAAATCACTTCTTACACAATTTATTTTCCCGATTTTGCGTGGAACATTAATAATGTGGACTTTGACAACGTTTCCATGCGAATGGGTCAGGACAGTCCGATATTGAAAAAATCTTTGTAGTATATGCAAACTGATTTTTTGGTGTTGCAAAAGAAAATAAGAGAAAAAAACATTGTTATTCGCAATGCACTGTCAGATATTCTGACGTAAATCATATATCAAATGATGCTTAACGAGTACATCGAGTACGTACATTCTTCCACTCACACGTGGACGTCAGCTGAGTAGGACGTCCTTCGACGTGCCCAGCGACACATTCACGTTCATCCTGCTATAACAATGTGGCCATATGTGTCCCAGACCACCCCCGATTGTGGTTTGAGTGATTGCATCTCGATGCGTTTTCAATAGCCCTGGTCTGGGTGCGTTCACATCTGTACTGTATTTAGCACTGTCCACTTCGGATCACCCAAGAGGCATGTTAATAATACCAGATGTAAACAGGGCCATAGTGTGTGTGTGTGTGTGTGTGTGCGTGCATGTGTGTGTGTAAATATCTGTCTTGGTTTATGTGTGACTGTGTGTATGTGTCTATATGGCTGTCTGTGTCTCTGTGTGTGTATATGTCTGTCTGTGTTTATGTGTGACTGTGTGTATGTGTCTATATGGCTGTCTGTGTCTCTCTGTGTGTATATGTCTGTCTGTGTTTATGTGTGACTGTGTGTATGTGTCTGTGTGTGTATATGTCTGTTTGTGTTTATGTGTGACTGTGTGTATGTGTCTGTGTGTGTGTGTATATGTCTGTGTTTATGTGTGTGTACAGTATGTGTGACTGTGTGTATGTGTCTGTGTGTGTGTATATGTCTGTCTGTGTTTATGTGTGTGTACAGTCTGTATATGTCTGTGTGACAGGGAACTCAAAATTAATTCCTGGTGTCAGACATATTCCAGCATTGGGTCTTGACTGCAGACAGACACATCGAGCATTTTGGAGTATGCATTTTCGTGTGTGTGTGTGTGTGTGTGTGTGTGTGTGTGTGTGTGTGTGTGTGTGTGTGTGTGCATGTGCATGCATGTGTGACTGCATGTCTGTACACCAGTGCGTAACCGTGCACGCTCCCTCACACTTAGGCCCTGCGTGCTGCCGTGGTGCAGCCGGATGTCCTGCTCACCATGCGCCTGGTGTTCAGCGGGGCTGATGTCATGAGCGCTACGGGCGACCCCACCTACTCCACGCCCTACCTGCTGGCCCAGAAGGCTGGCCAGCACCTGCAGATGGAGTTCCTCTACCATAACAAGCTGTCAGGTAGGCGGGGCCACCATGCCTCACCAATCAAAAGGCTTCATGTCAGTATGGCCAGTTACGTTGGCATTCGGCCATTTAGCTTAATGGTAACGGTTCATATTTTGGCCATTTTATGCAGCTGGAAAATGGCTCGTCGAAGGATACCGGAGCAAAGCTGTCAGACAACAGCCATAACTTTGTTAAGGGGAAGCAAGTAGATTTGTCCTTGTTATCTGCAATGTCGGCTGCCCTTAGCTGTATGTATAAAATAGCAGCGAGTGCTGTGTGTTTGACGGCCTCTGCCCCAGCAGACAGATGAGCCCGCAAGCTTTATTCTGCCCTAACTGCACTCCACACCAGCCTCCTGTCTACAAAACAAATAGCAAGGAAATTGTATTCTGATTAAAATGGAAGGGAATAAAATAGACTGATTGCTGACATTGTTTACTTCCTTCTATGACTATAGCATTGCCAACCTTGAAATACACTGATGTCTAAGGGGGGCCTGTCTGAATATATATCCTTGTTTTATTTTTTATGTATGCATAGTAAAATATGGGGGTAAATCTCAATATCGCAGCCATGATGTCCTTCTGCGGACACAGAGGGGTTGTCTGTTAGGACGCCCCGTCAGCTGACAGCTTCATGGAGGTCATGTGACGAGTGCTGCTGGCTGATATCTACCTCCCTCTCGAGAACCAGGCCCAATAGCACTCAGCCTGTAAGCCTCCTTCATCAGCAGATCTCATTGACAGAAATGTCCAGCGTCGTGTCTGTTTCTATGACTTGTAAGTGCATTATAGCCTGTCCATGTTTCTCCGTCAGACTGCTGGCTTGACTGCTGGCTTGGAACCTTCCAGGAGAGGTGTGATACCAATTGTAAAATGTGTATGTAAGAATGGTCTTTGCGGTCAGAGGCTTAACCATTCTGAAATGCCACGATGCACCCTGCAGTGCAGAGGTATATGTGTAATAAATAAGCTAAGGGTAGCAGTTTGCATTAGCATGAATGTCTTATCAGCGCTTCTCCCCGTGGTGCCTCCTGTGTAGCATCTGGGGAAGATCGCGGTAGGTGGCAGGGCCCCTTTCCCAGAATACCCCTGCTCTTCCTTTGGTTACAGTCCTGCCACTCCCCATCACTTGTTACTGTGGCTCCGGAGTTTAAGCACTGGGGTGGCTACTATGTATAAGGGAAGGAAAGCTCAGGAAGCAGTCATGCATCTGTAAGGGTCTGGGTCTGTCCGCTGGCTGTGGGGCGGCGCGGGAAGCTGCTGTTTTCAGGAATATAACAGGCCCCCTGCTGGATGCAGACAGACTGCTGTCGAGAGTCGAGCGAGTGTGGGGGGGTTTTTCTTGGACCGACACGACTGACTGGGATGGACTTCTGTGGCCATTTCAGATTTCAGGGGAGGCCGGAAGACTGGTGGAGATGCCTTAGCCCCCCCCCCCCCTTCACACGCACTCCAACTGTCAGCGGTCAGGAGGCGGGACGGTGATGGAGCGAGCGCTTTGGCTTGCAGCCTCAAAACGGGGGAATTAATTATGAAGGGATCGAATGTGCTAATTAAACCGATGGCATCAGGCTCATACCTCAGAGGCTGATGAAGGGGGCTAACATGCAGGGAATGGCAAACCTTACATAGCAGTGGGGCACATTTGTGTCAGGGGACGTGTCCATACTTGCAGCCTCATTGTATTGATGGAAAAATATTTTGACTTCATACTTCCGGGAGACGTTCATTTTCTCTTGGGCTAAACCAGTAACATGCACTTTAAAGTGGGGGAAATTCACTGAATAAAAATAGTATTTTTTGCCAAGGGTTGGTGTTTCAGGATGTACTACACTTTTTAATATAATGTATATTGTCACTTGATGATGAGAGCTGTCCTGCGCAGGGAGCAGCTTAGGACTCACAAAGTTTTATATATATAGAGAGGGCTGAACTCCTACCTTGTCCTATACTGTGCCACTACAGACTACCGAATGGGAGATGCAGGTCTGTGGAACCTGCTTTCTCCATTGACGCCCTTCCTTCTCTTGAAGCTCACAGAACACACTTCATGTGCATTGGGCTTGTGTCTTTAGCACACACTGATACCACAACAGCCCTCAGTGGGCTTGCAGCTTATACGTCATTCTAGTGGGAGAAACAAAAACAACACCAAAAAAATCACACCCTGCAGTGCGGAGGTATATGTGTAATAAATAAGCTAAGGGTAGCAGTTTGCATTAGCATGAATGTCTTATCAGCGCTTCTCCCCGTGGTGCCTCCTGTGTAGCATCTGGGGAAGATCGCGGTAGGTGGCAGGGCCCATTTCCCAGAATACCCCTGCTCTTCCTTTGGTTACAGTCCTGCCACTCCCCATCACTTGTTACTGTGGCTCCGGAGTTTAAGCACTGGGGTGGCTACTATGTATAAGGGAAGGAAAGCTCAGGAAGCAGTCATGCATCTGTAAGGGTCTGGGTCTGTCCGCTGGCTGTGGGGCGGCGCGGGAAGCTGTGGCTTTTGGGCAGCTGTTGTCCATGTTCTTTCTCTCTCTGACCACTGGGCTGAGGTAATTGCACTAAATCGAGCTTTTTTCCTAACAGATTTCCCTAAGCTGGACCCTGTGTATGGAAGGAAGTTCACTCGAAATGCGTCCTTCTTCAAAAGTGGCTTCCTGTACACTGCTCTCAGCGTGGGTCGACCCGCAGTGGACAGGAGAGCCCGAGAAGGTGAGTTGACAGGCTGGAGGAGGGCTGTCCTATATGGGGGTGCTGAACCATTGCTGTAAGCAGCTTTATCTGCATTTGAGGTCTAACCGTTACCATGAAGGAAGGCCTTCCGAGCCTCCCTGTTCTCGCATGCACAGGACGCGTTCCGTGCTCTCGTTGGGGATGGATTGTCTGGGGAATGGAGCAGTCTGGTGGCCTTCAAAGCAGACTTTGAGGGGCGTTCTTGCTTTTCGCCGTTAGGAGGAGGGGTTAAACTGGGCAGTAAGCCATGAGAACCTGGTACCTGCGGGCGGTGGCGGCAGCGCTGGGGGATGCGTCTGTTCTCCCACCCTCCCGAATGCTTGCAGGCGCTGAGGGCGCTTTCCACAGAACATCTGGAGGAGCACCGTGTCTCCATGGTAATTAAGAGAAAGGAGTGATACTCAGATGGTGCCCTAGGGAGCCGGAGAGATACACACAGTGTGTGTCTGCTTTTGGGCGGCTCTCTCTATGGAGGGCTACCTGTCGGCAGGAATAAACCCTGCAGCTGCTGCTTTTTCTTTCTTGTTTCTCAGCTAGGGGGCCCCAGGTGGTCCTCCCCCCCGCCTACATACGCGCGCATAAGCGGGGTCCCCGTGGCCCCCAGCCGGGCTTACCCTACCTTGCTATCATATGCGTTCAGGGGGGTCTGGCAGGTGTAGGTGTTACTCTGCGTTACTGTGAGTCTTTTGGCACCTGCTGGAGGCAAACAGCTTGGAGCAGAGCTCCAAGAGGTAGGAACCGACACACAGGGCAGAGGGTGTAAACACGGGTACTCGCAGAGTGTTACAGAGGAAGGGCGCGCACACACACACACACACATGTCTAATGGGCAGCGGGAGTAAACACAGGTAATCGCAGAGTGTTACAGGGGAAGGGCGCGCACATACACACACACACACACACACACACACACATGTCTAATGGGCAGCGGGAGTAAACACAGGTAATCGCAGAGTGTTACAGGGGAAGGGCGCGCACATACACATACACACACACACACGTCTAATGGGCAGCGGGAGTAAACACAGGTAATCACAGAGTGTTACAGGGGAAGGGCACACACATACTTGCTTGCTTGCTTGTGGCTGTCCATCGAGTCCGATGATGACGTCCACTTCTGTCCTTCAGCGGTGAGTCCTCTGATGGCTGTGTAGTCCTATCCTGGACCCACGAGTCCTATTGCGGGTGGGACGTGTAAAAGTGGTAGTGGTGTTACTGGCAGCCATGGACGTGTTACCCGTCCTCAGCCTCCTCTCTTGTCTCCTGGCTGTCCTTTTCCCCTCCAGTGCTTGGATCCCCTCTGAGCACAGCTGCCGCCAGATGTTACGGTCAGCAGCAATGTGCTCCAGGTCCCCTGGCTTGATGTTGCACCTCTTTAGTGCAGCTTTCGACCGGTCTTTGTATCGTCCCGCAGTACGCTGACCATGGTCTAATTGTCCATACGGCGCTTTGCGAGGCAGGCGACTGTAGGGCATCCTTATGACATGTCCCAGCCATCGCAGTTGACGTTGGGGTGATGGTTGCCTCGATACTTATACAGCCTGTCTTGCTGAGTATCTCTGTATGAGGTACTCGGCCCCTCCAGGTGATCCCCATGATGCGCTGAAGACATCGTATGTGGAAATGCTCCATGGTCTTGATGTGCCGACTGTAAGTGACCCATGCTTCACAACTGTAGAGTGGGGTGATGAGGCAGACAGGTTGGTGGACACAGATTTTAGTATGGAGATGTAAATTCTTATTCTGAAAAACCCAGTGCCTCAGTCTCCCAAAAGCAACTGATGCTTGATGGATACTGTTCTGGACCTCATTGTCAATACTGTTGTCATCACAGAGAATACTGCCCAGGTATCTGAATGACGAAACTACAGACAGATGTTTGCCAGAGAGAGTAAAAACAGGTGGTATGGATGGGATGTTGGTACTCCATTGACAGACTACCTCTGTTTTGGCGATGTTGATGGTCAGCCCCATCCTGCTAATGCCTTCACTGCTGCATCAAGGACAGTCTGGAGATCTTGTGGGGTATGAAACACAAGAGCACAGTCATCTGCATACTGTAGCTCAAGGACCTTCACCCTGTTTATCTTGGTGGTTGCTTGTAGCCTCCTGATGTTAAAGAAGTTTCCATCCAGCCTGTAGGCTACTATTACCCAGCTGTTGTTCTCAATCTCCTTATGGAGAAACAGGGCGATGCATATAAGAAAGAAGTTAAAGAGTACAGGTGCTAGTACACACCCCTGCCGCACCCCTGTTCGCACAGGGAAAGGAGCTCCTGTCCCCCTACTGTCACCCTAGAGGTCATTCCATCATGAAATTTACGCAGTATGTTGACAAATTTCTTGGGGCATCCAATCCGGAGGAGAATGTCCCATAGAAGATCTCTCTGTACAGTGTCAAAGGCTTTGGAGAGGTCGACATATGTACACATACACACACACATACACACACACACACACACACACGTCTAATGGGCAGCGGGAGTAAACGCAGGTAATCGCAGAGTGTTAAAGGGGAAGGGCGCGCACACACACACACACACACACGGTAATGGAAGCAGTGACAGCACACAAAGCACATGTTCTGAATAAACAGTCACTGTCTTTGGAAATGGAGAGTGGAAGTAGAAGCACTAATAAGGCGTGTTTGTGGCGGAAGAGCAGGAATATCCCAGCAGAGAGCATCCCTGGATGATCCCTGTGCCGAATGCAGAATGCTGCATCTTCATGTGCAGCAATGGCAGTGCCCTGGGGTGGCACTCTGCATGTTTGCCGAGCCGCTCGCATGCCAGTTTGCTCGCTTCTCATCGGGTCAATGACCCCCATTTTGAGCACAATGTCTGAGTGGCAGCTGAACAGCAGGTGGCGCAGTGGTTAAAGGACAGGACTTTATGTTCTGATGCGGGGCCTCTGCTTCTGTGCACTACAGTATAAAAATGCTAGCTGTATTCATTTTGGATCAAAATGAACGGAAAAAGTGTAGAATCTGCTGTGTTGGACAGCCTTGCGAGGATTAAGTGTGAACTCAGGTTTCTGTCCACACAGATGTGCTCCTACTTTCCTGAAACATAAGCGATTCCCGTCTTTACAAGGCTACATAAAACCACAGGATCCCCAGATCAGATGAACGCTGTTATTTAATCCATTATGAAAGTCTTCAGTTTAGATGGGGCATTAATGGGGCATTAGGGGCATTAAAAATTCAGAAGATGGGTTAAACTTTGTGTTTAAATCAGGAGGGAAGGAGCAGAAAGGTATTTTTAAGATTCCTTGTTTGAAAGCTCTTTCTTTAATGGTTTGATGGCCTGTGGATACAGGGAGATTAATAATTCATATTCCTCAGCCTGAGCAATAATATTGGCATTTAGATCTCAGAATGGTCAACACAGTACATTATTGTTAGCAGGAGATGTAGGAAGTCAGCTCAGAATTCATTTTAGCTTGGCATTAACAGCGCATAAGGCCAGAGTTTACCCAGATAGCGTGAAAAAGCACTGTGATGTCATAAACGATCCATATCAAGAACTCTATTTCCCAGAAGGCCATATTGCTGACCGAGCCATGTAATCCCAATTAGCCTGCGATTTTGTTTCGGGAAAACTGTCGCTTTTAGCTTTCTATAGCCCTTGAACGGTGGCCCGCAGACAGAGATAAATGTTCAGTAAGCGTCCAATTAAAAAGTCCCAATGAGCCTCAAAA
Source organism: Mormyrus proboscirostris (assembly GCA_026779585.1). Classification (NCBI taxonomy): domain Eukaryota; kingdom Metazoa; phylum Chordata; class Actinopteri; order Osteoglossiformes; family Mormyridae; genus Mormyrus; species Mormyrus proboscirostris. The sequence goes on from JAODKF010000018.1 coordinate 21,025,415, forward strand.
ATGATTTGATCATTTTTCCGGAGAGCTGTACCGGAGGTTTCTGGGGGAGATGCTGTTTCCTTTGAACAGCTGCCGAACGGCTGGGACTTGGGCTTTTTTTGCCGGCAAACGGGCCATGCCTGGCAACTGCCTGACGACCAGCTTCACTTCATACTCCACTTAATCATTACTTGAATTCATCAGGGGGGAAGGCATGATGGTCTGTCTAGCAGGACATTGTCTGGAGATAATTAGTTTCCCTTGGCTGAATGGGAGCTTATTCCCTCACGGACAGCCTCCCTGGATGTTTCTGAGATATTAACTTCAGATATGTTGTTTTGACCATGAACAGGGCCCCCCTCACGGCGGCCTGGCCCTAATCGCACCTGTGAGTGCTGCAAACGAATCCTCACCTGCCCAGGGACCACAAGTGCTCTAGTTATTGAAATGTCACCCTGCAGAAACACTGCCCTGCTTTGCAGCTGTGTGGCCCCAATCAGCACATCCTTGTGATGAATCGACTTAATGTTAGAATTATGGAAGGTTGTTTATTTCAAAGGCTGTGCAATAAAAAGATGCCAGTGGGCCTTTGAAACAGACATTGAATACATGTTTATGGATGTCTTGATTGCTAGATGTGTACATATATTCACTACTATTGTGTAAAAACAGTATTTCATGATCTGTTTTCTTAAAATGTATGTGTCTCAAAGATGACTCTTTGTCTAACATGTTTTACTCTGATGTTGATTTTTAGCTGGATATTGCAGATTGAATTTGGCCTTTAAGCTCCGAGCATGCTCAGTCCAAGCAAACTCCGAGCGTGCTCAGTCCAACCAAACTCCGAGCGTGCTTGGTCCGAATAAACCCTGGGCGTGCTCAGTCCAAGCAAACTCCGAGCGTGCTCAGTCCAAGCAAACTCCGAGCGTGCTCAGTCCAAGCAAAGTCCGAGCGTGCTTGGTCCGAATAAACCCTGAGCGTGCTCAGTCCAAGCAAACTCCGAGCGTGCTCAGTCCAAGCAAAGTCCGAGCATGCTCAGTCCAACCAAAGTCCGAGCGTGCTTGGTCCGAATAAACCCTGGGCGTGCTCAGTCCAAGCAAACGCCGGGCGTGCTCAGTCCGAATAAACCCTGAGCGTGCTCAGTTCAAGCAAACCCCGAGCGTGCTCAGTCCAAGCAAACCCCAAGCATGTTCGGTCCTGTGAAATCCGATCATGCTCAGTTCCAGCAAACCTCGAGCATACCCGGTCCTGCAAAATCTGGGCATGCTCCGCCTGTCCAGTCAGGGTTTTTGTTTGATCTGCCCATGCTAATATAATCTGAAGGGATAGTGTGTGGGATCAAAGCCCAAGGGTTAACAGGGTGGTCGCTTTACAGTTGGGCCCTTCAGTAAGACCCTTCACTCCTGTATATGTCCATGTTTTTGTCCAAGAATAGGATATGGAAAAACTAAAGAGGATCGATCAGTCTGTATGTGCTCTATACAAATGTACTGGGCAAAAGTAGCATTTCATTTCAAAATATTCAACCAATAAAACTGTGATATTTGCATGGTAGCCAACAGTAGCGATATATCCACTGCGTGATTTACTGTATGGTGCAAGTGGTGAAAAAGCAAAGAAAGTTACTAAAGTGACTAATTGGCTGTTTTACTTGGTGTTGCAGTCAGACACAGAGATGTGTAACAGATGTGTAAAAGACTGTAAGCACAGTGTTCTGCTTTTAAGGCAGGCGTGTGCAGGATGTCTGTGCCTCGGAGGTGGTACACAAGGGGGGGTGAAAGCTTCAGGAGAGCTACTCAGTGTGCGGGATGTCTGTGGGTCAGAGAGCTAAAAAAGGTGAAGGTGTAGGTGAAAGTGATTAATTATCATTGTTATCACACCATAACAAAATGTGTCCTCTGCGTTTAAGTCATACGGAAGGAGCAGGGGCAGCTATATTATTGATTGCTTGGGGAGCAGGACAAGGGGGCAGTACCTCAGGGTACCTTGTTGGGTGGGGATTGAAACTGGCAATCTTTCTATTACAAGCAACAAGCACCATTAGGTCTTGTCTGTATCTCAAAAATGGTGCAGAGGTGGTGCCTACTGTGGTGGTGGGGGGAGTGGAGAGTTACTGACTGTGAGGTGTTTGTACCTCAGAGATGGTGCAGAGGTGGTGGTGATGAGGGGGGTGGAGAGTTACTGACTGTGGGGTGTTTGTACCTCAGAGATGGTGCCTACTGTGGTGGTGGTGATGAGGGGAGTGGAGAGTTACTGACTGTGGGGTGTTTGTACCTCAGAGATGGTGCCTACTGTGATGGTGGGGGAAGTGGAGAGTTACTGACTGTGGGGTGTTTGTACCTCAGAGATGGTGCAGAGGTGGTGCACGCTGGAGGGCGGCTTCCTGAGTTACTACGAGAGTGAGCAGACGGCCACGGCGATGGGTCGCATGGACCTGGCGGAGATCGTGACCCTGGCAGTGTGTATGGTGGACACCCCCCCCAGAGCCAGGTGAGTAAATGCACATCTTAATTAGCACCAAATAAATGTATGGCGTTAAGTGCCACAGGCAGCTGCTAATAGCCCCACCATATAGACACAAAATTAGCATTTATACAGCTGTATGCAAAAGTTTAGGCAGTATTGGACAAATTACATATTATGTCAATTATGTAAGTGAAACACTGGGCTAAAATCATCATACTTGCACATAATAATGCAATTACTTTTTATTCCATGAAGATTAAGATATAGGAAAAAAAATATAAAAAGTTGTGGCATGAGCAAAAGTTTGGGCACCTTTGCTCTTGTCCCTTGATGGTGATTTTTTTTGCCTGGTCCCTGGCCCTAATTGCCTCATTAACTTTTAGTCGCCATTAAATTGTCACCTGTTAACAGTTGCAGAGCTTAATAAGTTCCCTGCCACTTCAAACATTGGGCTGTTACTTGACAACCATGAGCTCCTCTAAGCAGCTGAGTGAGGACCTGAAAATGAAGCTAATTGATGCCTACAAAGCAAGGCCGAGGTAGGCTTCTAGCTCTCAGTTTCTGCTGTCCATGATGTGCTCAAGAAATGGCAGTTAAGGGGAACCGTTGAAGTCAAGACAAGATCTGGAAGACCAAGAACACCATATATGCTGGCCAGAAAGGCAAAGGAAGAAGCACATGTTTTTGCAGGATCTGCATGAAGGTTTGGCTGACTGGTGTGGTGCCCTGTTCCATGGTGCATCGTAGTGTCAACAAACATGATCAGCATGGAAGAGTCATCAGGAGGAAGTCTAAACTGTGACCTCATCACACAATTCAGCGTTTGAGGTATGAAAAACAGCATCTGCAAAAGCCAAAAGTCTTTTGGAAACAAGTGCCATGGACTGATGAAGCAGAGATTGAACTATTTGGCCATCCATCCATCCATCCATCCATTAACTTCCGCTTTTCTGGGTCGGGCCACGGGAGCAGCAGTCTCAGCAGGGAAAACCAGACTTCCCTCTCCCCGGCCACTTCATCCAGCGCCTCTGGGGGAATCCCGAGGCGTTCCCCGGCCAGCCGAGAGACATAGTCCCTCCAGCGTGTCCTGGGTCTAACTGTTTGGCCATAATCACCAAAGGTGTGACTAGAGAAAAAAGAAGAAGCTGAGAAGCAGATGGCTTCTGAAGTCAGACAAAGACCCTTAACGTTCTTAAAACTCATCCGTGAGCTGCTTGAAGGAAAGCAAGTTGGGGGTTTTGGAATGGCCCTCACAATTGCGCAGCACAGCAGAACAGCCCCTACAAGTCCCTAATAGGGAGGCATATTTTGGTCTCTGCAGACTCTGATGCGGAGGATTGCTATCCCTGTGTCTGCCTCACTCCCTACGGGCTTGGCCTAACGATGGCCCTCGGGGGCCTCTGTGCAGCGGGGCATCATGAATGACCCTTCTGCTCCTCTTAAAGCTTCCTGTGATCCTTCACCAAAGCTGCCCTGTCCCTTTTTCTGGAGTGAAGAAAATAAAAGTAGCTCTTGTGTGTTTTTACACTGGGTTTGTCAAAATACACAGGAAAAGCTCTAGTGTCCGGCAATATCGGATGGCTGAATTCTCTGGAAAATGAAAGACAGAATTTCTTACTTACATTAATCCTTATTTTCACGTGCTACAGTGTCACTGCCACACACAAGATTACGAGGTGAACCATGATGCCGCTTTGTAAGCATGCACAGGAACTGACATTTGACATTTGCTTTTTTAAATTATTTTATTAGCTTGGTATTATTTTTAAATATACGACTAACATTACTGCTTCTTATTTTGTTTTCATACTGATATTTTAGAATCATGCTGGAAACATGATTTGTGTACTATAGAAAATGTAAATGTAGACAGTAGGAAATGTGTGTGATCTAACACTCCGTAGATGTGTGTGCTGTGACACCTTATAAATGTTTGTGCTGTAACATCCTATAGATGTGTGTGCTGTGACACCGTTGCTGTTATTTCTGGATCTGGTCCGCAGCTCCAAGGCTGCCTTCACCTTCGAAGCATACCTGACATCAGAGCGTATCTTCGCATTCGGCACCGAGACGTCGGAGATGCGCAGGCAGTGGGTGCAGGCCCTGGCCAAGGTGCGCTACATGTTCACCTCCTCCCCTGCCTCTGCCGCCTGTCGCCCTCTGCTGGGAGCTGTAATTTATTGTTTTATTAAATGATCTGACTGACAGCCTGATGTTCAGTGGGGTGCCCGGTCCTGTCGGACTACTGGAGCTACTGGGATTAATGAGTCGTTTGATGGTCCATTCCTGCATTGTCGTCATACACACTGCAGTAGCTGCATACACATCTGCCTTTTAGCTGACCCTCCACCAGCCCCGTCTTGCCTGTCGTATTCTCTCGCCATGCTCTTACAGTAAGCCATACTCTTTCTTACTTCACTCCTCAGTGCTTCATCCCTCTGCCCGTGGCCCACTTGCGGGACAAAGACTACGAGCTGATTGGGCGCCTCTACTTCAAAGATGGTCATGACCTTAACTTCTGGAGAGTTTGCTGGTTCACCCTGGAGGAATCCAACCTGTACTACAGCTCTGGGGAGGGCGACAGCAAGTCCCACCTAGGGCTGGTGCAGCTGAAGAGGCTCCAGGAGCTCAGTAAGGCCGTTTTCCGGCCGCCGTGATTAGTCCCGAGGCAGGAAGTACGCTCCTGTACAGAGATGAGCTTGCAGCTCTCTGGCCTCATGCTAACTGTGATTCTGCAGCGGTTTGCAAATGTAGCTGCTCACTCATATTCTCCTCTCAGTGTCAGTAATCATAGCTTTTAAGAGTTACAGGGCATTTTTGTGTTGTTGTAAACTTAGCGAGTAAGAAGTTCTGAGACCGAAAAGCTTAATGATAGAAAGTGAATGATTGTCGCATCTTATGGGAAAGTAGCATAGCTCACACACACTCGCACACACTCACACACACTCGCACATATGCTCACTCACACACACTCGCACATATGCTCACACACACACACTCGCACATATGCTCACACACACTCACACACACTCACACATATGCTCACTCACACACACTCACACACACTCGCACATATGCTCACACACACACACTCGCACATATGCTCACACACACTCACACACACTCACACATATGCTCAC
>JAODKF010000018.1:21069623-21094475 GCA_026779585.1 Mormyrus proboscirostris
GGGGTTGATACAGCAGTGAGATTACAAAAAGCTAAAAATGACCACCTTTGTGTTCTCCGCAGATGCAGCACACAAGCTAGAACTGAATGTCTCCTTCCTGCTGCTGGAGGCTAAATCTCAAGCATAGTTCTCTGCTCACAGTTTCTTCAGTTTCTTGCAGTGAAGTTTCTTAGAGCTTCCTGGACATACCAGCATATATAGTAATTTTTGCAGTCCTTCAAAATGACATTAAAACTCAAAGGGTATATTACTGTGTTGAATACTGAATGGCAGCCAAATATTTCCAAATTACCACATTATGTCAGAAATATGGTATAGAAAGAACATAGATACTACATAAATGTACTAGGCATTTTAAGAAAATAATCACTTGGATTTCATACTTTTTTCTGGATGGTATGTTTGCTTGAAGAGGTCATGCACACTACAGGTTTGCATTATAATTGCTTTAGTTAAAGGTTTTGGTTTTTTAGTCTTTCAGAGAAATGCTGAAGACATTTTCTCAGGGAATGCATATCCTGCTAATGAATTAATTGCACATTTAACAAGATTAATTTCCTCCAAATTAAAATAAAAAGCAATCTTTATTCTTCCTGTAAGCATGTGGGTTATAAATGAAGCTATGGACTGAATCCAGTTTATTCCTATTATGTATATGAGTAACAAAAATGTGAGTTTCTTCAGCTCAGGGTCTCAATCAATATTGGAAATGAAATGGCTGAAACATTTGTCTGCCTGTATATATGTGTCAATCATTGTAGCTTAATGAGATGTTTACCAAGATATTCACTGGGACATTTTCCTCTGTCATAAGTCTAAGGGGGGCAGAATCAAATAAATAAACAGCAATAAACAGGTAAACTAATAAATAATGCCCCCCCCCCCAAATGCGGCTCATTGCTTTTTCAATTTTATGGTCTTAATCTTAACTTTATTTGTATTTTTAAGCAATCATTAACAACTGATAAAATCATTTCATTAATAACCACAACTTACCAAATTTTGCCAAATCGATTGCAAATGACAATAGAATCATTCACTGTAAGACCGTTGTGCTGTGACTTTCCAGAAAGTTCTAGAACTCTCGTGTTGTGTGTTAAAACCAGTGAGACTTAATTTTAACCAAAGGTAAGAATAAATCCTAAATTAATACATAAAAGAGTTAGGAGATTACTGCTCCTTATGCATGAATCTGGCCTAAGGGGAGAGGTGGGTAGACAATGGAAATATTTTTAATTAAAATAAACCAAAAAAGAATATCATAGGAAGCAGAAAGAGGAGAGAGGATCGCGTATAGAGGTATTAAAAGATTTATGGCGGCTCTGGATGGGCTTTATCACGCGGCCCAGCAAGGTGCTCTCCTGAGAGCTGGGCTTGTTTGGTTGGGATGAGGGATAAGGAGCAGGCCGGCCAGTCCGGATAAAGCGGCGCTAGGCTGGCATGAGAAATAAATAGCAAAGATGATCTGGCATGCTATTTATCAGGGCGCTGGAAGGCCTTTTATCTTAATGAGGGCCGCAGGCCGCTCACAGGCACAGCCGTGCTCAGCAGGCCTTCCCACAACAGCCATTAGCTCGCAAAATAAAAACATAAATAAATGCACTGGTGTAACGGACAGCAGACTGATAGGCGGGTCGGCTGGCTGGTGTGCATCGCCAAAAGGCACCTAATGACTGTTTATCTGAGTCCTTTATCCTCCCCTACAGTGGCTATGACGATTAAAACAAAAATCATGCTAATGCTAATGAGCCACTGGAAATAGTTCTGTAATTGGATTGTCTGCTAAAGTTGCTTGAATAGAGGTAAAAGTAAATCACTTAATTAAGCTAAATATCCAGCTGAATGCTTAGTGTGGACTTGCAGGTGTTCGTTTATTTGTTTATGTTCATTTTTAAGACTGAAATTTTTTAGGGCCTTTAATATGAGTTTTGATCATAAACCGTAAACATTTGTTTCTGTATAAAGATTTGTTTTTGGTAATGCTATAGCTAAATCTGCTAATGACAGCAGGAACAGAGCTCCCCTTTAACTGTAACTGTAATCCCAGTGATGGCTCTTAAATGCAAATGTCAAAGTCCTGAGAGAAACTCAGTCCGGCCCCAGACATAACCCAGAAGGGCAAGATGACGAATGGGGCGGAGCAAACAGCTCCATCTTCAAGCGCCCGCTCCGCTACGACAGCATCGGGCCCTATTTCAGAGCCCATAAACCTTTATCTTATAAATTTATTGATAAAAATACATTAAACAGTCTGTATATGAATGGGTATTGTCTCCATATTTTATATGATAGAATGCATTCTAGACTAAGAAGAATGCTTCAGCCGTGTCGCTATATCTATTATAGAAATACACATGTCCCTGTGAATGGCTGCTGCTGAGATCTATGCGGGAAGATCTATGTAGTGGTAAATGCCACAGGGCACAATTCTGGCCTCCTCTGCAGTTTAGGTTAATCGTGAATTGAATCTGCAACCTGTTCCTAATGCTCTGCCCACCACACCTGCTAGTAATGTGGTGGTGCTGCTTAGCTGGTCCCCCGTTAGTACGGGCTGGCCGCACTCATGTCAGCTGAAGGCCTTCACTCTTAATAATTCAACATGTTTCAATTATTCAGGGAGCTGTCCTTCATGCGTGCCCCATTGGCAAGGTAAGCCACATCTCCAGTGCAACGCTGCATGGGGTAATTATGACCTCCAGGGGGTGATATTTAGCATGATTTGTCCCCATGGTGATTTTTCCTCAGCTGTCATAAGCTCAGGCAGGAGGGGACAGCCAAGCCCCGCACCGGTCCTTCCATTTCTCGACGGGCACGAAAGCTTATATCCTCATCAGAAGGAAGCAAACAACGTCAACAATAAAAGTGGCAATTTCTGCAGAACCATGGAAAATGAGAACAAATTACTGAAATGAGCACACACTGGTGTGCGGAGAACTCTCGACTCACAAATTATCGTCAAATTAAAATGTGCCTGGCGAGAGTTTATTTAAAAAGAAAGCAAAGTGTGGGCCAGCTTTTCTGGGCATCGACATCTCCTGCATTTGCCAGCTGAGTGAGAGAAGGAGGAAGATGAGGAAAATGAAGAAGATGAAGGTTCTGAAACGTGATGTACTGTATTATGTATGTGTTGTACAAATAATGACATGTCTCACTGTGATCTAGAATTCAGAATTTAAATTTAAACACTGATAGTTACGTATGTATATATTATAGTCAAACAAAGGTAGGTCGCTTAGTGCCAGTGATATCAGACTTGCAATGCCAGTTTAAGTGCTTTGAAATTAGGACTGGTATGCATAGAGTGAATGGCCTATACGCTGGCAATAAAAAATACTTCTTATCACAATAAGACAAAAATAAAATAAGACATAATTTAATGCATACCCTTGAATGAGACAAACCCCATTTTGCTTGTGGGCTTGTGTTACGGTACAATACAGTTCCCTGCTGTCTGGAAAAATTGCCTAAACCTTTTTGTTTCCCCGGCAAGCAAAGTGATTATGCTAGTTGGAGGAAGGAAAAGATACGAGATACGAAGATCACTGTGAGATTTCTGCGAGATATCATCACGCGAGAGGCTGCTGTAAACAGACCTGACGTCCACCAAACCAGCACTGTACAGAAATTTGATGCACTTTGTGTATCATCTGCTGGCCTTTGTATGCTGTCTATGGCTTTTGCAAAACTCCCAAAAGTTCCCATTTAATCTCTTATGTCGACCCCGCTATTGAAACGGCGATGGTAAAGGTGGCCATGGGGTCAACTGCAGAAGGGTCAACTGCAGTTATAAACCTTATAGCCAGGTAACATGGCACTGGGAAAGTGAGAAGCTGGTGCCTCAATCATTGATTTCAAATGTCCACCTGTAATCTGTGATAAAGCCATCGGCCAGCTGACCGTGCAAGTTTCTCTGGTAGTAGAGGAGCCCCTTGCTATGGTTCTGTATGGCGCGTCCTGTGTTATCCCCGTTTTCAGTACCCATGCACATCTTTCTCTAGCACGGTCCCTCTCGCCCCTTCCAACATTACCTCGCTCTTCTCAGCATCCTTCCATTGGTATTGATAGATTCAGGTCCTTCACCACTTACAGTCTTTGTTGCATTTCGTTGTATGTTCTGCTTGCAGACCTCCAGTGCACCTTCTTTGTAGATTGCTGTCATTGTATTATTTTGTCAAATTTGTGTCATTTCGATGTGTGCTCAGATCTTAATCTAATAAACTTTTCCCAGTAAATAATTGGGGACCTTACTATTTACTAACACCTGCCAAATAAACGATTTCAAAAGCAATATTCTTAACTATCTAAAACAAGAAGATCAAAGTGAAAACAAATTCTATATATGGCTTAAGCAGTCAAATGTGAACTTTTGAAAATGGTAATGGTCAGATATGGTGATGACTGAGATTGAGTAGTAGAGGAAGGCTTTTCATTGACTGGTGTCAAGTGTAAGGATGTGGGCATTGATCACCACCCTCTGAGTTTGTTATTGCGGAAAACAGTGCTCTTTGAACACAGTTTCTGTGCTGTTTGTGATGTGAAAAAGAACCGAATGCGATGCTTCTTGAATCCAACTGCAATGATCATTTCAAACTGAATGTCAAAATGTTAAGAATCTCTTGGAGAAGTACTGTTTAAAAATGGCTTGACAGTAATAAATAATTGTCACACTTCGTCTATCCATGTCTTGATGTATATGCTAGTTATATAACACGGATGCACCCTCTTTGTCACGGTATCTATACTTAACATTCCAGCATTAAAAGGTGCAATTTCCTGTCACTATGCCTTAACGCGCAACCATGTTTACCTTGCCCATAACCTGTGGCAAATGTGATAGACTTGTGAAAGAAAAGAAACGTCTATCGGATCAGATTTCTCATACCTGGAGACACCCTGACTCAATTAAACAGCCGGAGCATTGCTGTCTGTATCTTCCAAGGACATGCACGGGAAACTTCAATTTGCTCAAATTAAATCAAACTGCTGTCTTTATGGCTGTGGGTGTAGGGGGGCCGGTGGGGTGGGGGCCAATGCTCGCCTTTGTCTTACTTTTAAAATCCGTAGACAATAGCTTCCTCCACAGCCCATTCACAAACAAGGCTGTGTGAGCCACATCAGAGTCAGAAGGGAAGAGGAGAATGGCATTATGAGCAGAAAGGCGCTTCAGAAAGCTGCTGGGATTCTGCCCTGAGTGTTGGAACAGAATATGCTCAGCATTTATTTTTAAAGCAGCAATTCTGAAAATGGCTCCCGCTTTACATGGATAATTGGTATAGAGGGCCGGTGCTCTGAATAGACAGACAGGGCCCTGTCTTCCCCTGACCCATTCCACATCTCTAGAGCCTTCCTTCTGAGAAAATGATGAGAGAGGACTGTTCTCTGTCTTTTTATGAGTCTGACACAGCTCTTTTAAAAACAATATTCTTCAAAGGACATTTAATACCAAGCTCTTTGAAAATTGCAACTTTTTCCCATTTTACAATCAGTTTCCCTCAAAATCTTGTTCCCTGTTCATTGTAAATGAAACAATGTTGGTTGTGCTTTTTAAGGGGATGTATTTTGCTGCTACTGTATATCTGAGGGAACTATAAAGGTGAAGGGAATGCTAACTGCCTGCCCTGACTCACACACAGACAGGCAACCCACAAGTAAAAACCTCCTGTGTACTTGAGTAGAGTGCCTATGGTCTTGGGGCATTTCCTCAGGTGTCACATGAAGTGATGATGTTGTGCTCAGGATGTGGAAGGTTCTTACGTTGAAGCGCTGTGGCAGGTCTTCACATCTGCCATTAACTCGCTCTCCACAGGACAAACATTCACCTCAAAGACCAACACCGTCTATCCTCAGGCCTTTTGGCCTGTGTTGTGCAGCGAATGGGTCCCAGGAGCAGGGAAGGAATCTTAGTTTTTGAAATGCAAAAGAAATAAATAAAAACATTTTCTTTTTTGGCGACAAGGAAAAAGTCCACATAGTGGTTCTGAGACATCCTGCCAGAATGTATGTGAAAGCACATGTCAAGTTGGCCTGCAAGGCATGAATTGAATTACATTAATAGGCTTTTTGCTTTGTTTTTCATTCCTTTGGTGTCATTAACAATGATGATTTTATGAAGCTCCCTCATGGTTTTCATTTTGATCCCCTTCAAAATATCCTGTAGGATTTGCTACCACTGACATTTAAGAGGAGTGGAGGGTGAATACAGTAACGTGGTGATTTAAACATGAAAATGAACATCAGAAAATGATATCTTGAGATATGATGACCTCTCAGGGGGTCCCAAACTGTATGATGGCTTCTTCAGCTTCTCTGGGCCTTTATAGCCTGGCTGAGCTGCTGCTCTGTACCGGTCCAAGGCTGTAAGGAAGCTGCCTTGTTGCCTCGTGCATCACCAGTAGCCGCCATGTGCAATCGGTGTTAGGTGCTTCATCATCATCATCATCATCATCATCATCATCATCATCATCCATCTCGCCACTGCTTATTATTCAGCCATGTCCCAAGCAGAACAGGGAACTCCTTGGGATGAGAGGCTTGTTCATCACATGGTACATGCATGTCCTCCTTTTGTAGTTGTAAGAGCTGCTACTTTTCTAGGAAGGCTTTTGCATTTTTGGATGTATCTGTGAGAATTTTCCCCATTCATCCAGAAGAGCATTTTGTCAGGTCAGGCACTGATGTTGGACATGAAGCTCTGGCTCACCATCTCCGTTCTAGTTTATCCTAAAGGTGTTCGATGAGGTGGAGGTCAGCGCTCTATGTGGTCCCGCACCTTCACGTGTTCTTTCCCACTCTGTTCCTTTATGTGGTTTATGTTGTTCCTAAACTCTTCCATTTTACAGTAATACCACTTACACTTGACCATGGAATATCTAGCATGGAAGAAATTTCACAAAGTGACATATTGCAAAGGTGGCATCCTATGATAGAACAACGCTTGAATTCACTGAGCTCCTCAGAACGACCCATTCTTTCACAAATGTTTGTAAACCTGACTCCATGTCTTAAGTCTGAATGAAACCGCTAAATTCAGTGATTGAGAGCTGTGTCCAAATCCTTTTGTCTATATGTGTATTACCATTTACACCTGGAAGAGGAAACCGAAAAGCCTGGATGTCACATCCTGCCTGCCATGTCACATCCTGCCTGCCATGTCACATCCTGCCTGCCATGTCCACCTGACCTGCTTGTCTCCTCCTTAGCGTGACCCTAACAAGCCATGTGTGTTACTCATTTGTCTTACCTCTCATTCCTAAATCTTGTGCTATTCACTCCCATCTGCCTCTCGTTAGCTCTCTTGTTAGTCTTATATATATGTGCTTCCCGGTCCTGTGTTCCCTGCTCCAGTCATTGACGTTGAACAATCTTATTGCCTGCATCCTCCCGTTTCTGATCCCCTGTGATCTTGTTTGTTTTACATGATTGATCAGTTAGTTCAATAAAACCATTTTCTGTTTCACGTAAACACCTTCCCTCAAGACTTTTTTTATTTATTTTTATTTCATTTTTATTTTGTATCATTTAAGTTTGAAATTCTGTTTAGTGTCAGGTGTTTTAAGTGTGGTTGTATTCATCTTTATTTTAAATATGTATTTTTTTAATTTTTTATATTTTATAGTTTCAGTTTACGTTTTAGTGATTTTATTTCTAGGGATAGATTGAAAGTTGTAGACCTATTTTATGTGTCTTTTCTTTAGATAATCCAACATGAATAGACAGTGACCATTAAATCCTCAAAATATGCAAAACATGTTCTGGGTATTATTAATTGTCATCTAAAGGTAAGATCCTGGATTATGTTTCCTTGAATGATTTCCATTAAGGGGGAAGCATCAGCTAATCGCTATTTTTAAACGGTAACACAAAACATTTTGTTTTTTATTTTTTTCAGTTACTTTTGGAAACGATATGTATAGTTTCAGCTTCTTCATTTTATTTTAGTATTTTATTTCACTTTAACAAAATAATATTTTTCTCTTTTTAGTTTTCATTAACCCAACGCTGGGGGCAACTCTGCCCTATTATTATTGTCGATATTGTCATTGTTGTTGTCATCCTTGCTGCATTGTCGTTGACGTCGTTATGCTAATCAATTCCCCGTCAGATGTCTTCTTCTGTCTCGTATATATAAGCAGTAGACGACTTCCCCGCTTCCTGATGGAAATGAAAGCTTTGTTGCATTGCATCTCACTTCTCCAAGGCCTCCTGATTAGTGTCTGGCCAGCAGGGCTTTTAAGGGGCCTGCTCTGGTTACGTGGACTGTCACACTCCATGTAAACACATCCTGCGCGTCTGTTTATGCTCCCTTTCCCGACATTAATGAAGGCCACCCTCCATTGTCACATGGCAGATTCACCTCCACCCACAGAGTCATTAAAGCTCACCTGAATCATAGCCTTTCCAACCTGCCATCATTCAGAGAGCAGGCCACAGCATGTCTAGTATGAATGTGTCTTTTATTTACAATTTTATGTTGACATTTGGACTGACCTTTAAAATAAAATCTACATCGCAAGGCTAAGGACCACGTTAATGAGTAATTCAATGCACTCTGTCGATTTTAAAGTCCATTAACTTTGGCTACCTCTCTGCATACCAAATTTGATCATTTCTCTCTCCCCAGACTCTGGCATCTAATTGCCATTCTAAGTGCGGCTTCTGGTAATAAGTCTCAGTTTAAAAATGCATGGAAGGTCTAAGTGCGCCTCTGTACAGAAGCTTCCCTCCAAATAAATACGATAAAGATCACAGCCTACTATGGGGTTGGTGTTGGACATTTTGGTGCTGCATGCATTAAGTGTCTGGAAATCACATATAATGCCAGTTATCTTGCATAAATAAACCCCAAGAAATGCTTGTTTCAGAAGAATCTCGGTAATGATGTACTCATAGGGCTGAGGAAAGTTGTGGCCAACAATTTTTTTTTACAGATGTCTCACCCAAGAAATGCCATGATGTGGTCATTCACATTAGACATAATGGCACAATCTTCCTGGAGCTAAATGCAGACGAGAATTAACTTCACTGAGTGTTTGGTTTAAATATACCTCTTCACATTCCACTCTCAGCCAAGGATGCAGGAATAAAAGGATGTGTGTCGGTATAGTCAATGGTAAGTGGAAAGTAAGTGAACTCAAAAATATGCTTTTGCTTTTACATGATTTGTAAAAGGTAGTGCCTGACACATAAGTTCACATTATCCTCCTTGGAATCACTTTGGTGCAGACAGCATGTGCTATATACAACGAACAACTTCCTAGACAATGCAACATTTGCAGCATGCCAAGCAGAAAGACTGGTCACACTGTAACTGTCTGTGGTGCTGATCCACACGGCACACGGCTTTGGCAAAGAGAGGCCGCACTGTAACTGTCCGTGGTGCTGATCCATGCGGCACACGGCTTTGGCAAAGAGAGGCCGCACTGTAAATGTCCGTGGTGCTGATCCACGCGGCACACGGCTTTGGCAAAGAGAGGCCGCACTGTAACTGTCCGTGGTGCTGATCCACGCGGCACACGGCTTTGGCAAAGAGAGGCCGCACTGTAACTGTCCATCATCAGTGTGCTGATCCACACTGTACTTCACACAGTAAATAATTCAGGAAATTACATCCCTAGGTACTGAACTGTTTCAAACATGTGATACCTGTGAAGCTGTTATGTAATTTTGCATAATAATAGCTTCTGATTATGCAGATTTCAGTATAATTTAGTTTTTTCTTCTCACAGTTTGAGCTGTAAAAATGATCACTAATAAAGTTGTTTAGTTAGCGCATATAATGGTGCATTCTAGCACAGGAAGGAGGGAATCTGTCTGAGCCTGTGTGGCCTGTTTCCCAATCCCTGTGCTTCCCTCCAGGTTTTCATCTGCCTGTAGCAGTGATCAGCTGACAAGCCTCTCCAGTAGCGGTTTTGCCCATGAACAGATGGTAATCATAGCCCGTGATGATATGAAGAGGAGAGCCAGCAGAGGCACGCAGGACACTCTGAAGTGCGGAAGCAGGAAGCGGAGGCCGCGGCCAGGCCCAGCAACTCTGCTCCGACATCAGGATGCAAATTACTGCTTTCCTGCTGAGCCCCAACTTTCAAAAACACTCCAGTCTGAAGTCTAAACAGTGGTTTAAAAAATAATAACAAATGTATGTTCATTTTCAGACCTCCCCGTTCAATCCCACTCGTTTAAAATTTGGAGAGATTTTGCAACACAGTAAAGCTTAATTAATAGACGGTACGTGTCAGAGAGACAGGGCTTTTAGTAGCGCATGTAGGTGTGTGTGGGGGAGGCATGGTGCGCAGCCCTACTGCCTCACAGCTGCCAGGGTGGAGCTCTGACTCTCTCCCACGTGTTGCTCCATATGTGGGCTGTTTGCATGTTCTCTCAATGCCATGTGGGTTTCCTCCCAATATTGCAGGTTCCTCTCACATTGCAAAGATATGCAGTTAGGCTATGCGGATTCT
Source organism: Mormyrus proboscirostris (assembly GCA_026779585.1). NCBI lineage: Eukaryota > Metazoa > Chordata > Actinopteri > Osteoglossiformes > Mormyridae > Mormyrus > Mormyrus proboscirostris. Next base: position 21,080,078 of record JAODKF010000018.1, read on the forward strand.
ATAAGCTCACAGCAGCATGTGTGGAACCTGCATCCCATCCAGGGTGTTTTCACGCCCTGCCTTCCTTCCCCCTCATTCTCTCCATTGTGATATAATGAGCCTGTTACTTGTTTAATCTTACCTCCCTTTACGGCCTTTATGTGGATCACTCCAGGTGCCTCTCGTCTGCTGCCTCGTCACTGGTGTATATAGTGCCTCTCTGTCTTGAGCTCCCCAGTCCAGTGATTGATGTTGCGGCTTGCATGTGCTCCCCAGTTTGCCCTGTGTTCTGTGTTCTCGCCTGATCCTCCCTAGTGTTTTGATCCCTCGTGGTCCATTTCCTTTTGCCCTGCTTGTAGTTTCATTTAAAAAAGCCCCTTTTGGTTTTCCTCCTGCATGCTTTCACCTCCATCCTTGCCTTTGATGTGATAGGTGTAGGGTAATCTCAGGATCAGGCCCCACAGTGTCCTTGGTCAGGATGCAGCATCTTTTAAATTTGCTGAACACACGTGAACATTTCTTGTAAAGTTATAAAACTGACTGTCTTTTATTTGCCGTTCCAGTTTTAAAAGCTATTTCAAACACTGATATATGGTTCACACAGTTCTCTGTGTTGTTCATTACTACTACAGATGGTTTTTCTGCAAATACTATGTATGATTGTATTTGTAAAAGAATAGAGGTAAGAATAGACTTCTGAATATACCTGATGAGATTTTTTTAATTTATATTTTTCTTAATCAGCTTCAGTTTTGTGCAATGTATTTCAACCGCGGGAAGTTTACCATCTGTTAGGTGTCTGAAACGCTGGACTCACTTCAGGGCTGATCTGAAATTCGGAGCCAGATGTAAAGGGTCACTTTAATGGGTGAAGCAGACTGATGTGGCTCATCACATGTCATGCAGTATCATAGCCCTTTCGCTCATGGAGGAAGGAGAGCCACCAAAACCAGGCACCCTACGCTTTAATGTGGCTCGTCGTTTATTTCACACTGCCCAAAAACTCCCATTTGAGGAAGGGATATCTATTTCCCAGTGACACTACATCTGATCTCAGATCAGGGGACAGTGACAGGCCGGATGGCTTTAGCTTGGACTAACTGCATATAACAGACAAGCTGTGAGATAAACCGCAGGCCAACAACCTTGACTGGAGCAAGTCAAGCTTCGCTGCCTATATCTTAGTTTTTTTGTCTTTTTAATTTAAATTGCAATAAGGATTAGTTGTAGTTATCAAAAAAACAAGGCCTTTGCACAATTACAGAAAGTTTCGATAAAAGAATAAATATTAATTTGTGAATATTTTACTGTTATTCTCAGTATAGCTTTAGAGTCTATTGACTCTGCCAATACCCACAGCAATTTCCCAGAGAATAAAAAACCAACAAGTGCATTTTCCACTTTATGAATCAGTGGAGTTTTCTAGATGCTTTTTACGTAAGAACATTCAAACACAGCAGGGGTACAAACAAGTGACAAACCATACAGGAAGTTCTCAATAAAATACCAACATGAGAAAAGTTTGCCCTGGTAAAGTCTCTTTCTATGCAGCGCTAACTTGTGACTGCACCCTATTGAGCTCACATGTGACCTATTCTTTATAACTGGAACAAACAACTGACATGTTTGGAGGCAAATGCTAAAGCAATTTGCCCAGTGACTTGAGGTAGGCCTTGAGTTTTATTGTGAAATAAAACTAAATTAAAAAAAAGCAGAAGGTGATATACAGGCTTTTTCAAACACAAGCCTATTCAGAAGGAGTTGTTAAAAACATTGCGCTTACATATATTGGAAACTGGTTTATAAAAGGGTGTTCTATTAATTTAAATGTAGCACACATTGGGGATAATATAATACACTTTTTCAATTTTACAAGATACGGACACACACACACACACACACACACACACACACACACACACACACAGGTTTGTAATTTTATCTTCGTTGGGACTGTTCAGGAGTTTGCATGTTCTCCCCATGTCATCACGGTGTTTCCTCCGGTTCCCCCCACAGTCCAAAGGCATGCTGAGGCTAATCGGAGTTACTACATTGCCTGTAGGTGTGCTTGTGTGAGTGAATGGTGTGTGATTGTGCCCTGCAATGCCCCCGTCCTCCTCCTCCACCTCGTACCCATAGCTTCCAGGATAGGCTCCGGACCCCCCCTGACCCAAAGAAGTGGTTTAGAAAATGGATGGATGGATGGATGTGGACTGTCCACTAATTTCTGTAATTTCTATGGGGAAAACTCTAATCCCATTTTTAGATTTTTGATTGCGTTCACAGATCTTGAAAAATGGTCAAAATAACAAGTTTTTATTTCATTGTGGGGAACATTTGGGTCCCCATAACGTAATATAAACATAATCCACACACACACGCACATGCACATACACACACACACACACAGGCGTGCATGTGCGTGTCCATCCACGCCAACCACTGAATGGTTGTTCATGTAATTTCTGGGGTTTGTCACTTTAAAATATGCAGAGAAAAGGTGCTGTTTGTGAGGGGCCATCGCATTGTGTGTGAACACTGTATCAGCCAGGGTTCATGATCATTTCCAAGGCTATTCAGAGGGAGAATGAGCTCTGTGCAGGACGATGCCGCAGCCTCCGGGGAGCAGCCTCAGCAGAGTGGGAATGTAACCGAAACCAGAATGACTTTATTAACAAATTTAAAATGTGGAATAGACTTACACCATAGAATGTAGCAAAACCTTTTCTAAAACAACCTGAATGCAAAGAATGAGAATCACAAAGCAGACTGTTCCAGTTACGAGGTCACATGACCTGCAAACTCCTGGCACTAGCCCAAACCTATCCAGGCTCTTAGCTAAACTCTATTTAAAGCCTAATGAGGTGATCCATCCAATCCCAGTCATCTGAGTTTCATTACGTGAGGCATTTGTTGTGCCCAGGGCAGATGATCAATCGCCATGGTGATGCACACTGTCAGTTTAAGTCAGCCCATTGCTGTCCCCTCTGCCTCTCGTGGCTCACAGCGTTCCTGAATTCAAATGCACCTCCCTGCAAGTGTTGTTTGCACATTAGCGAGTGTCTTTCAAGCTCCTGGATTTATACCCACAGCACAGATGTAGAGAAAAGCTTCTTTTGTTACAGTGCACGCTATACATCTCCAAAAAAAACTCCCTCTCATTTGCCTCCAGAATCAGAACATTTGATGGTGCAGGTGGTTTCGGTTCCTGCGGAACAAAAGAAGTTGGAATTCTGGCACCGCCGCGTTGTGTGTAGGTTCATCCATTCATCCCTTTGTTTTGTAACTGAGTTTCTGCCTCTCTGCTGACTGATGGAAGGAGATGGAAAAGAGAGAATAGGTTGATAACAAGACCTTCATATCCCACCTAGGAGCTAGTGAGATTCGCAGAGATATTGAAATGTTTGGCTTTGGTCATTAAAGTTTGTCACTGTCTTGGACGTCTTGCATGATGTGTGGATGAGGGCATGAGAGGAAGGGAAAGAGAGGAAATGATGTGGTAATAAAGACGAGAGAAAAATGCCGCGGGTTTGCTGAGGCAGCATCGTAGGTGCCTAGGAGATGGTGTGTAAACAGAATGGAGAAGTTACCACCACAATCCATAGGAATGTGAGTGTGCATGCAAAGGGAGGCAAATATTGCATTTTTGCACAGTTTTAAAAATTCCTCAATCAATTATTCATTTGAAAAGAGGAGACACACATTGACACAGGCACGATCCCTATGTTTACAAACAACAAACAAAATTCTACTGCAAATACCTGGATGTTCTTTTTTTTCCCTTTGCTTTTGTACTCAGGTAATATTACATCTGTTTGCTTTTCATCTGACTCAAACACCCCTTGAATTAAAAATAAAACAAGCCTCCCTTATGATTGAATGTCTCTCTAGGGCTAAGCTGATAAGGTACCTCATTCCGAATGAGCTGTGATCCCCCGACCAACGTCGGCATCAGATTTATGAGAGATTTATGATGGAAGTGGCGCTCTGCTGCTGTTTTTTTGGTCTAGCACATATTGATGCAGGTTATGTAGTGCTGTAGGATCCAACCCTTTCACTTGTACCCCCACCAGCTAAAATATAACATTTGTGAACAATGCATATAGCTTTGTTAAAAAAAGACACCTGGCAGCAGAATGAGAAATGTAGCCGTAATGAAAAGTGTGCTGTTCCCTCCTCCTCCGTGTCAATGGTGCATTTAGTTGTGCAACATTACCAGAGCTTTCCATTTGATGTACTGTTTTGTTGGAGATATAAATCCATGGGAAAGTGCTGACCGGATATAGATTTTTCGGGGCCTGTCTTCTGTTTGAATGTCAAGGTGTCTTGTATATTTATCACTCTGTTCTGGGCTGCGTTGACTGTGCCAATCCTTCATTGGATTCCCCAACATCAGACTCAAACTATCCAAAGCCTGTGTACAAATATGCATCGCCTTCCATTCTAATCCTTAGTTTCATTCCCTTCTGCCTTCATTATGCTAAAAAAGGTGCTCTCCATGTTCAGATGAAGCATCACCTGTCTCTGCATCTCAGTGATCGCAGGCATGACATATAAAAGTACAAGCATTCTGGAAGCTTTCTTAGTTTGTGCTGATTCCCTCAGCTTTGACTCGCAGAGTCGCCTTCTATCTTGCCAGCAGTGTGGACGTGGATCTAATGTGGCTGTAGCTTGGATTCGCCCTTGGCCCAACGGCTTCAGCATGTCTCCTTGACAGCTCAAGAGCCCTTGATTTGCACGAGTACTTAAGTTGTTAAAGATGATTTTTAAATGAATGTCTGTCTGCGATTCCTCCTCTCCCTCTCTCTAGGATGCTGCCTGGTCTCCTTCCAATCTCATTTGAATATCCCGGGAATTTCCCATTCAATTAATTCTTCTTATCATGTGTGGCCCTCACTCTTAGCCGCCTTGATCTGAAAGTCTCCAGGGATGCGGTCTGTTCTAATCCATCAATTAAGGATATCGGTGCATCACTCCCGTTCCCATTTGAGTGGATGTCAACATGTGACTCTGAATATAGCTCCTCAATCTCTGCAGCCTTTTTGATATCACACTTAATCAGTTACTCTCTGGGTAATTCTTCTTATTCTGCCTCTGATTGCAGTTACCCGGCTATGGAGGTAGAGTAAACTCTCTTTTACTTTACTGACACGTGTCGACATGCTCACATCATATCCGAGGCTCGCCATCTTCTGCCATGGAGTGCAGCATGCAGGTAACCTTGTAAGGCTCCCGCGGCTCCGGCTAACCCCATCTCGAGAAGGTAGGCTGTGGGGAGGTGGTTTGGTCTCTTGCCCACAGAATGCTTGCAGCAAACGCATTTGGATCAGTCTGCAGTCTTCGTAATGGGTATCCTGCCTTCCAGATGCTGCTAAATGAGCCCCTGCTTCTGCTTTTTTGCTCAAAGTTTAAATATTCGGTATATTTTGGCAGCTCTTCATTGCAGCATTTTCTATTGCCTCCTGAATCCATCCCCCTCTCAGTGACACGCTGTCTGAGGCCTGGCTTCACGCGCCCCGGTCCGAGGTCATTTTACAGGCAAAATGTCACCTTGGGGAGCAAACAGTGCCTCCGGGATGAAGACAGAATATGCTGAGGTGGGGGATTTGTTCTTAGGGAGAGATGGCCAGTTCCCTGAGCCCATCATTGAGCCCCCAAACCCTGTTTCAGCGTCGGGAGAGTCAATCCAGTCACGCGAAGCATTTTTCAGAACAGAAAAAAATAACACGTTACAGTATGCTGTAGAAAAAGCTTCACAACTCAAAGGTTGTGGCTTCCAGTCCACGTTGGGTTGTATTTTATACTTATATTTCTTTAGCAGACAGTCCCTCTGGCAGTTGGGGTTGTGTCCTCCCCCTGTCCAAAAATATGCTTTGAGTTGAATTGCTGACTCCGTATTGCTTCCTTTATTTGCCTCCCTGGATATGTGGACTAACAGTCCTGAACTCCTTGCTTCCCGGGACTGGGATTAGTTATCATTGGATAAGTAATTGGTGAATTGGATTGGTGGCATGGAATTCTTATCCATGACTCACTGCTCGTTCCACTATATTCCTATTTTCTGGGCTGTACTTAATGCACCAGCTTTATAAATTTCCAGTCTTGGTGTAATTATACTTCATATGTGAAACTAATGCTCTGCAGCCTCACCAAATGTACAAAGCAGAAGCCGGATTACTCTGGGACGAACACATTTTAATTGTTTGAGGAGAGTGACTACTGAAACTGTTGGTAAGTCAGTGCCAGTTACAAAAGGGGGATTAAGCGGTGTCAGATTTTATGGTAATTATGTGCGCTTTAAGCAGTACCTGGCGAATTTTGTCACTGCGTTACAAACGATTCACAAGCCATCGTGTGGCAGGATGGAGTCGTGGCTGTCATCTGTTACCTTAGGATGCCAGAGAGAAATCCTGAGCTGGACATATGGGGAGTTCTGCCTGAGAATACAGCAATGCCAGTGATTATGGGGTGTTGTTTTGTTCTAGAAAAATCCTAGGGATATTTTGCAAATTACTTCAGATTTGTCCAAACCAGTAACCTGGCATTCTCATTGGCTGGGGGCATGCATTATATGGACATTATAACTGTCCATAGTTTCTATGAAATAAGTATTTCCCTGAGACAACACAAACTGTTAATGGGAGTCTCAAAACACGTGCGCCAGGTCATCGCACCACATAAAGCATAACGAAAATCAGATCAGTTGACGAATAAAGACCCAAAGGTTGTGGGTTCGACCAAGGATCACTTCATTCTTACATGAGCAATTGGACACTTTCTCTGCTTTTTGTTTATATTTTGATGAAAACATATTATGATATACTGTGTGCACTCCGGCTTGGTTATATGAAAAATAAGCACAGTATATCTGCTATGTATTGCATGTCTGGCGCCATAACAAGCATAATAAACAATCCAATTAACGTCAGCCTGGATAAGTCAGAATGCAGAGAAATGTCTCATTTCCGCACGAGTGAGGTCGCCACGCTGGTGCTCGCCCACACGCTTGAGAGGTGCTGTGTATCATTCTGGAGTGCGTAGCCATTACCCCCACTGTCCCTGCTCACCCGGGCGTACCCAGCATGGAAAACAACATCGCAAGTAGCACCAAGCCCAGCCTCTGCCCGAGTTTCATTACCGGGCTGCGTCTCCTGGCCCGGCCTCCTCGCCACTCGCCTGTCAGACACACCAGGGCACCAGGAGCATCTGCTCTGTGTGGTGTCTGCCACGCGCCTTTCGGGGAGTCGGCTGTGGATGGCGAACGTGGCGACGCCGGACCTGCCTCTGAGTTTCTTCACCAAAAGCACTTAAAGGAGACGTTTGGACCTTGCGGGCTGCTAATTAAAAGCAAGTTTCATTTATGCATCTGTGTGTCTGCACATTACAAACTCTCAGCGTCAACAGACGAAGAAAAACGGAAAAATCCCATAGCCGGCAAAACAGGCAAATAAGGTCCGATTATGAAGATGAACTGCAGGATGGTTAAAGGAATGTTTTTTACTGGCTCATATTAATTATGTTTTTCTGCATATTATCATCTGTCCTTTTGACTTTTCACTGTCTTTAACTGGGTTTATTTAAATTTATTTCTATTGGTTTCTTCATTTGTTTTTATAATGATGACTTTCGGGGGAGAAAAATGAGAATTAATGTCTCACGAAGCAGCTTGGTGCCCCCTAGGCAGGACACTGTTTCATGTCAGGCCATTACCCACAATGCACTGCGCTGAGACCTCTTTTTCAGGCGGCTGGGCTCCTGGGTACAGACAATGACTCTGCAGAGGATTGAACCCATAGCAATAGTGCACTAAATACCACCGAACCCTTCAGATAAGTCCACAGCCAATAAAGAGGCCGTTACTTCGAAAACTTGCAGACACAGCGAAGAGCAGTGTCTGACTCTGCAGCCTCTAAATTCACCATGAGACATATGCTGTCCCCACTGGGCTACCCTGTCTCACATCAAGCACTTATCAATATTTTATGCCAAACTCAGCCTAGGTAAGCACATAAAACATTAGATTAATTGAAATGAGGGGGCTACACAAATTGTTGAAGACTGCCCTTTGAAGTGACTCCTTCCATTTTAAATGTTTAAGCGCCGGCTGTCCAAAAAACTTCTTAGCCCCTTCCTGCCGATGGGGCTACCTTACAGCAGTGTGAGTGGTCAGGAGATGCCAGCCAGCTTCCCTTTAAAAGCAGCAAATAAGCAAACAGCCTGACAATCAAAGATGGACAATGGACCAGTAAGCAAAATAAACGACAAAACAAATGTTCCTTTTGGGAGCAATCAGGGGAGCCGCTGGAGTTTAAGCGGTGGCTGAGAAAAGGGCAGAGTCTCCTGGTGCCAGTCGCCGGATGTGTCCTCCAGGAGCCTGGGACATGTAGGCCAAGGCGATATTCAGTGCCACGGATATAAAAAGCCTGGGCTCTTTGGAGCAGCAGCTGTGGTACCTTCAGCAGTAAATCTTCTTTGGCAATCTGCTAGGGAGGAATTCCTTGGGCCACCACAAATCTGCTGACGGAGTGCGATTGCTCCTCTGAGAGATGGTCCAGCAAAATCCTCCCCTTGCCCCGATCGCCACCTTCTCCTTCTTTTCCGTTCTCTCTCGCTCTCCTCCCCTCCCTCCTCTTTCCGCTTCCCCGTGATCCGCCACAATAACTAAAGTTTGAGAAGAAACTGGAGCTGTAGAGGCGTGGAGGGCGGGGATTTTGTTCTTTCCTCTACAGTAGCGCTGCGCTCGGCTGTCTTGGGGGTTTTCTGAAGTTGAGCTAAGGGATTAGATAAGTGCTTTCTCTGCAGCGGCGAGCCGCTCCAGATTCCTCTGATCCCAGAAGAAAACAGCAGAGAGGCAGCCATGAAGCAGTCACACCGAAACGGCAGGTATCAAGATCTGCGCAGCAAAGAGCAGATCTGTTTAAATTAGGTTCTTTTTGAAAAACTGTCTTTAAGCAGGCACTTTCTAATCATGCCACGCCGGTCAAATTCCTCACAGTTGTTTATGTAGGTTGAAACGGTAAACTGCAGAATAAAGAGTGTACTTTACAGTAAACAGTAAACTGCAGAATAAACAGTGTACTTTACAATAAACAATAAACTCCAGAGGCAGATTCCTGAGGCACAAAGAATGCCTTGTTTTTATGTAATTTAGAATGTTTGCTGCCTTCATCCATCTATTTTCTTCAAATATTCCTATATATTTTGGGCACTGACTCATTTTACATGTCATTTTGTTTGCAGCCAGTTGGCACCGGCTGATTCATTAGTCTTCCGAGCCTGACAGCCCCGATATTGGTGGATAGGATGGAGTTGACGGCCCGCCCGCCTGTGCTGCATCCGGCCCCCCAGCCAGATCGCTCTGCCACGGCCATGTTTCTTGTTGACACGCCCATCCTGGCACCCCTATCGACGACCCTGGACGCGTGCCTCAGCAGAGGTAAAGACTAGCAATTTTCCAGGATCGTATTACATCAGTCAGGGATGAGGATATGAGGTATTTGCATTCCACAGGAGAGGACGAAGCTGCAGACGCGTCCTGGAGCCAGACTCAGGATGTCCTTCCTGTGTGTGGTTACCGGGGCGGGGGGGCGGGGGGGGACCCTGCAGTCACCTCAGGTGGCTCCTTGCTGCCTCATCGAACACATCTGCCTAAATCTCGACACCAAGACTCACAGCTGGCCAGTGAGAATACAGCACAATGGTGACTGATTATTGAAACAATTATAATAGCAATATTATATACTATAGATTATATATATATATATTTTATATTATATACTATAGATTAGCAACACCTGAGGAGGCATCAGTATCTCTGTATGCATTTGTTCATTTTGTCAGAAAACTAACGGATTATCTAAAAATGAAAGTATTAATTTGTTCATCCATAATTTGGTCCAGATAATTCGCAGTCCTCAGTGTTGAGCAGCTTAATGTGTATGACTATGCTGCCTGATCTGAGCTGGAAGATGAGTGGGTAGAAGTGAGTGAAGGTGCATCTTGGGTGGCCACGGCCTTGTGCCCGCTGGGGGTGAGGAGCTTCCCACTCTGAGCTTTGTCTGCTGTCCGTTTAAAGCCTTTGTATGTAATTAATCAGAGTGGACAGTAGAGGGCAGTCACAATACACCTCAAAGCATCAGCAGCCTGAATCTCGGGCCACTGCTAACGGGTCTTTTTACTCCTTCCATCATCAGCTTAATAACTGAAAAAATAAAATAATAATAATAATAATAGTGAAGGTCTACATTCCTCACATCTTTCTCCAAGGTGAAAACTTTGGCTTTGCAGGTAGATTTTAATATTGTTTACTGCAGATGTTTGTTCTGCAGCATTGTCTTGAACAGCATGTGCTTTACAAACAAATATGACTTTATTACTCATTAGGGACCAGAGGTTTTAAGCGGCGAGTCACTGGCGATTGGACGGGGCAAAATAATAAGCTCAGATACATAAACAGGCTCAGGTTCCCTCACGGCAACAGGCCCGTGTGCTTTCGATGTTCAGAATGAGGGCGCCGTTACCATTTTGCCAGGTACTAGCAGTTTATCACGTAAATCTATGAAAGTACTGTTGGGGACATTTATAACCGGTTTCCCTTTTCAGCTTTAAGGCACCTGAACACATAGACAGAGAAAAACAGAGGCCCAAACAGACTGACTCTCCGTTAGGAAATCCCGCCTCTTATGAAATGCAGGTGCTGACTGTAGACGAAGAGGCGACCATATTTACTCCCGCGAGTCTGACCTGCAGCCTGGTTTGGCCCTTTTCAAAACGCAGCTCATTTTCCTTCTTTTACCAGCATAAAACAGCGCCGATGATTTCCGCTTGCTCAGTGCCTTTCTGCTGTTTTATTGCTTTTCTCTTGATTATTTTCAGCATCCTTCTCTTCAACTCTCTCTATCATAATGTGAGTACAGGTGCATTTCCCATCATGTTAAATGAGAGTACATGTCAGTCTGCCCCCTTCACCTGGGGTCCCTCCCACGTCCACCAATCACATGCAGAGACAGGTCAGGCTATGCCGCCACACGACCCTTATATCTAAACTCGCAATGTGAACGTTAGCGATTGCTCATCTGCACTATAGTGAATGTCTGCATTCCCCAGCTACTCAGCTAAAGCTTCAAACAGAGGACATGAATCCATCCATCTTGATGTCATATAAATAGGATTTTCAAGAACAATTCAAGAGAGCCCGGTCTTGTGCGCAGCTTGCAAAAGTATCTCTGAAAGTATTTAACGATGTAGAGCTGCGTCTAAACATGAGGGATTTAATCACGGCTACAAAGAAACGGACATAACTGAACAATGGCAATAACATCAAGTCAGGAGAGTCAAACATTCAGAAGAATGTGTGTGATAACACTGAGCTGGTAAATGCAATAACAGATGCTGACCGAATCACTAAGCTAGCTTGATGTGTCTGCTTCTCGTTTTGGGGGTCATGGTGGCTCAGTGGTTGAGGGTTCAAATCAAATCTCTGCTCTATTTGTGTGGCCTTGCATGTTCTCCCTTGGGTTGTGTGACTTTTCTCCATTCGTTGGAAATACAAACATGTAAGTTAACTCGTATGTCTGCCATTGTCCATAGTTCATGGTTGTACGTGGGTGTGCACTGTGATGAATTGACATCCTATTTGGGGTGAACCTGTTTTTTTTTCTTTTCTCTTCTAAATTCAGTATTTCAATAAAGTTGACTAACGATCTCAGGGCTACAGGGCCTGAATTACGTGCGTAAGTAAGCCAATTATGGCGAGTGATTTGGCTGTTTGTTGCGATGGCGAGTTCTCAAACCAGCTAAGACGCAGAGTTCTCAGGCGAGTTGTGCAGCTCTAGTTCAGTAGAATCCCCATGGAAACGAAGCGCCGCTTCAGGTTCCGCACATTGGTGGCGATAACAAATATCAGCAAGTTACCATGAATCACAGATGTCAAAAAGAGAGGCAAAGTCATCACTGAAAGACAAGCATTGCTTGATGGATGTCGAACGAAGGACAAAAGACAAAATAATGAGATTAAATGAAAGAGTAGCAGATAAAGGATGATCAGAGAGCAGGAATGGACAAATGAACAAATGGTGGAGTGGGGAAACGTGAGATGATGGAAAAACTGGTAATGACAGACGAATGCAAAGGCCAGAGATAGCTTGCAGGCTTTTGTAAAACATTTCTTATTGAACTGTATAATTTGGAAGCTTTAATTTCTGCCATGGCAGGTGATGGAGTGTGTGTGGGCAGTGAAGTCTCTGGGCTGGGAAAGGTCTGCAAGTAGAACAAGAATTGATTTGCAGGAACATAATTAACTGATGTTTATTTTTTTCATGGAAAAAAAATAAATGGGAAGGGAGTCTCTCCTCCTGCCTGCCTGATGTAGTTCCAAACCATGATTGTCTCCCCAAACCGTTTCTGAGCAATATAACAATTGTTGGTTTTAAGAACTCTTTTGCTGGATGATGAATCTCATTAGCGAGCGATTTGATTTCTGATGCCCTAAAAAAATAATCCCTCAGATGTGTGTTGGGTGTGATTGTAGGATGTGTGATTGTCAGGAGTGTCAATATAAATACCCCGATAAGCCAGTAACCCCGCTTCGTAGTACAGGCCGCATGAGTGTGATTGCTGAGTGTGCGATGCCTGGGAGAGTGATTTTTGGAAGTGTTATCGTTGAGAGTATGATTGTTCGGAGTGTGATTGACGGGAGAGTGAATATCAAAAGTGTGAGCGTAGAGTGTACTATTGTTATTAGTGTAATTGTCGATAGTGTGACTGTCAGGAGCGTGTGCACATGTGATCTTTTCATTGCATTCAGCCAAAAGTAACCATTTTGAGGGACAGCTTTATTGAAATGGGGAAATGCTCTGCGTCTCTATCTACTGTGTTCTGTGTTCAAAGGTCCAGAGACACGATGATTCATTTAGACAGTAACCATACGCTAAAATTGCAGTATCCAGTTTTTTCACATTCTTTCTTCTCTGCTCCCCCCTGTGAGTATAATTTTAGCTTGACTCCTTTGTTTATTTGCATTGCTTAATTTCAAATATAGTGACCTGGAATGCTGCTGTCAAAGGTCATCTACATTAATAAAACTGGCCCAATTTTTCTCATACACATATTACTATGACTTCTAAAATACAAATGATTTTTATGTTGCTACACTTTTCTGGGCTTGAGCGAAATGCTGCAGAAATTTCTTCACAAACATTCAATAAAATAGTAAATTATGTCCTATTATGCATTTTTAAGGTTCTGTTCATGACCAAGGCAATTTTTTTAGTTCTTAAAAACACATACAGACTTTAAATTAAGCTTCTCACTGAATTGCTAATTCATAATCTTAAATTATACCTCCGCCCTTGGGCCATTTTAAATCAGGGGCCTCATATCCCTTTCCAATCGTTTGAAATCTCATTCTATTAAATCCCTTAATTGGACCCAATAAATGTTTCAACATCTTTTTTTTTTTTAATTCCTTCTTACAGGCACATAGGGTGAGGCTAGTTTAGGAAACATTGCAGGTCTTTTTTCCCATCTAACGGGAAAGTTAAGACTTGTCTAAGACACATGTCCACCTCTGTGCTTTGCCCATTCATTTGCATTTACCATACCAGAGAATTCCCACCTCAACGAGACAAAAATGTGGGCATGTAACTATGTACTAGTCTAGAGGTTCCTCAGGCTTGATTTAGCCACGGCTAAACTTTCCGTGCTAAGGCAGACAAACAGCCCCACAGAAGCATAACCTCATAGCCCTGCCTGAGCACACCGCGCTTCAAAGTGCCTGCCGCCTCGAACGCGAGTCAAACGCGCGGGTATTCGCAGGTGACCGCCGGACCAGTGAAAGGTGTCCGCTCATCCGAGGAGCAGGAGCGCTTAGCCTCCCCCAGCAGCCCAGAAGCAGACCGCTTCCTGACATCAGATGAAAGTCCATTCCTGTCATCGTGCAGGGACTTGTCTGTTTTGCCGATGGCTTTGTAGAACTTCTCTCAAGAATGAAATGTCCTATCATGCAGCAAGAAGAACATTATGTGACAGGAAATTTCAACACTTTCTCCCATGATTAAATCATATTAAAAAAAATCTATTGGAGAAGAAAAAAATCCTTTAACTTTCCAGACTGCAAAAAAGTTACCATTTAACTTAATTGAATTGCACTGCTTGTCAAAGCTAATTCAGGGGAACAAAATTAAGCTTTACAAATATGAGGTTTATACTGGAACGAATGACTGCAAGCTTTAATTTTAGAAAAGTGTTTTTGTGTAAAGTTTCATTAGGACTTTTCACTCTCCATTTGTCACAACTGCTTTTGTGTCAGTGTGGGGCTTATTATCATTTTGTTGTAGCGGAAACCCACAGACTGCTCTGCAATAGTGTTAACCTCAATGGGGGAGTTGGGGGGGGGGGGGAGAGAGAGAGGGGGAGAGAG
>JAODKF010000018.1:21110673-21121026 GCA_026779585.1 Mormyrus proboscirostris
GGCTGAAGCCCCATATTCACACACTCTCTGTTAGGATTGGCTGAAGCCCCATATTCACACACTCCCTCTTAGGAATGGCTGAAGCCCCATATTCACACACTCCCTGTTAGGAATGACTGAAGCCCCATATTCACAAACTCCCTGTTAGGAATGACTGAAGCCCCATATTCACACACTCCCTGTTAGGAATGGCTGAAGCCCCATATTCACACACTCTCTGTTAGGATTGGCTGAAGCCCCATATTCACACACTCCCTCTTAGGAATGGCTGAAGCCCCATATTCACACACTCCCTGTTAGGAATGGCTGAAGCCCCATATTCACACACTTCCTGTTAGGAATAGCTGAAGCCCCATATTCACACACTCTCTGTTAGGAATGGCTGAAGCCCCATATTCACACACTTCCTGTTAGGAATAGCTGAAGCCCCATATTCACACACTCTCTGTTAGGAATAGCTGAAGCCCCATATTCACACACTCTCTCCAAATGGTGCAAATTTTATTCTCCTTTCTCATAGAAGTGCACAAATATAAATTATTAAGTACAACAACAAGGGAAAAAAATCACCTAAAACAGGTTATATCCTGCATCTGTAACAACTCATACTTTTAGCACATTCTCCAGGGTTTATATGCATTTTAACCCCTCCCCTTGGGACAATTAATCTAACAATTATCACCCTCAATGCAATACATCCCACATACACAGTCCCAAAATATACTATTCAAAACCACTATTTCATTCAAATTTATTCATAAAACCAACAAAGACTAAAAATATCAATTTTGTTGTGGTTTTATCCAACAAATTCTGAACACTCCCCCCCCCCCAATCACACAATTTTAATGATAACATCCAGCTGGAAAATCCTGGTTAGAATCCATGTTTCAAACAATGCTACTTCAAAGTGGAAGAGAAATACAGAAATGTCATTCATCCGCAACATCATCATCATTATCATTAACTTAATATTAATTGGCCAACATTTTATCTACATTACATGCAGTAACTTATAACAATATTGTCACGATCCGATCCGTGACATTTCCCATCCATGACGCCTGGATGGACGGTCTCTTCTCAGGGGTGTCCATTGTGCGGCACCGAAGAATCTCAACATATGACCAAAAACAGCAGCTATAATAGGAAATGACATGCTGACAGACGTATCATGGCTGTGAACATGATTCTTGCATTTGCAAATAAAGCAAAAGTGAACAGCTGTCAACCGTTATCCCTTGTGATACCTCATACTCAGCAAGAATAAATATATCGATTATTTTGTTGTCTGTGGTTAAATCGACGCGCGCGTAATCCCCAGGGTTTCCATGTCTGCTATTCAGTTTTGTCTCCTTTTGGACCCGTACTCATCTTCAGCTCGGTCTATCTGAGGGATCTGAGCAGAATGGTGGAGGAAAGGGAGGAGTTCTGGAGGGAAAGGGAGGAGTTCTGGAGGGAAAGGGAGGCCGGGGAACAAGCCCTGAAAAGAGGGACCCAGTAAAAGAGAGGCGATGTCTTAACGGTGGAACGCTAGAGGAAGACGTTGTTTGATCACCAGTGTTCAGGATTACTGGAGATGCTGCATGGATGAGACCCTTGGTTTGGATAGATAGTTGCCCCTCTGGCACAATCCACCCATTAACAAGAATTTGGGGTTTTCCTCCTTGTCCCAGTTTTGTCTTTCTCAAGGTAAAGCCTCATGCCTGAATTATACTCACCGTTCTTTCAAGCCAATCATTTGTTGGGGTGTCTGGTTGTCGTCTGGGTGTGTATTGCTGGACTGGTTAGTGTAGGATCAGTGCCATAAGGAGGAACTTGATGGAGTTTCCTTTGCATTTGCATTTTGTGCCAAAGGTAATTGGGCTTGGAAAGAATCTTAGTTTGTCACTAGAAGGCGAAAGGACGATACCTTTTGGCCATGATTACTGGGTCATCCCTCTTAGGTTTCTACTAATGACTGTAGCACAGCCAGAGAAATGGTATATGTGGGGAGAAACAAAGAACAGCTCTCAGGATAGCAGAGCCCTTGTGGTTGGAATATCAGGTGACAAATGGTGATACAACAGCATTCCCTGTCCCAGCAGTGATGGACGCTGGTAAAAGTGCTGCTCCACTATCAAATTGAGGCATTGCAAAAGGCCATGTCATCCAGGGTTGACGTGGGTAAATTTTCAGATGGGTGCCAGCTAACGCTAGGACTCTGGCTGCGTCTAGAACTGATGTAAGCTGTCATTTTCTGCCCTTATCATTCAGGAATAATGCATTGAACACTCTGTTTAAGCACAAACAAAAGCAGCAAGCTGCCAAAGATAAACATACCCTGTGGACATCACCAAGCAAATAAACTCCTTATCAAGAGAAAAAACGGGGAAGCTTTTCAATCAAATGAATATCTAGTGCAGTTTGGGCGGATCGGCAACCCTCCGCTTCCACAGCTTCCCCCACATGATGGGCTCTCATTTTGCCATGAACACGGGAGCGGTTGTGTTTGCAGAATTCATTCGAGGGCACTTAAATGTTCTCAGATCATTCACAGAGCATCAGATTCTTCTCTAATTGCTCATGTAACCTCTTTGGCAAATGGAATCTCTTCTATATAGGGAAGTGCTCAATCATTAGGCCCCCATACATCAAGCTGGCACAAAAAGAGGCTGGCAAAGTGTCTCCCTGGTCACTTGCCTCTGCAGTCTGATTGGATCCCATGAGACGCTGCTTTTGTGGATCGGCTGTGTGACCCAGAAGCTAGAGTTAAGACATGTTGTTGATCTGTCTTTGTATTTTCATCTACAGATATCATATCCAAATATAGCAATAGCGATCTCTATGTGGACGCCATGGGTGACACCCAAGTGCTGTGAGGTTTAATTTGAGGGGAGGGGGCATTAGTATATGAGAGGCAGAAATGGGAGACCCTGGATAATGCTGAATACATTGTTTGGATGGATTATTACACGCCAATAGACAGAGTTCATTTAGCGTCAGAAATTGCTAATCCTCCAATTCCAAGAAGCCAATCTGCAAAAATAAAGGCTGCTTAACCTTCTTATGGACTTTTTGGAAATGTAATAAGAATATGACGGCGGCAGTTCAGGACATGGAAATCTGCATTCATTTCCATTTCCTCGTGGCTCTTCCTGACTTTATAGTGCTAATTACGTCTATTACTGTGTCATTTACTTTAAAATAATCCAAGAGCTCCCTCCTGAAAAGAAAATCCCAGATTTTGCTTAGTAATGAAGAAAGTTGTTCCATTTCAGTGAGTTCCCTTCCCTTGTAATGGCTCTGATTTCTTTTTAGAATGATACATTTGCTTGTGTAGGAAAAAAAGAATAGGCAGTTCTAATGCATATGTTTAATAAAGATAAGTGATGCTGGATCGGGCCGCTTAGCGAGATGCGAGCTATGGGCCGTCCTTGGATCAGCCTCGCCGGGGAAAATGGCGCTGAGGCAGCCTGGAGGAGCATTTCATCATGGCTAATCGCTGCTTTGTGAACGTTGGCCCTCGGTGCTCTGGCAGCAGCTCAGAGTTCCCCCCCTTCAGCCCCCCCTCCCAGTTTATGTTCCCCATTCTTTTTTCTTCCTCTCCAGTACAAGCCCTTTTAGTGCCATTAAAAACAGGAACAATGTGCTATGCAACTATTTTTGGGCCCTGATGCAAGATCGGAGCATTTCTGTGCAGCCTATTTTGAGTTTTGCACAATCTGGGAAAAACACTCGCAGGTTTAACGGAACAGGTCAAGATATTTGAGGCTTGTTGAAGAAGAACCACTGCATCTGACTTGCTGGAGAAGAAGCGCCTTCAGCTCGTCCCAGTTTCATAACTCTCCTCCATCATCTCACCTGTCTCCGTGGTGTGTGAGTGGGAGATGATGGTGGGCTCCAGGCTTGGTGAGAAGATCGGCACTGCGAGCTTCAAAGGGAGCGGCTGAGCAGCCTCCCCATGCGCTTGGAGGCGTGCGCCAGCACACGTACACACCGTCACGCTCCCATTACTCACACACGCGCACGCATGCTCCCATAGGACGCGTACATTCGGTAGTGTTCAGATTTACTGCGGGACCTGCATATGTGCACACAGCATATATATATATACATGCATTTGGGATCATCATCATACAGATACACATTTGTTTTCTCCTGTGCAATTTCTTGTTGTCAGCATGAGGCGGCGCCTTAATAGAATAATATGTCCCCGGACCCCAGCCCCCGCCCCGAAATAAAAAGAAACCGTGGACAGCTGTTGATATGTCACCAATGCATGGCCTTGCCCTGAAAATTAGCTGCAGGCGGGCTATGGGTGTGAGCTAAGGGGCGCAGATGGCGGGATTGATATTCCGGAAGAGGGAGACGGGGAGATGAGGTTGGTGAGATTCCCCAGGGTAATGCCTTCTTGTAAGATTTCCCCAGCTATTGTCTGTGGAATCGCTGCATCGGTCCATTTTATTTCTGTGACAGTCTGCTCTGCGTGTGGGGAGTGTGTTCTGTCTTGGCTGCGGGTGTGTGCCTGTGTGTTTGTAGGCATGCACCAAACTAATTGCCATATATGTCTGTGCATTAGTAAAATTATGAGAATGCCCGTGTGTGAGTGATGGAGACAGGGCTAGATTAGCAGATTCTGCTGTTTGTTCTGTACCTTTCCGGCTAGACTTCAGCACCATGGACAGCGAGCCTCCTCGCACAAACCCACACAGCTCTGTTAAGTCCTGCAGACACTCTCCCGTGCCTGATGTGCTAATCAATTCAGACTTTCAGTAAGCAGACACTGGACAAGCTGAAGACAGAACAGCATCTTTAAGGTCAGCTGGGCCTACCTTCACCTAAAGTATTGGCTTTTCATTCTTTTTTTCCTGTTTCCATTTGATTTGTTCTCACAAAGGAAATCTTGTAAACTGTGAGCTGAAGCAACATGATGGATTTTGCCTTCTGCACCCATGGGGAGGCTGTGGTTTTGTTTCCTTTACACCCAGACATCACCCCTGTCACATGCCTTTTCTTGGGGGTTCTCCTCAGTAAAAGCTCCGCGAGCTAATTGCTGTGTTACAGTTTTGTTAGCATGCCTCGTATTAGTATATAAGTACATGTGTATTCGAGTGTTTGTTTGGAAGATTGTACCTAAGGAGCCCCCCCTTCCACCCCTTGTCTCAGCAAGGGCAGCATTTCTTTCACACCCCCCAGGTCACCCTCCCGCTATGATGATGAGTCCCACTTTCCAAAGCCGTCGGCAAACATCCTCCGAGCGACCTGTGTTCCCTTGATAAAGTGCTACATGTGGCTGGATACGGAGCTATTCGCAGGCTGATCCTCAGGCAGCGACACGTGAGGGTATAAACGCCGTGTCGCGGCGGCCTGACGCTGAACCACAGGCCCAACCCGCGCACCATAGCTCTCTGTGATGGCACTCCAGGGTTCAAAACACTGCATCACAGGACAGAGAAGATGAATGGAGGCAGACTTTTTACATTTCGCGTCAGAATGAAATGAGGCGACTCTAGCTCCTCAGTGCTGCGCTACAAGGAGCCTGCGCTGTGGATCTCAACGTAGCACTTCCATTCACGCAGCACCGCGTGGATCAGAGAAGCTGAAACTTGGCTTGCAGTGCTGTTTCCATGACCTTGCTCTTGGGTCTGCCTCGGTCCATATGAAACCCTGGGCATCAATCTCTTCCCCGCTGTTAACTCTTGATAAGGACGCCTCTTCTTCTTCGAAACACCCCCAGGATATGTCAGCTGGCTCCACTGTGCTTATCGCCGAAACAGACGCCGACAATTGCATGTGTGGGACGGCGCCGAGGAAGCTCACTAATGACCATGCTGGCTACGGCCGGGCCTAGCTGCACCGCGTGCCACGTCAGGCAGGTGGGACGGAGGCAGGCTGGCTGAGCACTGCAGCACTCGCTCGTCGAGGATGCTGTCCACCGAGTGACCCCGGCTGGACCTCCCTCCGCCTGTCTGGCGAGCTCAACGCGGCTCTCCTCTCCTCCCCTATCCCTCACCACCCCGTTCAGACTTGTTCTGCTGAACTTGATGTGCAGTTTATAGACATTTTCCACTCACCGGGATTCACAAGTTCAGCTGGGAGAGGCCTTTACATATATTCCCTATGGATTACAAAAAAATATATATACATAAAAAGAGTTTGCCGAACTATCCATCCACTTTCTCTACCCATTTGTACTATCGAGCTTATTGTAGAAGCTATGGGCACAAGGAAAGGAATCACCCAGGATGGGTCACCAACCCACTGCAGGCACACAAACATTTCACAACTATGGACAATTTGGTAACTTCAACTCACCCCAGTATGTCTATGGACTGTAGGCAGACACTGGAGAACCAGAATAAACCACACGATGACATGGAACCAGGGTAGACACTCGAACCCTGCTGCCACAGGTGTGAGGCTACAGTGCTAACCACTGCCTCACTGCGTCGCCCTGCACTGAATTCAAAGCATTCAAATTATTATGGAAATGTCTCAACAGCCATTTGGGTCTTAGGGTCTTCTTCCGTAATAATGGGTTCTGACTTTGTTGGAATTTTAGACATGTGTCCAGTAAATTATCCCTTCAAGAAAATCAATAGGACTGAGTTCAGCCAAGCAGCAAATCCAGGCAAATTAGAGAGTTTAAAGACAGAAGCAAAAGTTAGCAGAGTCAGTGGGTCTGATAGTGGCTGGTGGTGTGTGCTATAGCAAATCGGCACTCCTTACTATCCACTATTCAACATGACATCAGGGCAAAACAAGAGCCGGTATTTTACACTCAGACACACACACTGAATGTCCACTAGAGCGTGTAATTGCTCATATTCACATTTTTAATTACAGATGTGCACCCATAGCTAATATGTTTCTTGCAAGGAAAGTGCATATAATCCGTAATCAAGCAGCACCTATTTAATGTGGCTTAGTTCACACCAGATCATTTTTTATATTACTGTGTGTAATCCGATAACAAAACAGAGTTGCTGAATTATCCAATATTCCACATATTATTTGAAAGAAACGCAGCCTTTTCTAATAAATCACATTGTTTTAACTAAATTAGTGCATGAACACACCACCAGTACCAATAACACTACTATTATTAATACAACTACTATGAATAATAATAATAATAATAATAATAATAATAATAATAATAATAAAAAGGATGCACCATGGAAGCTGACCATTTATTTTAGCTACTAGCTGCTCCCCCATGTATGACTGACTGTTCCCTCCAGCTCTAACGCCTCCTGCCCCATAAGCCCCCCTTGCCTGCCAAAGATGAAAACTGAAGGAAATGAATGACAGTAATGTCATGTCATGGTATCCATCATTGCATTGCATATATTCTTCATGAGGTCAGTACCTTTCATTAAGTGATGCATTTTAACTTCCTAAATCAGTTCAGACTCCCATCCACACGAACAGAATTTATATTCTCTTGCATGTTTTCAGTTTAACATCCAAAGCCCGTATGACAAAAACATCTTCAGTATACTTTAAGTGCCTTAATGCCAAGCTTTGTTCTTTAGGTAATCTTAGACTAGTCAGTTCATTACAACAAAAAGCATTTGTTTTGTTTTGACCCATAATATGCAATGGATGCGCAAACTGACCTTCTTGTATGTGGAAGTGCGCTCAGTGCGGCGACTTCGGCTGCTGCCTCTTATCAAAATTCAGGACCAGTGCCAGCTGGCCAACATGTGACCGCAGCATGTGACCGCAGCGTGTGACCACAGCATGTGACCGCAGGATGAGATCACAGAGCCACGCCCACAATGACCCCAAGCAGAATTAAATGATCAGGCCAGATGTGGCCACCCTTCCAGCATCCTAACTGCCTTTCAAACAGCCTCCCTGGCCGCACCAGGGGCCGGCCTGGCCCTTGCTGCCTGAATCACTGACTGTAGCATGATTGCTGTAACCGTTCGGTTTTGTCTTTATCTTTCAGCTCCCCTTCAGAGCTGCTCACCGCCGCTGACCCCTTGCGATTCTCAGGCACTCCTGGCACAGGGTGACAATGCCAATGGCTGCCCCCCGCTGTCCCACTGTCTCTGAGGCCCCTCCTTCTGCCGACTGCACTTCAGTGATCGGATGTCCTCCAGGGCTTGTCCTTATATGCCCACTGGTCCCAGTCTGCTTCTGCAGCTTGGCCCAAGTATGATTTTTAAAGCTTGAGAAAATAACCATGAAATCTTTTTCATGGCACTAGCTCTAAACAATACCAGCATGTCCTTGGCTTATAAATGCATAATGAAGCACAGGTGAAGCTTAGTGACAGCGTGTCTTGATTGGCTTTCGTATAAATCATTCATTATCGCCTCATCAATAATTGATGGGCTCGGTATGTAAATAGTCCCACATGCCAGAAGGGTTGAGCCCTCTGAACCTGCCCAGATAGCACTTTTAAACTTCAGCATTCTGAGTTTGCAGCAAAACCGTCTCCAAGACAAACACATATGCTGATGAGTTTTAAATACCAAGAAGCTAAAAATATCTATATGAAAGCTGCTGAAAGTTTCTCCTCATGCAATTATAACTATGAATTTTGAATTATTAATATGCATTAAGAAAATTTGCACTGATAAATCCTTGCACTTATATTGAGCGTAATGTATCTAAATTATGTTTAGAATGATATCTGGATTTGAATGTATAATACAAGGTCTCGACTATCCAAATTTCACGATTTCTGTTTGAGATGCAGATATTGGTTTTTGTGATATATATAGAAAAATATGCAGTGGTTTTGTGGGTTTAATTTTTTCACCTGTGCAGAGAGACACAGAAACTGAACTCAGGGCAGAATATGTAGGCAGGCTGAGGTAAAAACCTCAGAGGGGAAACCATGCGACATTAACTGCTGTGTATGAAGGCCCCCGAATGAGAAAGATTCAAAGTTAGTAAAGTGTTGTCTTGCAGGATGTACTTCTAAGAATTGTGTAAGTGGGCAGTAAATTAAACTCTTCTGGCCAGATTAAGTTAAAGAGAGAGGGAGAGAAAGAGAGAGAGAGAGAGAGAGAGAAAGGAGGAGTGCAGCTCCAGTAGAAGAATCTATCAGGAATGAACATATGCCATCTTCAGATTTTGCCATAACCTTATTAAAGCGGGGATTTGTAACGAGGAAAGAGTTTAAGCTCTTCTGATGACAAAGCTGTGCTAT
Source organism: Mormyrus proboscirostris (assembly GCA_026779585.1). Taxonomy (NCBI): domain Eukaryota; kingdom Metazoa; phylum Chordata; class Actinopteri; order Osteoglossiformes; family Mormyridae; genus Mormyrus; species Mormyrus proboscirostris. Next base: position 21,119,825 of record JAODKF010000018.1, read on the forward strand.
TTCACACCTGCAGGCCAATATGGGGCTCTTAGGAAGCAGAGTGTGTTTGGGGTTTTTCAGTCAAATTGGTCTCATGGTGTGAAATCTCCCCAAGCTATAGGAATGAAAGACTATGAGGGTGGAGGCAGAGGCTTAGCAGTTTAAACACACTCAAAGTTTAGTTTTAATCATAAGCGTTCGTCTGTTCACTTTATTGGCATTTGAAATTAACATGCCATGAAGAAACGCTGCCATAGGATGGACTGGCATCCCATTCAGGCTACTCCATGCCTGTGCTTCCTGGGATTGTCTGAATGCAGCCTGGTACTGTATAAGCAGGTATAATAGAGGGCTGGTTGGATGGAGTGATCAACAAAAAGATACAATGAGTATTAATTAATGATTGAATTACATAAATCAATAACGTTAATAACTTTTTGACATAGGTGAGGAGCTGAGCAGGTTAATTCATATGTATCCAAGCTTTGGACACCAAACCAGACCACACTTATATGACACATTATCCAGAGTCCAATTCTGAATGCAAACCCACTCGGAGACACCATTCCATCGGCATGAAGCTCAGCCTTAGGGGAATAGCAGCATGTCAGTGCTCGGGTGTGTATGGGCCTATTGAAGCAGGTAAATTAGGGAAACAGCATGTGCTGTATGTGCATTGTGCGGTCGCTGATTCGGCTCGGCGTAGCTTTGATAGTTATCAGAGAGATGAGCCTCTGAAATGGCAGAGTGATGAGGGAGAGCTGCTACATCCTACTCATTTACTGAATCGCAATGGAAATGTTTCTCACTTCTTGACTCAAAACGCTGGAAATGAATGTTACCTCCTTCCGGAGAATTAAAGCCCCTTTCTGTTGGTTGTGGTTGGGGTCATATTTAATATTGAGGTGATTCGGCACTGATGTCACGTCAGATTTTATACCTATAGTTATTCTTTATGCTGCCTTAACCCAGATTTCACTTCATGCTTCCCATTACAGCTGATTTATTACTCCTTTTGATATCTATTCTAACAAACTTTTACAATCTCAAAATCTTTTAGGCATATCATGTTAAATTTGCGCATAAAAAAATTGCCAGATTTTTATTGTTCAGCCAAGACTATGAGTTTCCTACCATGTGACAGGGAAGGTTGGGGGGTTACCTGGCGACACAGAGGACAAGCATCTGGGGGGGGGGGGGGGGGGGGGTGCACCCTGTAACCA
>JAODKF010000018.1:21145226-21165353 GCA_026779585.1 Mormyrus proboscirostris
TGTCTATATCATTTATGTAAATTAGGAACAATATTGGTCCTAAAATCGAACCCTGCGGTACCCCACTATGAACGCAGTTCCTTTGAACTACTGGATTATAGCTCTACTGAGTTTATGCCTTGGTTTTTTTCACATGAATATGTAATTCAGAATAAATGCTGTACAAGAGGTTATGTTTTTGTGTTAATGGCTCCACTAATTATACCAAAATCCCAGCAACATACAAACAAGTAAAGTAAAATTAGACAGACTGAAGAGATAGATAGATGGATGGATGCATGGAAGGCACACATAGTCTAAGGACAATCTAGCCACAGCAGAAATAATTACACACCGGGAGTAGAGTGGGAACTGAACCCACAACTGCCTGGAGCTGTGAAGATTTGCTGATTTATTCCACAGAATATAGCAATCCAAGCTACTTACAACTTACACGTCATGTTTGCCTAAGATTTATTGAAGAAAAAAAAAAAAACACAAAATATCTGAAATTTCATAATAAAAAGTTTTGGCACTTTTCTTAATTAACCAACTTTTCAAAAGTTTTACCTCATAGGTGAAATATTCTCAAAAGGTGTATTGCTCAGGGTCTCAGAGGTTAGAAAAATATGCGCATACACATGTTCAGTTTCCCAGCCACTGTGGTACCTGCTGTCTGTAGCCGAACAATCAGCCTAATTACAATGTAAAAAAGTGTGTTACCTTCCTTTCTCACCCTGAGCTCTCATGTTTACACAGACGTCTCTGATTATTATTCCTTGCACTAAAGACACGCAGTTTTGCCCCTCTGCAGCTGTCTCAAAGCAGCATCTCAAAGCTCATTTCCAGAAGGTACACTGGGGAAACAGATTAGCATGAGATATGAGATAAAAAAGAAATGTTCAAATAAACTGTCTCCAACCTGAAAAGCAGGAAGCGGAATGGGAATGTGTATTGATTGCACATCAAGTAAGGACCTCCGACTTCATTTGAAGTCTAAGGTTTAGATGACACTAAATAATTCCCATTGACACGTTAGGATAATGAGGTTGATGTTTTTGTTTGCTTCTCCTCTCTTCTGGCAGAAAGTACTTTCTGTATGAGTATGTTGTTGTTTTATTCTTAATATATAACCAAAAACTAGTCAGCAGTAATAGTGCATTCTTATTTTTCAACATGCCAGACATAATGCAAAATACATAAGCACTGAAAAACCCTGAAAGTTGTGTGGAGTGCAACTGAAATGAAACCACACAAACAGATTATATTAGAGCTCTTTTTAGTAATCAGATGATGATTTTTTAAAACGAACAGCGTAGACAGTATTTACTTTAGATCAGATATTACCGGTATATTTACAAGTGTGATTGTGTGTAATGGAGAATAGGCGACCCCACATCTCTGAAGAGCGATACAAGTCCCGTATGCCTGTAGTCTTTGATCTTTCAAGATCCCCATTTCTAATTACGTTCCAATTAAAGAAGCGTGATTGCCAGCGCAGTAACACCTATAAAAATCTACATGCACTTGCATTATGCATCTGTGCATGTGGTGTATTCAGGGCTGGCTTGCACAGACGAGATAAACTTAGTGCTATGGTTAAAATGTGCCCTAAAAACAGTTATGAAAAATGAGTTTGCAGCAGCAGTGGCGGCGGCGAGCCTAAGGCACAGTCCGTCCCGGTGTTTCAACGATGCCGTGTACCGCGATGTGTGATCATCATTAACACACTGTGGCCAGCAGGGGCAGGACTGGGCCTGCTGGGATGGCAAATCGCACGGCCGCATGGGAAAGGAGGGTGGAGGGGTGCCAGAGGTCAGGTAAGAGGTCAAGGTTGATGCCATGTGGGTCAGAGAATGGGGGGAGGGCTGACTTTTTTTGTAACACAGATGTTTGTGGTAGTGTTTGTGAACATAATAGTTGGGCTCTATGCTGTCCTTAAATTCATTGGCTTTTCCCGTGGGGGTGGGGTGGCTCTAAACGTGCTGACCTGCTAATCTGGCCGGCCCAACACACTGATAAATACGTTACCGCTACAGATCAGTACGGCTCATTTCTTGAATAAACCGAGCCAGTACACCAGAGTGAGAACATATGATAAAAATACTTGGATAAAAAGATCGTAACCTTCATCTAAGTGGACCAATGAACTGCTACGATGCATTCCTGGCTAATGATCACCCTCGCACAAGTTCCGGACCTCTGGCCAGTGGGAGTGGGTTCACTGTGCCATCGTGAGAGAGCCAACGAGGCGAACTGCTAGAACTGGGTGCTGACAACACAAGGTCGGATGGCTGGCCTGCTGAGGGCGAGATGGTTTCCAGATCCTGGGGATGCCGCCTCCCTCCCTGATGGAGATGACGCACTGAAGATACCTGAGGCTATCTGATCAACAGAGACAAGCAAAACGCATTTGTATCCCAGAGGGAGCAATCTGCAACATACTTTGTTATTTCATGAACGTTCTGAAGTGTGCGTCTCGTCACTGATCGTCGCGCCCATGTATATGTACACACAAACACATATCTACACACACTCAACAAAAGGCACACAAAGATGCCATTAAAAAATAAAGTATTGAAGTATTGGGTTTAAAAAAACATACTACTCCACGTGTCCTTCTATAATAGATAAATCTGACAGCCTCTTCATGTTACAAAGAAAAATAAATTAGCAACTGCACTGGAAATGCAACTTTTGGTACAAAATTCATGCTATCAAATAGCACAATGGCATACTACTGATTAAACTTCATTTGAAAGCAGAAATTTTCAAACATTTTGACATCTAGGGTGCAAAAGCAGTAGTTTACTTGAAATTTTACATAAGGGTGGTAAACTTTTGATAAACTTTGGCAGCCTGCAAAATTCTTGCATCTACCTTTCTGTGAAATGCCAGTGGGATGCCATTCAGCCCTAGGCTTTCTGATGTTCATATAATATCATAACAGGGCATATTTTGCATCCTATTAACAGGTAAGGTTGTTTCGATATTAGTTGAATGCTGTTCCATTTAATAGTGAAAGGTATGGTAAATGTTTATAGTAAATACAGAGGTTCAGTTTTTGAACCTATGCAATAACTCTTTTCAATCGTATATAACATGGAAAACACACATAGACCGATAGGGCAGAGATAGTTCTGAAAAAGTCAGGAATTGCCCAGAAAGAAATAAATAGCCCAGGGACACAGAGCTAACTTTGGATAATAGAGATTGCCATCATACTGTAACCACTGGGGACAAAGATAACACTAGCCCCGTAGGGCAGAGATAACCCTACTACAGAACTAGCGAACAGAGATGATGGATGATGCTATCACATCAGAAGGACAGAGATAGCCATGCTGCAGAACTGGGGGGCAGAGATAGTTTAAAATAACCATGGGGAGAGAGATAGCCATACCACAGCTGATGCTACCTATTATAACCCTAAAGGACAGATATTATTATAACATCGAAGGGCAAAGACACCCTATTATAGCCCTGAAGGACAAAGATAGCCCAACTGCAGCATTGAAGCACAGAGATAAACCAGTCACAGCAATGAAGGGTATAAACACCCCACAACAGCACAGAAAGACAGAGATAGCCCTACATTAACCTAAAAGAGCAGAGGTAATGCTAATATAGCACTGAAAAAGGGAGATGGCCCCCTTCCTATGGTGTTAAGGTCGGCATAGACCTGTTTGTAAGTTTAAAATGCATAAAAGCACCACATAAATTTGTGTACTGCATCAAGGCTTTTTGGCTTTGTCACGAACCTCTATTTAAACAAAATATTAATAATAAAAAATCACTAAATTATAAATGCTCTGGTCAAGATTATAACAGCTCTGGTGTCGGAGTCGGCACCGACCCGTTTTTAAGTTTAAAATGCATAAAAGCACAGCATAAATTTTTTACTGCATCAGGAACCTCTATTTAAACAAAATAAAGAAATAATTAAAAAAAAATTCACAAGGCAAGGCATGCCCAATGTCTCGTAGTACGGCACAGAGACACAAACAAAGGAGTCAGGAAAATATGCAGTTTTAATTAAAGGGAAAGCAAGTGAACAGGCAGCAAACGCAGACTGACAATACAATGACTGGACTGGGGAAACAAACTTAAACATGGACTTAAATACATTGAACTAATGACAGCAACAGTAAACAGCCAGTAAACACGGGGAATCCACACAAGGTTAGCGAGGGGACATGGCACACGGAAGGAGAGGTCGATTGAGGCAGGACAGAACCCTGCTGAAAGGCACATGCTCTGGCTGCACCTAAGGGGAGTAAAGGGGCAACACAAGGAACTCAGGGCACAGCAGGACGGCAGCTTGGGAAAAAAAAGTGAGAACATCAATGGGACACAGGGAACAGCAACTGCACAAAGGACAAACACGACCAGACAACAACTGCACAAATGCAGACACAAAGAGGGACACCAAGGACGGGAGCATAGAACCGAACACCAAGGAAGGGGACAATGGAGGAACAACACCAGGAGGTACACCCACAGGAGGCACATAGGGACCAGCTGAAAACGAAGCCACAGAGGGATCGGGAGCAAACACAGGGATCATAAAGGGAACAGAAGGGAACAATGGTGGAGCATGACACAGAGTAAACACAGGGGAAAAGGAAGCAAAGGGCGAGGGCAAACAGGAAGCTGGAGGGACCATCGGTGGGTGTGAGGTAGAAGCCACTGGAGCAGCAGGCGGAAGCTGCTGGAGCAGCAGGCAACCGCGAGGCTGGAGCAGGGGCTGAAGGGGATGCTGAAGGTGGTGAGGAAGAAGGCGAAGTCGCTGGCGGAGAAGGTGAGGAGGAAGGTGATGGGGCAGGTGGAGAAAGCAAGGAGGGAGGTGAAGGGGACTGTGGCGGGTACCATAGCTGCGGCAGGGTACCATAGCTGCGGCAGACAGAGGCGCAGCTACATCTGGCTCAGGCGACCGCCGAGTCACAGGTGTGGGACCCGCAGGAGATCGAGAAGAGGAGGCGAGAGTGACTGCCAAGCTGAAGCCTGGGGAACCACAATTGACCGTAGAGCTGAAGTCTGTGGGAGCGAAGGTGGGCCAGGGAGTCTACCCCGACGTCGGTGTCCTCTCCCTCTCCGGGAGACAGAGAGATTGGAACATGGCCAAGATCCGCCACAATGAGGCAACGGTCGGAGTGCTCTACCAGAGGGGCATAATGGGGCAGTGAGGGTTATCCCGAAGGGGTCCCATTCCAGCTCCTCCTCCAGCTCCATTAAGGAGGGAGGAGTGGTGGTCAGGCCATCCGGGACCTCCTTGGGGACAGGGACTGGGGTCATGGAAGCCAGGGACATGGGAGCAGGGTTAGGAACAAGGGAGACTGGAACCTGAGGTTCGGGAACTTGGGGGACTGGAACCGGGGGAACTGGTACTGGGGGATCAGGACCTTGGGGGATTGCTGTCGGGGGATAAGGACTTTGGGGGATTGCTGCTGAGGGGTCTGGAACCTGGGTAATTGGGGCTGGAAGTTCTGGAATTAGGGGAACTGGAGTTGAGGGGACAGGGACTAAGGGGGCTGCAGCTGAGGGGTCAAGGACCAGGGGAGCTGGGATCCAGGGGCCAGGAAACTGGGAGGGCGGAGCATCCACTGCCGGTTCGGCCGGCATGGGAACTGCTGAGGCCGGAGCATCTCCTGCTGAGGAAGCTTGTTCCTTCTTTCTGAAGTGGAGCAGCTTCCTCAGCATCTCCTTTTTACTGAAAATGAGAGCTATACTGTCAAAGGAAAGGACCAGAAAGCCACACCAAAAATAATAAAGCCAATCTTTTCATGGATAATGAAGCTTAACCAAGAGCTAAGAAACAAATTGGATGATAAATTATTGTTTTGAGGGTATTTTATGGCTGATTTAATACGCGGATCGGCAGCGGCCTAACATAAGAGATAGGAACAGAAAACTGAAATAGGACAAAGGTTAACCCAGAAGCACAGAGGTAACGCTAAAATGCCACTTAATAACAGAGATGGCCCTACCTTAACCCAGAATAGCAGAGGTTATGCCTATATAACACTGAATGACAGAGATAGCCCTGCCTTAACCCAGAACTGTAGAGGTAATGCTACTGTAGCACTGAGGGACAGAGGTGGCCCTTCATAGCTGTAGGGCCCTGATACAATAGTGATGGGGTAAAGGGATAATGGATAATACTAAAATAGCCCTGACAGACAGAAATAACCCCATCATATTCATTGAGGCCAAAGATAATGCTATCATAATCCTGAAGGACAGGAAATTTCTAGTACTGTGAAGGTTGCGATTTTCACTCTTAGGTTTCTGTAACTGAAAATACCACCTTTGTGTGTGACATGCATTCCACAAAAATGCTATGTTCTATTATTATATTTAGTAATTTGATGGACTGGTTTTTTTCCCATTTTATTTTCAAACGTTACACTGTACTAATGCCTGATGTGGCCCCTGTAGATGGAAGATGGTCAGATGGAGACTTGTTCAGGAGGAACATATAGCTGCTATCCATCTCTTTACTAGCAGGAGAAACCCAGACCCATGTTGGGGCTATGTGAATTAGCAAACCAGGCTTTGAGAACCAGCAGCAGAGTTTCAAAAAGTCTCTGCATGGAAAGCAAAGGAAAAATGCTTTATCAGGTTGTTTTGGGCTGAGGCAGTTAGATATCAGTAGAACACTCAATGGGCCAAACTGACTTGTTGAAGGTACTCCAGGCTAGATTAAGCTTCCTTATCGCATCCACCTGTGATACCCTCCTTAGCTCTGATAACCATCTCAGTCATATGGCCCTGTTAAGAAATGCTCCTTCTGTGATGCCCCAAGCATAAGCCTACAGCATATTTTCTCAGGGTTCAAGACAGCCTGAGCTCAATGGAGGCACAGGTGGCAGCAAAATCAGGTCCTAAGCGACCCGGAAGGGGTCCTTGAGATGTGCAGCCGGTCCGGTCAATGCTACAGGTGAAACAGGAGGCCATCTAGGGCCACCTACTGAGGGGGTACCGACTTAGCAAGCTGCCAACAAAGTGAACCTGGACGGTGAAGTTTGCAGCGGGAATGGGGGTAAGGCTTGCCTAGAGCATCACATTAGCTTCAACTAGCACTGATGTGCAGAGTCAAGGCAAACAAAAAGCACCACCTCCTACAAGTATAGCTGACTCACTTTCTGAAGCAAAGAGGGGTTATACAGTAAATAATAATAATAATACATTTTATTTTTCAGCGCCTTTCAAAACACCCAAGGTCACTTGACACAGCAAATTACAAATACATGAATAAAAGACATAATAAAATTTAAATACACAAGATTACCCTAATAAACCTAATACATGGTACCTGGAGGCTGGGACAGTCAGCGTTCTTGAAAGTAGATCTTATTCAGCAGCTACGTTTCCTAATTAAATCAACACTACCTCTGACTTAAGGCCTGTCATTGTGGGATGGTCTACAAGAGCTAAATAAGTTGCAATAATAAAGCTTACCGTTCCATGAGAAGAAGGAAAGGAGGCAGCCCGTGAAGAAATGTATGCTGAAATTAAACTGGATACTAACCCAGTGTTGGTGGAATGTCTAGGTTTTTTGGGAACATCAATTGAACATAATTGAGGGACACTAAGTTGCAGAAAACAGAGAAGGCGATGGCAATGGAAGAAGGATAACAATTCGGAAGTGGGTTAGGGTATCAGACAAATAGGCCCATGTCTTGATGTCTGGTGGCATGATGTTGTAGAGCTTCTTGTGTCAATAACACAAGAGCTGGGGTTTATCAAGTATGTTAACATAGCTGGCTCCAATACTGAGATGCTACTGAATGGCCTGGTTATTTGTATCAAGTATTTTGAATTAATGCTGCACCTAAGAACTGCAGGGTGTTAGAGCACCAGGAGTAAGGTTGCCCAATCCTCATTTAATGGAAGGAACCTTTTTCTGTGGTGAGGAAGAATGAGCATCAATTAAAAGGAAGGAGCCGACATCCAACTGCAGTGGACACCTTTGGCTGCTGCTCATCTCCAGAAGACGATAAAGGGGTGAAGCACTGATGTGGAGTAGGTCCTAATGGGTGACCCTGCAGCTGAACTCAGGCACTGGCTGTTCTGCAGGTGTGACTGCCACCTGTGAATCCAGCTAGAGACCACAAGGATGGTACAAGGGTTGCCAGCTCTCATGCATCTGGCATGACACTATTACTTTCAGACTCTCACACTCATGCAAGACATTTTATGGCAAAAGTATATTATTCCATTATCAATCTAAAAATAGCTGCATCAAAAGTGCTGGGTTAGTTTGGAAACTTTACAGGCAGTTTGCAAATGTAATACAAGTCTTACATATGTAAATGTATGTGCATGTGTGTGTGCAGACTTGTCTTGAATTGAAAATCTCACTCAAGCCAGCTGACCAAAGTTGACCAACACAAGCTGTTATTTTCATATCACAGCTTGACATATAAACTTCTCTGAACTGAAATCTCTAAATGAAGGGCTCACCAAATCTTCCTGGTGATTTCACAAAGAAAATGGCAAAACTTTGAATGTTTATGCAAACTTTTATCTTGCTTTCCTAGAAAAACGGCATTTTGAAAAATGTCACTTCTTAAGAAAACCAACCAACTAATGTCTCATGTTCCAAACGTTAATTTAGTAGTAGTTCATTTATAAATGGATAGTTGCACACAAACATTGGTACAAATGGTGTCTAGGTTTCTATAGCACAACAAGCCTGTCCACAAGTGAGAGCAGCTTCAAGGGGGATAGCAGCAAGGCTGAATTCTCCCCTTCAATGAGGCGGTCGTAAGCTTTGCTCTAGAGGTATGTGACATCAGAGGAATGAAATGCGAGGGCAAGTAGGCAAGATGTACAGCAGGGATCCCCAGTTCTAGTCCTGTAGGACCAAAATCCAACATGGTCTGCAGATCTCCCTGCTCAAACACATCTTAATCAGCTAATTACCAGGTTTAGTAGGTGTGTTTCAGCAAGGAAATTTGCAAATTGTGTTGGATACTGGCCCACCAAGACTGGAATTGAGGAACGCTGATGCACAGTTAGCAAAGATGACAGCGCCCATATAAATGTTGATCCTGTCCATATAAAGACACAAAAATGATTCTGGCGAGACAGATTGGAAGACTATATGTTCCCAATTTGAATTGTTATCACATGCAGCAGGGCTTTCGGATGAACAGAAAGCCTCTCAGCTGGAAACATGTCTCACCGAAGATGCTTTATTGTGCTTGCCTCTCATTAACTCAGAGGACAGACGCGATTATGGCAGGGGTGTTGCAGAGGTGTTTTGGGCAGTGTTTGCAATCTGGAATTCTGTGTTCGGAGCTGAGCAATAGGTGTAGGCAACCTGGCGAGATGCACTGGCGAATGACATTGAAAGTTTGACCTGATGGGCATTAGCTTGTATTCCCCAATTGGTTCAAAGTGCACTAGCAAGGGAGCGGTTTTTCCAAGCTCTCACCCCTGTGGAGTGATGCATACAGACACAGATGGCCTATCCCTGACTCTGCATGATACATTGGAACTTCAGTGCTATACAGATGGAAACTTTTGAGCTGGGAATACAGTTGCTTCTTGGAGCAGGGCAATATGCTTTTAAAGTCTGCAAAAGGGGCAACGCCAAAGAGGGCGCATCAGCTTGAAAATGTAATGCTACTTTATTGATCTCTGTGGGAAAATCCTCTTTTACACCTACCTCATGTTGCTCTCCATGACACACAGACACATATGTAGGTAAGAGCAGGCTTGGCAGTGAAGGGCAGCCACCTTTAGCTGCATCTACGGAGCTGGGGGTTAAGGGCCTTGCTCAAGGACCCACAGATGTGACCATTCTGCTCAGGCCGGGCTTGGAGCAGTGACCTTCCAATCAGAGGCATAGAGGATTAGCTCAGTGAGCCACAAGCTGCACCCCCCAGTCCAGCTTGGCCAGCATAGATGACTGTGCTGTGTTTCTGCAAGAAACTCATCAAGGTCACTCTGGCCAGAGTCTGCTGGAGGTTAGGGCCACCTGGCCACTTAGCATGTGAACGCCTCAAGTGTGCTGGAGTTCAGGGAAATAGCCTGGGGTCCAATGGCACGCACACACACACACACACACACACACCAAACACGTTTGAATTCATATCTTTGGGTGGATCATATATTTCTATGGGCAAAATCCTAATCCCAGTAATGCAAACCTTCACCGCCACCCAGCCCTAACCTTAACCACAAGTAACGAAGACACACAGGTAACATCCCACACAAGTAACCACCTGAAGGCCTTAAACACACAACTGGAACTGCAGCAAATCCCAGGACACCCCCCTTCCAAGGGGCTACGTTGCGCACAGTCGTTCCCCTTCTATTCAAACCCTCCTCATGATAACAGCAAGCCTTCTGTTCTCACACCAAGCACTTTGCTCTCTGTTCTCTTGGACTCCTGAGATATGTGAAGCTCTTAGGCTGAATGGTGATTTCCTGGAACAGGGAGCTCCCACCTGGTGCTCCTCAGACTGGCCAGGATTCCAACGGGCTGCAACACTGTGGGGAAGGGGCTAGTCTCCCAAAATAAACTATATATTTTCAAGCCGCACATCTTTTATGACCTCTGCTGTACTGTCCTTGAAGCTAGAAATAACTAGCAAAACTTAGCAGACATGTTACGGAGCAGTTAACAAACAAGTTATGATGATGTGCAGTCTAGTACATTACATATGCCTGTCCACAGTCATCAAAAGGCTAGCAACCTGTTTTCTGGAGGAAATGGAGCTATGGAACCAGCTATACCAGTGGCTAAGAACGGGGATCTGGGAGTCAGGTACAACATAAAATATGCACTAGGAATAATAACCTTATAAACCACCTTCTCCAGGCCTGGTGTGAAATGATGCAGGTAGGGATCACAGAGCCATTTGAGGGGCATAGATATCACCTCCTGTCATGGTTCCTAAGACGATGAGCCTGTGGTGGCTTTGTGTGGACTGCAGATGCCTTAGTGAAGCTGCTAGGGAGGACTGATATCCTCTGTTGTGTGCCGTTGGGTCTTTAGATCTAGTGACTGGCTCTTCCCGATTTTCAGTGTAGTAGAAACTTACTAGGACCACTTGTTGCCCAACCCACGAATGCTTTTGCTAGTAGAGAAGTTTTGTAGGTGTCTTTTAGTCTATGTAATGCTATGTGATGCTGATTTACTGAGTGCTGGCAAGTATACTTAAGAGTGAATGTTTAGTCTACCTGGAAGGCATTCTGGTCATTCTAGGTGTGTCGAGGTTGGTTGCAACAGTGGGAGTGAAACTCTTGCCGACAAAAGTGGTACTTTGGGTTACAGGTGGTAAAATTCTTGAGGTAGAAAGTGGGAGGTGAGGGCATTAGCAAAGAAAATAAGGTTCTGAGCAGCCCTCAAAAGCTGCAAATACATGAGAGCTTCCTGGAGTTGTGCATACTATTGATCATTCGTGCACAGTTTCTCTATAATTGCTGGTTCACTGCTCAGCCTGTACGTGTTACTTGTGTGGCCCTGCTGTTTACTCTGTTCACACTGACTTCTCTTTTTCAAGGAGCCAGAGAGGCACATCGCATTATTCATTGAGGAGCTCCAGTCCTATAATTGCACGGTGGTATACAGGGCCCGGATAATAAACACCAATGGACCCTTTCTAAGTGGCAGCCATGTTTGGCAGAGGAAGGGGCTGCGTTCCTGTATGTTAGATCCAGCAGATTGGAGGCAGCAGCAGGAAAAGCTCAAGGAGCTGCAGTCTGTGGGGCAGTGTAGGGAGGCCTTGGAAGGACATGGAAATGATCTTCCAGGCCATGAAAGGACTATGGGCAAAGTTTGTCACTCATGCGCAATGAGCATGGAGGAATCCAATATAGAGTAGGAGAGATGGTGGTTCTGAGAACTGTACAGGAGGCGGTGATGCTTTGGGTGGTGCAGAAGATGTGCTGGTAGCAGTGTAATAGTTACGTTCCCTGTAATGGCTTGCCTGACTACTCATAGGAATTTGGTGTTGAGTGTCTGTTGGTGTAATGGGCCCCTTGTCCCACAATGACAGCGGCAATCATTTTGTTCTGACCTCTAAGTACTATTTTACAAAATGACTGAAGGTGTATCTTAGTTTGACCAGGAAGCTGAGGTTATGGTAAGTGCCTCAGAAGAAGGCGTTTTCAGTCAGCTTGAAACCACTCAGTCTATACATGGTTACCAGGGAGAAATTTTGAGCTACATGTTTTCGCCACCATGTGTGACAAAACAGAAACTAGATGTGATGCATGATTGGATTTAGGGCATCTGCCACTTACGGAGGACACCAGCAAGGAATTTCACCTTAAACAGCAAGGGAGAACCTGAGGATGTCAATAAATCTGCACTTTGAATTACTTGGAAGAGCTCATTGAGGAGTTACTGTAATTCCCAGAGTCTTCAAGGGTTAAATTTACCAATCAGTTAAAGTGGTTTGAATTTTTAAAGATTTAAATAACCTGCAAAACCTTTGATTATAACACCATGGACACAACATTGCAATCAATGGATTTTATTGTCAAAAATAAAGCAAAGCAAATGAGTTCTGGTGAACTGATGAATACTATGAATGGGAAATAATCAAAGGGAAAAAAAAAAACATAAATACTAAATGATTAATAAAAAAATGAACAGAGTAGATAATATAAATAAAATGAACAATCTATCCAGCAGATATATGATACTATAGTGATGGGTGAAGCAGAGCAGCCACATAACCAAGTTATCAAGCTGAGGATTAGCAGAGGAATGGATATTGAGAGTGTTGGAAATTGCAGGGTGACCTGTGACTCGGAATGAAGTTTAGTTAGTTGCCTCTGTTGCTCAAAAAGCAACTTCAGTAAGGTTTGGTTCGATATAATTACATCCTCCATGTGGGGGGGGGGGGCATCGGCCATGAGAGACATCCACCACTGTCTGTCTGACGCAATTTCCCTCTGAGTGTGGAAGAAGCCCATTCTATGGATCCCTAGACTAAGAGTGCTGGAATAATTGACTCTAGGCTTGAACACATAGGGATCCTCTTGAGTAGAACACGTAGCAGGAGGCAGATTGGCTCCTGAGACTGGTAAACGTGACGTGAGGAGGTGTGCAGCACCGCAAAGGTCATCAGTTCTATAACGTGCCACTAGAGGCAGGTTCAATCCATAAAGCAGAGAAGACCGAAGAATTTGGATAATCTGGATGGGTGGCGCCTGGCAATGACACTGTGTTGAGCTTTTGGGCCACAGAAGGCCTACCTCTCCTACGGGGCGTCTGGAGTCTCCTACTTGTCCTTACCCTGATTAGCCCTGGGTTACCACTCATAGGTGTCTAGATGATCATTTGCTTACTGCTGGCCCACTAGCTGTCCAGTGCATACAAGACAGTCACAGTCCACATGAGCCAGGTAATACGCAGGGAATGATCAAGTTATTGTGCTGGTATTACCCAGTACCACGACAGCAGTGCTCCCACAGAGTGACAGTCTTGTTCAATTACACACTCATGGAGCAGCTGGCTATGAGCAGTGTGACTATGACAACCATTCTCCACTAGGGCACACAGAGTACTGGTCGGCAGAGCAGGACTCCACCTCAAATACCCTGGGCCGTGAGCTGCATACTCCTGTAGAGATAGCTTTTGGCAGACCTCCAAGCTTTTGGCAGACCAGCCTGCTTCGTCCCCCCTTGCTTGGAATATACTAAAAACTCCGAAGCAGCTCCCATCTTCTCCAGACAGCAGCTGCTAAATGCAAGGGTGAGGCAGAAAAGGAAGTATGACATACAGAGGCACTTTAAATGTATGTTCCTGTCTGGGTGCTCTGTCTGTAGAGGACAAAGGGAAGGTGTCCTGAACCAGACACCCCATGGATAGGAACTTGTAGAATGCTGGAGAAGTTATTGAAAGTATTGTGTTGAATCCAGATGCTTCTGTAGAGATGAACTATAGCATCACAGAGATACTGGCCGACTAACCTCATTGACATGTAAGGGAGGTCTGTCCCCAATGTCAATGTCTCCCCGATCTTCTCCCGCTGACAGTGCATGTCTGTTAACCCTGCCTTCATGCCACCTCCACCCTGTGCTGCTGAACAGACTCCAGCCTCAGGGGAGGCGGTCTAGACACTTTAGGGCAAGGGCAGGCAACCCTGATCTTGGAGTGCTGGTATCCAATAGATTTTCTATCCTACCAGGTCTCTTATGAACCACAGATGATCTCAGAGAGATAGTAACTCTTCAGGTAGGATAGAAAACCCACTGGACACCAACACTTTAGGATCAGAGTTGTCTTACCCTGGAATAGGGACAAGGAACTGAAAGGATGGGACTGGGGGGTTGTCGTAGTGTATTGATCACAAGGGATAATCAGGTGAGCTGTGAATCATTCAGTGGGGTGGGTTGTTTTGGGGGCTAGTGTTGTATGACTGGGGGCGATTGAAAATTGTGTGACTACTGTTGGTTAGTTAGGTAAGCAAATCTGGAATTCTATGTTTACAATACACAATATATACAATATACATTTCATTGTGATCTTTGACTGAGGAAAAAAAAGCACTAAGAAATCTTTCTCGCTTGTCTTACTCAACTAAATATAATGGACTGTGTCCTCTTTCGGGAATGAAACATTCTGCTATAATAACTGAATATTTTCATGCAGTGCTATACAATGATGCCCATATTAACCTAAATAGGGAGTGATAAGACTGCTTAGCTAAACTACTGGCAGATGGTGAGGTGCTTAAGCTACCAGGATGAAGAACAGAAGCTTAAATCTCTTTGTTGAAATTCCCTTGCGTTGTGACTGGATGTGAGGCTCCCTCAGCTTATGTGACTGGCCCTATAGCATCCTCAGCTAGCCAACCTCAATTCTTTATTTTAATGTTATGTTAATACTATGATCCAACCTCTTTTTAGAAATGCAGCTCTGCAAAATCAAAGAGAAATAAATTGCTGCCAAATGAGGTAACAAACAAGAAACCGTAAATCTAAGAGGTGCTTCTAATTATACGCTGATTCACATTAATAAGGTTCATCGCAGGTAATACTGTGCTCATTAATATTTGGGTACTTTTGTGTCATTGCACATACAATATTAGAAATGAAATAGTACTCAGCTATAGTGGAGGGAGCCAAACATAACTGCATTTACATAAATATCTTTTTTACTGCCTGGAAAAAAATCAAAAATAATCATTTACTAGCTGTGCTGGGAAGGCCTGTTTTCAGGTTATGCTGGAAAATAACATGAGGTTATCCTGCCGAGAAAGTAATTGCTTGCCACACGGGTCATCCTTTGATTTAGCTCTGCTTGCTAATCTAATCTTGGCGTTCTCAAATGTTTCAAACTTTGTAGAACTAAGAAAGTCTCCATGGTTACACTATTTGAAAATGAATACAAAGGTTGCCGGGTTAAATTCGATTAAAAGCCCTAAATGGGTTTTGATTAGCAGAGCACTGAAAGGATCACAATACGGCCTTCGACTGGAAGCTGGGCCATATCTCCTGTTAGCCGTACAGGGAACAGAAGGCCCTTCTTGCTGTATTTGTGCAAACGCACAACAATGCAGTCATCAGGAATGAGTGGAGGCTCAGGTGTTCAATCTGACGACACGGTCGAGCTTTAATAAAGCAAATTATTTTCTACATCCCATTTAGATGGCTGGAGAGACATGCTGGTCTTTTTTGATGGAGATCGAAGTCAGACTCCAGCTTCCTGTCATCAGTTGTTAGAGTGCACCGAGCTCACGTTCATGTCCTTAAAAATGTAAAAGTCAACCTGCATTGTCTGCAGTATAAATGATTCACTCCTAGCCTAAATGCTTCCTTGCAGGAGATGGAAATCTGCTCACTGTGACGAAAGGCTCGGCTTGTGGGCCTACTTTCCACCAATTGTTTCCGGTTCTAGGTTTCGGAAGGCAAAGTCATCGTCCAGCTTGCAGCCATCAACAGCATGGCAGGCTGGAAGGTTTAACAGCACCATATGGACAATAAATGAGACAGAAATCTGCTGACGAATGGGAGAGAGGAGAAATAAATATTATTCCAAAACAGCGGACCGATGATCACAGCGTTTTGGTGCTGCAAACTGTGATTCTTTTTTAACGTTTTCTGTGTTGAATACAGGGGCTGCCTGAGGCGCCACTAGACTGGGGCACTGGGGGCTGAAGCCCCGAATGAATCCTAAAGAGGCCTGAGTGATTTGTTTGGCTTGGATGTTTTAACAGCCGCCCTTCAGTTTGAGAACTGCAGCTAAAAGCCCCAGGTGTCTTAAGATCCTAGCAGCGCTCCTGGGGGGTACAAGGGACTCAGTGGGTAGCGCTGTAGACTTTTGCTCCAGGATTCTGGGTTCAGTTCGGTGTGTGTGGAGTTTGCATACTCCCCTGTGTTTACACAGGATTCCCCTCTCCGGTACTGTGGTCTGTTCCTTCCGACCTGTAGTTTAAATGGTCAGGTATTTCAAATGAAGTCCACAAGGTGTGGACCTTGCGATAAACGATGAGACTGGCTCTAGGCTTCCTGTGACTTACCACTGGGCAAGAGATAATGGAAAATGGGTTTAAGGTGTTTACTGGATGAGACAACCAAACGTCATCCCCCACAAACACATACATATATATCAGATATTATGTGTAATATTTTTCATTCTCTCGCTTCCGTTATGACCAGAAAGTTCTCTGGTGACTCACAGGTTCAGATATACCCCAGGTGCACACCGTCCTTTGGAAAGTGGGCTGGTCTTCTCAGGGCTAGTCTTCTAAGGGCTGGTCTTCTCAGGGCTGGTCTTCCTTACCTGACCCCAGCTTCATACCAAAGCTGGCCAAGCTGCCAGTTGATCTCGGCTTGTTTCCTGATTGATCTGAGTTGATTTGTTGCTATTATTACCTGCATATGCAAATGATACCATGCCCTCACTCACTCATTCACTCTCACTCACAGAGAGAGAGAGAGACATACACACAAACACACCATGCATACATACGCACACACACACACACACACACACACACACCATCACATGCAGAGAAACTGCTAAATTAAAACTCACACAAGTGCATAATCAAATATATCTGGATCCTTTTTTTTTTAACAAATAGTTCTTCAATTTTTCAACTCAGGATTATGTATCAGTTAGAACAGAAGTGAATGCAGGCGATGGGGAGCAGAGAATGTGACTGAGCAGAGGATGTGACTGAGCAGAGAATGTGACTGAGCAGAGGATGTGACTGAGCAGAGACTGTGACTGAGCAGAGGATGTGACTGAGCAGAGGATGTGACTGAGCAGAGGATGTGACTGGCTACATTTACCTTACAGTAATTAGAAAGCTGCTTCTCCCCAAGCTCTCATTCTTCAGAACCTCCACATCACACAGGCACTCGTATGTACTGATAGGATTATTTCTTATTTAAATATATATATATATATATATATATATATATATACACATACATACATACTGCAGTCATTTTCATGAGCTTGGTAATTCTCCCGCATTTTCAGAGAGCCGTGCTTGGCGTTTCCCATTCTGCCTGTGGGCCCTCTGACTGGAGCCTGAGAAGAGGGCTTTTGTACGCCAGTAAGCTCCTCTCCGCTCCGCCGAATCATGCACAGCCAGCCATGCTACAACTTTGCTGTGTGCTTAAGGTAGCTTTCACGCCCTACTTTATCTCGTTGCTTACTTAGTCGCTTGCCAATCAGGATATTACTGTGCAAAAAATAAATAAAATGGCTTTCAGTGAATCCTGACAAGCTTGCATTTATATTATCTTTCAAAAGTCTTCATTTCATGGCCATTTGCAACAATTATTCAAGCGACAACATTTTAAATTATCTCCAACACTAATTCTATAAGTTTTGATACTCACATTCGTTGTCTGCTCATGGCTCCATGGCCAAAGGTTTTTATTTAACATGAGTATTTACAGCATGAGATAGCTAATGTGTGGTGATATACGGATTACTAGTAGAATTAATGCAAATATATGACTGCAGCAGCAGCACTGGTTCCTTTGGCAGGTGGAAATGCATTTTTTTGCAAAAAAACAGCTTGTTTTCCATACTTTTGGAAAGGCTGCTGGACTGAGGATCTATGGAACGGATGTACTAATTCCCTGCGCCTTCACTTTGTGTTTATACTGGGAAAGATCCGATTCTGGCCATCCCAATCCTTGCAGTTCACTTGCCAAATATGCATAATACGTATCGAGTGTGTCCCTGATGCTAATGGCCAATGACAGATAACGTAGTGCAGTGAGACACAGCATGCTTGAGCACCAGCCTCGGCGTTGCCATCACAACAGGAAAGTGGGCCGGACAGGGGCTGAGAGCCTCAGCTTGTCAGCATCTGTCAGACCTGCCTTTCAGGTCTAAGAAAGCACTTAGATCATCATTAGAGCACAATTTGCCAAATGCACGTTTTAATACTAATGCGGCACTTTGCAAAGCCAGCATATTTTTCCTGCCTAAATAAGAAACATGTAAATGCAATATTAACTGAATGGCTGGTAACTGTGAAGGAGAAAGGAGAGGGAGGAAGCAGGAGGTGAGAGAAGAGATTGCACCTCGCAGGAGGCGCTGGTGTTCACCAAGCATCCTTGAAAGTGTCACCCAGTTACTGCAGTCTCACTGACCCTTATACTCTTACGATCTTGATGTCTGTTTGACCCTGCTGATATTTGTATTTATGCACAAAAATCTACATTGTTGCGTAACGATGAGGAACATAAATATGGATGAAGATCATGAATATTTTGTTGCTTATTTTTTGGCAAAATTAGCATGCAGGCTTTTTTAAACATTGTTTGTGAGAAAAAGCCTGCAAGAAATTGAAAATGCACATTTAAAGCCAATATGAGCTGCACAAATGTTAAATTACAGTAAAACTTTGAACTTTTTTTAATGAATATCTGACAAATTGAAAATGAAGCAAAATATTAGATGTCTGTGTATTGCAGATGCTGTAATTGCTGCACTGTTACTGTTAAATTATGGATATAATATTCATGCTGTATTCTTTAAGCAAGCAGACCTCTCGCATTTGGTGCAGATCCCTCAAGCTTAAACAGCACTGTGGCAACTGAGCTTCCCTTTTTGCTCTGCTTCCTGCTTCTCAACGGCTTCTGATGGCAGCGCTTGAGACAGCTGTGAAAACCTCAGGTAGAGGAAAGCTCATACAGTCATGAATGGCGCGCACTGGCCACATGCGCAGTGTCGCTGCTCTCACTAAGTGAATTTGCCGGCCAGCTGGTCCACAACGTCTGCTCCAAATTTTGTCAAGGGTTTCTTCCTCTCTTTCGTCCAAAGGAGGTGCCCTGTTCCATACCGAGCCACAGTTCATGCATCTTAAGCCTGAAGCAGCTGACTGCGAGGGTTTCTGGGATGTGTCCAATACGCTGCTCACATCTGTAACACACTGTGGCAGCTTCTCTCTTCTTTTAATTTATGCTCCCTCCAGCGCTGTTTCTTCCATTTCAGTTTCAGCTGAGAAAAATTTCTAGATGTATTAACCTTTCCAGAAACTTCCTTTCTAGGTAGATCTAGGTAGAGAGTCTCCTCTTTGAAATCAGTTAAATCTACAGGATAAAACCTGGAAGGGATCTTTAACCCAACCATTAAGCTAGAAACGGATTTATTATTATTATTATTATTATTATTATTATTATTATTATTATTATTATTTCTGTAGTCAGAATTAAAAAAAACCCAAGCATGTATTGTCCATAGTTAGATAAAAATCTATAGAGCTTACATATAATAAATAGAATATTTGTTAAATAACTAAAAATAAGCATGAGTGGTCAGGGTAAGCCTAGTTGTTTGGGTGCTCTACGGCAGAATGAATTCTATGAGTCATCTGCCATTTTAGGAAGTTGAAAACTTGAAAGAAATCCCATCTTGTCTCCCCACTGCTATTCCTAGTCATGGTTAGAAGGAAATCTGACACTTTACATCATTGTGCGTACAGTACGATTTTCAAACTGATTCCAATATTCCGATAGGCCTACATAAATAAGAAAGAGCATCTCAGGATACCACAGAGAACGGCAATTTTTAAAAGGCTTTATAATAAGATAATTATTAATAAGTGGTACAGTAAGACATTAAATAGGCATTCTGGCTTCTGCAGGATACTCTTAAAGTAAAAGCCACCATATGAGGGAATATATATATATATATATATATATATA
>JAODKF010000018.1:21186531-21200707 GCA_026779585.1 Mormyrus proboscirostris
GGAGAGGATTTGCATATTACAAAGAAAAAAACAGTATCATCTGGAGAATAAATTGTGCGCAGTGAAACAATTTGCCCTTGAAAACAAACTCAATTAATTCTGCTGTA
This sequence comes from Mormyrus proboscirostris, assembly GCA_026779585.1. NCBI lineage: Eukaryota > Metazoa > Chordata > Actinopteri > Osteoglossiformes > Mormyridae > Mormyrus > Mormyrus proboscirostris. Next base: position 21,186,639 of record JAODKF010000018.1, read on the forward strand.
CGCTTCAACACTATCAATATTCCTGCATATGTTTCTTAGAAACATTACATCTGATATGCTCTTGCTCATCTTGGGCTGACGGTGAGCACACAGCCGCCATTGTTTCTAGCCCCAGCCCCTATGATTTAAATGCATTGCTTTTTTATCCACACCAAATCAGCAATTACGCCTCTCGGGTTTCCAGGTGACTTGTGAGGGTATAAAAGGGCAGCGGATCTCTCCATGGCCGCAAGACCTTCGTTTGAAGGCCTAGATGTGACGAAACAGACGAGAACCTACCAGCTGCTCGACGCAAACTTTTATAGGTTATCATCACTGTTATCTTGTGTTTGCTTGTCATTTTTGCATATATATATATACATACATCAGTTTTCTACATTGCATATTATTAGGTTCAAAATTACATTATGGCTTAAAGAAAAAGCATATATAAGCACATACACCCATCTATGATATTTTATAGTCCGTATTCTAACATTTAAGTTATAGTCTGTAATATTCGTATGAAAGTGTCTTGTTAAGAAATGTAATGGGAATTACATATACTCTAATAAGTTAATGTATTATGTGACATAAAAAAGGCAAGCTAATGCAAGCAGTAAACAAACACGACGGACCGGCGAGGCTGTGGGTGCTACAGACTCCCACGTTCTGCCGCTAAAGGGGGAAAAAATAGTCTACTCTGCGATGAGTCATTTCTCCTGTTAAAATCCTCACTAAGGTGCAAGACGGAATAATTATTCAACTAAAACGTTAAGCATAGTGCATTGAATTCAGGCCTTGTGAATGAATAGATAAAACAATGCTATACAAGAATTCAGCTATTTAAGTTTGCAAATTAGATAAATAACCCGTCTGTCATGACTTGCTGCGTACATGTCAAGCAGAGAAGCACGGGAGTTCATAGGTACCAGGGAAAGTCAAGTTTATTGGGAAGAAACAGCACATACAGGAAGGACTGACAACAACGACGAAGGACGTCAATGACAGGACTGGGGAAAAATACTCGAACGTGGACTAAAATGCACAGGGCTTAAAAGGAAATAACAAGAAAGAGCTGGTAAAAATCGGGATCTCACATGAGGTTAATGAGGGCGCGGCACACAGGAGGACCAGACGAGCAGGACGTGACACCATCATTGCAGGCAGTTCTCTGTGTTCGTTTTTAAATAAGCAATAACATCAGTAAAAAGGTCTTCCTGGAAGTACAGGAAGTAATTTTAATAAAAAATAGCTGTAGCATGGTTTTTGGATTGACCTTCAAATTCATTTTCCCAAACTACCTTGTTTCTTTACGTAAATATTTTTAAGACAGTTTTTTAAAGGTGTATTAAATGAGTAGAGGTCTACATTTATTTAATAAATCTTTATAAACAGTAGTGCGCAGGGATGCAAGTGACCTGTGAGAGTCAAAAGGGCCGGTTTTTAATCTTATCAGGGCCAAGGTGAGGAATGTAGCAGGGGCAGTAATGTCATAAGGTCCAGAGCCTCCAGCGTTACTGACACTGGAGGCCTGACATCTCTGACCCCACGCACCTTTCCTGGGGATCCCCACTGGCAAGCCCTGGGCGGAGCCAAGGCTTACGATAATATAGGGGGGAAGGGCTCAGCCGCTCAACGTTCAAAGGAGAATAAACAGCCAAGGAGATAACTGTGTGCCATTCTGAATCCAGTGCTTTGTTAGCACTACCCTCTGCTCAAAGAGTTTACCACTGGTGTGGAGTTTCCATCATAAAGGGAGAATGGGGACTAAAGTCCTGGAAATTGTCTTCCTACCCTCCAAAGTGTAGCTCAGTTGCCTCATGCATGATTCAATCTCAATATGAACTAAATATTACAAATATAGCAGCCAGGGGAAGAGTATAGGCAACAGAAGTGCATTTATGTTCACTCCAGCGTAAACAAAGCCTTAATCTAGCATTCTATATTCATGTTTGTTAAGGAGAGTTCTGGACTCTGTTTTGGTCACTAGTTCAAATCCCCAAAGCTGAATCCATCCTACAAGGTCCTCTGCTTCTTCTCAGAGAAAAACAAAGCTGTAGGCATTAAAATTGCTTCCGTGTTATAAAATTCTGTTTCTGCTCAATATGAGACAATTTCCATTGAGGTTGAAGATCTGAAATTAAAATCATGTCTATTAACAGGGATTATCCTGTATGGAAGAATGAGGTGCTTTAGGCTTTAAGGTTTACATTCGTTAGTGCATTGCTGTTTTTTTTTTTTCTTTATAGCTTTTCAGACACATGTATCCAAGGAGACTTGCTTATGTTTCAATTTCGTCCTTTATTACAGCAGGATATTTACTGAAGCGATTCAGCTTAAGTACTCCCCTAGAGGATGCAACTGCAGATATTTTCCTGAAATTTGAACTTTCATTGTTTGGTATTGAGCACTTTTGAAATAGTTTTTTGGTTCTTTTTAAATTATTATTTTTAAATACCACACTACCTGAAACTTAGGCAAATACTGTTGAAAACTTTAAATGTCCGGAAGCTAATCTCAAACCACTTTCTTAAACCAGGAATGTTCTAGAATGGCAAGAAAACTCAGACCAGCTAAGCTATTATTCCCAGAAGCTAGTTCTGCTCATGCACCTTGTAGTGTATGTTCGGCAGCAGCACTGACAGAGCAGAGCTACAACCGTCAGCTCTACCCTGTGTCATGATGGTACCCAATGCTGTGGTTTAATTTGATCTTAATCCCCAGCGTGATGCCCTACAGCAGACTGTCTAACAACACTCCAGTCGCTCTTAGGACAGCACGTCATGGGGGCAGCCTCCTCCCACCTTCTTTTCACATTATCTGCTGTACACCTTACTTTCTCTGTCCTACATCTGTACTCAACACTTTACTTGGAGGCATGAATAATGTAGTGGTTAATTAACCAGTAACTAACTTTTTGTGAAGTACTGATTCCATGTTCATTCATCATTAATAAATCATGACAGTTCATGTATTTTTGTGGGACACCTACATTAGTTCATTGTTCTTGAGTAGTAATTGAGTTAATAAGTAATTTCCCTAATATTAAAGAATGAGTTAACTATTAACACTAATACAGTGCCTGAATGCAAAACATGAACCGTCATGACTGATTTATGATGAACTAGCATAGAACATAATAAATGAACATATGTAATTGATACATTAAGTAAGCATGTACCACTAGATAAGCATGGATGGGTCTGATTATAGTCTGCAGTTTCCTCCAGTAGTCCCTCACTAGTAAGAGGTGTGCAAATCTATTTACTGCATTATTGTTTTTCATTTCCAGAATGAATATATCCGGCCCCATAAGTATTTACTGGGCAGCGTAGATGCTGTGGCTTCGCCAATTTTGAATTATGGACCGCGTTCGTTTTTTTTTTCTTTCAAAAAAAAAAAATGTTTCACACAAACACTTTATCACAAGTTCATTGCCATCTTCAGAAATGCGAAGGACATATTACTTCTGCGCGCAGCTTAAACAGGAACTATTAATTCATGAACAATTGTCCTTTAAATTGAAATGCCAGTACTTTCTGAAAGAGACCCGAATGAATTCTGAGCATCTGAGCATAAACACTAAGACGGCGGACAGGGAAGCCTCCGTTCCGTCGGCACGGCTACACGCCAGTCCGCCTTTCATGCCGGCTCATTTGTAACACGACTGCTGGGATGAAGCCAGGGACGGGCCGGATGGCTGTGCTGTGCTTCTTATGGCAAATTGACGTTTGAATTGTGACCCCAAAGCGCCGGGTGGAAGGGACCCCGCTAACGGCCTCCTTTTCCCCTCGGCCTGTGGCCATCATCTCTTTACAGTAGCACCAGGGTAATTTATTGCTCTTTTAGCGAGCGTGACTTTTGCGCTCGTTTGTGTATGCCGGACGTGTTCCCCTCTGTTAAGCGTTTAATGAAGGCCAGAGTCCCCTCAGACCACACTAACCTTCCTCCCTCCGGCAAACTGTGGTGATACTGGGGCCGTTCCTTCCCTGCAAGAACTTTGTACAGTTAAAGGGCTCCCTGCTGGTGCCCGTCCTTCCTGGAGGTTTGCACTTCATAATAAGGGGAAGGCTGTTTTAATCTAATTACGGCAATTACGTTACACAGCCATTTTAATCAGTGAAATCCAAATCATTTAATTCAATTATGCTTTTCTTAATTTGCCTCTCTGTGTGCAGCATAATAGTACTCTGCTTCACTTGGAGAAAATGTAGGAGAAAAAAGGGCCAATTTGAAAATGAAAAATATTAGTAAAAATTTAAAGAATAAAATGGATGTTTGGTATTAGGCTCTGACTTGCCATGGTGTGACTACTCTGCTTTGTCTGCGAATAGAGGCCTGATTTGGCTGAAGAGCGATCCTATGCTCTGTTCACCCTCTGTTATCAGGATCTCCTCAAATGCACAGGTTGAGAATAACAGGCTGCCATGCCTGAGTGTAGTTCGTGAGTCAGTCACACTGCGACACTTCCGCCTTGCCGTCTTTATAGGAAACAGAGGGTCGTCTTTATAACGCGGGTCTGCCAGCCCAATTTGCCTTCAATCTCAACCAAATGGGCGATAGCAAGCGCCGTCAAAAGCTACACCACTGTGAGCTCGCAGAGAGATGTACAATGCCGCTTCCTCCACAGGAAATCCGTGAGAAAACATTGTTTGGCGCGCGGCAGGAAGATCATGGCTTTCTGAAAGGCACTGTCATATTAACGCCGTGCTTATTAAGTAGATACATCTGGATCTCTCCGCCATTGCTCCGTGTGAGGCTAATTGCAAGGATATTCTCTCTTGAACAAATGTGCAAGCTCAAACACTGAAACGTAGTCTATTATTCCCAAAACAGATTTTTTTCTTCCTTCCTCATCAAGAATTGGCACTTTTTTTAAATCTCAGCTTTATTTGGTGGAAAGAACAAAACACACCAAGTACAGATAATTACTGGAATTAGTGGCAATAAGGAACATTTGCTTAATCCAGAGAGGGAACTTTGACATGAAAAAATACAAGCCATAATTACACTTGTTATTAAAAAGATCTCAAGTCTCTTCTGATTTAATAACTTAAATGTGCAATATGCCTCATGATGAGGGCCCAAAGTGTGACTGTGACTATCATGCCCCGTATGTGTCTTTCCCCTGAGTTCCCGGTGGTGCGAATGAGCCTCACCTGTTCCTCGTTTAACCCTGCCTCTCGTTTCAGCCCTCGTGTGGATGATCCCAGGTGCCTCTCTTCTGCTCCTCATCAGTCGTGTATATAGTGCCTCCTCTGCCTGAGCTCCTCAGTCCGATCATTGTATAGTGTTAAGTTGTGATGTTCTGCTACTGACTGCATCCTGTGTTTCTCCCCTGTGGCCTGTACTACGAAGCTGGGTTATCGGGGTAACCTATCAGATTCAAGGTGCTACAGTTTAAATGGACTTCATATTCGTTCATTTTACCCAGACTACCTTAAATCCGACAAGTTACCCCGATAAGCCAATGACCCCGCTTCATAGTACAGGCCCCTGCTCTGCCTGCCTTGTTTTGACCCCTCAATCTGTTTTCTTTTGCCTTTTGTATTGTTTTTGTTAGAAAAAAACCCTTTTGTTTTCCCCAATGCCTGTCTTTGTCTCAATCCTTCCCAAAGCGTGACAGTGACTTGCTCTTTTGCAGTCATCTCCAACCAGCCAGCTGTTCATGGTTTAAGGTTTTTTGGGTCATCATCAATCAACAAACAAACAAATAAATCTAAGCATAACACATGAACATTAAATAGCCCAGTGGGCAGTGCCAACTGATACACAGAGCCCATCCTTAATGTTAATGTGACTTATTGGTCTATTAATATGTCAGTTATGGTGTGTGCGGAGATCTAGTCAATGGGGCATCACCGTTGGGTGACAAGGGAGACCTCACTAACTTGAAACTAGGGTTTGGATGTCCAACTGATGAGTTACTTAGTAACAGAGGGGCGGGTCCGGAGTGATTTTTGTTTGGCCGGCTTAAAATTACCTTTAATGTTACAGTTCCTAGGTTATTTGTTGCATATTGATTGATTTTTTATTTTAATTTTAAACTACTTCAATAAGCGAACTTGAATAAACACGTAAGACATTTAAATATCACTATTTCATTCATTTAAGGAATACGCATGTCTTACACCTGCACTTTTCTAATGGCGTTGAGTATGACGCTTTAAAAAGGTAATTTGCGATAATGTCATCTATTGGCAAGCGCGACTGGGCGCGTCTGAGCAACTGAGGCAGCAGACCAAGACTAAATTAACATTTCGGTCCATGGTAGCTACTTCATTAAGATGCATTTATAAGAGTTGCGACTCTGTCCAAATCGCGGTTATCTTTTAAAATAGCGGGCAATTCTCCTGTCAGTGGAGCGCGCTGGCGATGACAGGGCTGACGTGCCGCTTGCTATCGCCAGGACAGATGTGCAGCAGCGGCAGTGAGCTGAAAGGAAAGCGTCTGCTCCAGCTTTCTTTCTGTGATTAACCCCAAAATAAGACGTGCAATAGCGTTGTCATCAGTCACGATAAGAACTCTGGTTTTATTTACTCGACGCATATACTTAAACTGTAAGAGTTATTACATTTTTAACAACGAAGTATCAACATATTTTTTTAAAAAAACAGCAGCCTGCATATTCTTCGTGTATTGTGTGAGTCTCCTCCCGCAGTGTAAAGACATGCAGCTGAGCTACATTAAGCAGCGTCCCTGAGTCGCCCATAGAGTGTGGATGTGTGTGATGGACTGCATCCCTTCCATGCTTATTGCTGCCCGTTGTGCTGCAGTCCCAGGAAGAGGCTCCGCCCCCCTGTGACCCTGAGCAGGCGAAACTGTTTCAAGAATGGATGTTTCCAAGGTGTCATTTGTTATGGATCAGAAAGAATGACATCGTTTATTTCCCTGATCAGAGATGGAAGTTATATTATATACAATATACAGTGTATGTGTGTGCGTATGTGTGTTGTTGTGGTGGGGTGGGATGGATGCTGGTTATGGATATACAGCATTATATTGTGAGTGCCAAATGTCCCCCCAGTACGATATAAAACCTGCTATTTATCCTCATGATGACTTTTTTTTCCGATCCCCTCATGGAGAAAATCAAATCTATCATCTACTTTTTGGTTACTTATAGGTTAGGGCTGGTAGGGGTTTGGGTCATCATGTTGGAATAAGAGTTTAGGAATGAATGGAGAGTCCCCACAAAGATATAGTTACTAACCTGTGTGTGTGTGTGTCTGTTCAGACATTAATAATAATTTTGCTAAGACTTCTAATGGGTTCAACTTCACAGGTTATTTAAAAATTTTGCTAATGAGGATGGAGGCTGTCTGTGAAGCTGGAGGTGATGGATTTTGCGCTTTGGAAGACACATTGAAGTGACAGTGTCACAGCCAGAGGCAGTATGACAGTGTTCTCTGCTAAGGTGTCATCAAGTGTGCCTGAAACGTGCCGGTGCCGTTTCATTGCTCGCCCTCCTGCAAAACTCACCCCGAGCTTCCCCTGAGCAGCCTTTCAGTCTCCAGCATCGCGGCCTCGCGCCCCTCCAGCTGCCGAACGGGTCGCCTTTTCTCCTGCTTGGGACAGTCCTTGCAAGTGGCCACTAATTACCACTGATCCTTCCCCAGAGCTTTGTAAATAACCTAATGACCAGAGGAAAAGCAAAAACTGAACAAGGGCAGCATCTTCGGGAAATGAAGCCTCGGCTGAGATAATAATTATGTTCAGGAGACAAGGCTGTTTTTTAGCAACTTCGCCTGGCAGGCTGTGGGCATATGTGTTTGCTTGCGTGCGTACAATATGAGTGGGTATCGGGGAGGGTGAACACAGAGGTCCTGGCAGGAAGGGAGGGTGACGGACACGTGCCGTCAAACTGCTAGTGCAGCAGTCATTATCCTGACAGGATCTGAAAACTGCTTATCATTCCAAGAAGACAAACAAAGCCAGATTGTAGAATTATCAATTCTAATTTACGGTGGAAGGGTTTGGTGGTAATGAACTGTGCCATCGCAGTGGGAAGAACTGAAGCAGGGCGGATGAGGAGAAGGCACACATAATTACCACTCTTCCTCAACTTGTGGTGGTGTCCCCACCACCTACAGTCCTCAGAATTCCACAAAGCGCCCGTCCCTCAGCGCCACACACATCTTAGCACACCTTTTTCATGCCAATTGATTACTTGACATTTTTTACATAAAACATTTCATTAAATCTAGACCTTTTTATTGTGTGGAAGAAGGTGAAAAGTATAAAAATAAACACTTTAAAAAGCAATCTAAGGAATTTTCTTGCTTAAAATTCCATTCCTGATATCTGGCTAATTGAAAGCGTTAATTACTTGCTTTAAAGTTGTATTTTCAATAATCGATGGCAAAGGCTTAAAAGTGACAGGGTGGATCTGTGGATCTCACGCTGGCCTCACTCGCCGTGGGCTGAGGGATAGATTCTGGCTTCCAGCTCGGTGGTCTGGTGTGAATAAGCGGCCCTCGTTGGTGTGCCAGTCCTCCTGCCCTCTGCTTCCAAGGATAGGCTGCAAGCTCACTGAATCTCTGCACAAGCCAAGTGATCCCCTGTTTTATTCTCAGGGCTGTTTGCCTTGCGTTTGCGTTCATGCTAATTCCAAAGGTGCGATCGATATCGAAAGACCTCACATCAGCACACCGGTGAGGTGGACTGTCAGGGCAGTTTACTGAGCAGAGTGATAATGTCAAGAAATAAAGGAGAATATTATTAAATAAAAGCGCTCATGGTCAATAGCAGCTATTGATGAGGCCGCGGGACCCAAGCTTCAAAAAGGTGTCCTGGCTCAATGGGAAGCTTCCTCATCGAATGAGTATGATCCCTGAAGTGCTGAAGCAATGTCCTTCAGGGCAAACTTTTCTCATAAAAACTGTGGGGGCGGGGGAGCATGATAACAGCAATAGTGTACAGCAAAGGACAGCAATTCAAAGGGACTAAAACAATCAGAGTATGATACGTTTCTCAGAAAATTTTGTTAGGAAGGATACAGGTTGGTCTATTCTCTAAACCAACTATACACACAAAAACAGTTTTTCCTGTTTCTTGTTTTCATGTTTCTGAAGTGTTTTCCAAACTCATAAGCCTCTATAAGATGAGAATGAAGAGCTGCATTGTTCTGCATCATGCACAGGAAACATGGCCACCTCTGATTGGGAGAGTCACTGTACGGGTGACTCGTCAGCTTTCAAGGACAAACAGTTGCACATCAGAAGAGGCTGAATGCTTCCCAATTGCATTCATAAATTATGCATCCCGGTGGGCAGCCAGTACCTGCGGAGCGGCTGAGAGACAGAGCCCAGCGTGACGCGTCCCAGCTACTCGCTGCTGTCTCTCTGCGACGGTGGGAAAACGGCCGAGGAGAGTAATCTCAGAGCACAAAGAACCAGTCTGAGTCTGAGTTTCAAAATCGCTTCTGCGAATAGCCAAACTCCAGTCTCCAGGAATTCCAGTCTCCTTGCATAGCAGCAGGGACGATCAAGTCGAGCTTTCTGTGGACGGCCCGGTGTAAAACCGTGGGAGTAAATGTTATCTGAGAAGGCGGTTCACATTTACAAAACTCTTTTTGATCAGCTCTAAGATCTTCAGTTTTAGCCTGAAATTAGCAACAGAGTATAAAAATGCAGCTGCATCGGTAACTAGATATGGAAGCCACTCAACTCATAATCAAAGCCTAAACCTAAGAGGGCAGTTCTAATACTCTGTTTAAAAGAAGCTCTGGATTGATTTTTATTGTCTATATTAAAAGACAGACATCTTTGTGAAAATACAAGTTGTTCCAATGAATAACCTCAAAATTCACTAATAAGTAAGCAGTATAGAATAACACACTAAAAAATGTGTAATATATGAATGCACATACACTCGCACTGTTTGAGGATAAGTCTGGGTAAGTTGTTATTTATGATGTTACAGTAGTAGTTATGTTGTGTTGTGAGTTGTTTCTCTGTGCTCTATATAAAAATCAATAACATGGTGGTGAATGCTTATTTCTCTAAAATTGCTTATATTGTTCTTTTTTTGGAATTTCTTCTGTTGTGGCATTAGATCACATAAAGGACAGTAAGAGTTATGAGACTGTGGTTTGCTGCGCCTCAAATGAAAATGTCACTGTGCTACTGACATCTGCAGCTGAGAAACAATTAATGAACAAATAACAGCTGTAGGTAATAAGCAGGTCATAACCAATCAAAGCAATGAATGAATGAAGGAATGAATGAATAAAAAAAAGAAACTCCAGAAGGCAAATAATATATTGTAAAAATAAAGAATGCAAACTTGTGAATGACTAAACCTTTTTTCTAAGTAGGAGTGTGTAAGTCTATCCTTAGGAGTGTGTGTGTGTGTGTGTATGGTTTGTGTCTCTCTAGCAGGACCTCACAGATGGCACAATGAGGTGTAGTGACCAAAAAGGTGCCAAGTTCAAGCCACGAGGGGGTTTCACAACCCAGTACAGCCTCTGAGCTTCCCAACAGGTCTAATAATGAAGCAATGACCTCAACTAATGTGTCTGTTTCTAGAGAGAATCCATTCACCCAGTGTGGTCGGCTGAAAAAGGTCAAACTAAACAAACAGTTGACAAATGGTTGCTAAAACTCCGGATGAAAATGTTGAAAGTGGAAGGTATGTAACGACCAGGAAGATATCTGCATTTACCCTGGGTATAGCAGCTCTGCCAAAGATAAATGGGAAGATCCCTAAACTGAACGTTACTGAGGTTTTAACTCATTGTTATCAGTACTTATTATTTGTTAAAAACTGTATTTTTTCCCCCAGAATCATATGGGGCGCCGTTTGTAAAGGTACTAAACATTTTTGTACTTGCCACTTTTTCAACATTTAGTACAATTTTCTGACATATGTTGTGTATTATCAGATTTTTCTGATGAGTAGATTATTTTCAAAATTGTTTATCATATGTAAATATAAATGGTATATATATATATATATATATATATATATATTAAACGTAAATGCTAAATATAAATGGTAAAAGTTAAATATAAATGTTAAATATACATGTTAAATGTTAACATATCGATATGTTAAATGTAAATGTTAAATATTAATGATAAATGTTAACATATCTAAATGTTAAATGTAGATTGTAAATGTTGAGAACATATGCAAATTCGCCATGCCCATCTGCATAGAACTGGGCGGTAACGACTTTAATTTTCCCCACCATGCTTTAGTTGATGGCGCCAGTTCATAAGGTGATGGTGCTAAACGTTTTGTTTCGGAAATGGCGAGAAATCGCTCGCAGAATGACAGGTACCGATCACGGGAACCATAATCGACCATAATCGATTACAACTATCGGTCACTGCTACGCGTTGCTCATTTGCAATGTGTTTAGTGATTTTAATCTGACAAACAGAAAACTGAAGTAAGCAGCAATAATGATAGAATGAAGGGGAAACATTAATACAACAGTCTTCACGTGCAAATGGAAAAGTATGTTGTCTAGCCAGCAAAAAGCTACCATACTCACAAAAAAAAACAAAAATCTGTACAGTACGTATACCTGTGTGTATTCATACCATTTTACAAAAATACTCTGTAGACTGATGTCAGAACTTACTGATCTCAGTGATGTAATGGCATGGTGACCAAAGCATGGTAGGAAAAATCAAAGGCGACTTTATACGATACTACTGATCCCCCTCTCACCCCAAAATACATTCATAACTTCCCGATGTCACGGTGGATGTTGTAGATGATGTTGCTCCCGGCTGTGTAGCAATAAGATGTAACGCAGTGCGAACACCTGCCAAAACTGCACGTTCTATGGCCTCTAAGTCAGCGGAATTCACCATGCTGTCCTCCCTCAGCCCTAACTGCCAATCACTTAGCGCGCTTTCAATGTTACCGCCCAGTCCTATGCAGACGGGCGTGGCGAATTTGCATATGATCTCAACATTTAGTCTAAATTTAACATTTATATTTACATTTACATTTAACTTTTACATTTAACATTTAGATATGTTAACATTTAAGATTTATATTTAACATTTATATTTACATTTACATTTAACTTTTACATTTAACATTTAGATATGATAACATTTAAGATTTATATTTAACATTTGTATTTACATTTAACTTGTAACATTTATATCTAGCATTTACATTTAATATTTAGACACACCATTTATATTTACATATGATAAACAATTTTGAAAATAATCTACACAGCAAAAGAATCTGATGATCCACAACACCATTGACTTCTAGCTAAATGTCATAAAATTGCACTAAACTTTGAAAAAGTGGGAAGTAGAAAAATGTTTAGTACTTTTACAAACGGCGCTCCATAGAATCATGTACCTTTTATGGTTATACAATGCCCTCCTTTTAATAGACTGTTAGTGCCAGTAATATTATTAGTATTATTAGTACTACTAGTGCTATAATATATTATACTGTAGAACAGGCACAATAAATAATAACATAATGATAATAGTCATCATATCCATCTTTTCCCCTCTTCTCCCTGGGAGACTCACGGTAGCATCTCATGAACAGGGCTGAACAGACTTCTCTTTGCACGGCCACGGATTTCCAGACATTCCCAAGCTAGCAGGGAGAGAAACAGTAATCCCTCCAGCATGTCCTGGGTCTGCCTAGAGGCCTTCATCCAGTGGGACATGCCAGGAATAGCCTCCCAGGGAACTGACCATGTGAGATGCCTCATCCTTGTGAGATGCATATACCACATTATTGGACTCATCTCAAAGGAGTCAAGGGAGCAGTGACATTATTTTGAGGTCTCTCTGGGTCATTACCAGCAGCTCATAGCCATAGGTGAGCACAGGCAAATAGACTGTCGGATAAACCGCAAGGTCTGGCTGATAATTTAGAGCCATGTTTTGCATGTGGCATAAGGATAATGTATGGGTTTGTTTTTTAGGGATTGGGCTAGGAGCCTTTGCTCTTAGAATTAGCTAAAAGGAATTATTTTATTTATAAGACATTTTGGAAAATACTAGGCTTCGAAAATCTTGGGAACAGTTTGGGGAAGGCCCTTTTCTGTTCCAGGATGACTGTGCCCCAGTGCAAAAAGCGAGGTCCATTGAGGCACTGTTGGATGAGTTTTGGTGTAGAATAATTTCATTGGCTAACACGGAGCCTTAAACTTAATCCAATGACACACATTTAGGATGAACAAGAATGGAGATTACGAGCCAGGTCTTCACGTCCAACATCATTGCCTGACCTCACAAATACTCTTCTGGATGAATGGGCAAAAAATCTCACAGACATGACCCCCATGGTCTCCCAATCCTTCTACTGACTTCATAGGAAGAGTCACCACAGACATGAATGTCGTTGCCAAGGTAAGTGAACCTCTCTATGTGGTCGACATTCTCTCCATACACACCCACTACTGATGGTCGTGCCCAAGAGGTCATTAATGGCCTGGATCTTGATTTTTATCCAGGACACTTGCCCAGAAACATAGACTTCTCTCTTAGTCTCTCAAGAGCCCCGATCAGTGACTTCATTGACACTGTAAAGATGACAGCATTGTCAGGAAAGTCAACATCAGTGATTCTTTCTTCACCAACCGATGCCCAATAGTTGACTTCTTGGGCATAAAACCAGACTGTTCAGTTCTGGTCACTGGTAGGTTGCTGCAATCCAGGCTTCACCCATCCCTTTCCAGATATGGGCAACAAGTCCTGTTTTCCAGTATGTTAGGATGACTCCAGTCTCATGAATGGAAGAAAAAAAATACTTGCATTGCCATGACGACAGCCTTATCACCAACATGGAGAAGATGGCTGGTTCACTACCTGTACAATCTCATTGATAGTTCACAGCTAATTGGAGGATCAGCATCAAGAACTGTGAACTTTGAAATGTCGAATGTTCTAGCCAGAGGATCAGCTTTAAACAGAGTAGCCAGCCCAGTGGGTGACAAATGCAGTGTCATCTGTACGGACTGTTCCATCACCCACCCTGACTTAAGAACATAAGAACTATACAAACGAGAGAAGGCCATTCGGCCCATCAAGCTCGCTTGGGGAGAACTTAACTAATAGCTCAGAGTTGTTAAAATCTTATCTAGCTCT
>JAODKF010000018.1:21232372-21244969 GCA_026779585.1 Mormyrus proboscirostris
GCCAATATTGTGGCCACGGTTTGTCAGTGAATCAACAAAGTTGATGCTGTTATATGTCATGTTGATCTTCTGCATTGTTATATCAAGTGGAGACCAACAGCTCTTTTTTAACGCTCCAGTCCAGATCGTAGCAACAATGGGAAGTGACCGCAAAAATTCTTTCCCATTGACTTATTTGAAACCAAGAAAATATGGTGCTGTAAGTATATTTATATTTTTTTTATTTGATTTGCAATTCTTAATTTTATGTCCGAGTCGCCTTTCAGTACAAGTCACTTGGAACGAAAAGTATCAATGAAATTTTTCCGAAGTTTGAAACACTCTCAAAGAATTACGTTTTGATTCCTTGTTGACAGCTTATTAGAAAGAAAATTCTTTTTAGTTGCTGTCCCTAAGTTAAATTAGGTACATGCAGATCAAGAGGACATGAGGTCACTGATCCGGGGGTTTGGCCAGACTGTAGGGGCATAAGAGGAGCTCACGACATACAATGTAATGAAATATCAAAAAAATATCAAAGAAAACGCTCGTTTGGGACAGTGAAACCAATGACGTAATATGTGGAAGTGAGAAAGACCAGGGATTTGATTTGGGATGAAATAAAACTAATGAAAGCAGTGCAGCAAACAGAACAAGGAAAAGGCAATTTGGTGAGAATCAGGGCGGGAGGCGGGGGGCATTTTCTCATCAGGTTCTGGTACCAGTGTAGGAAACAGGCTAGCAGTAATACTGGGGGAGAGAGAAAACAAAAAGCTGCTATATCACAGGCAAACTGGGAACCGGCGAACTGAAAAGGTTTTTCTGATACATATGTCATTGTAAGACAATAGTCTTCAGATACGTATAAGAGAGCGAGTGGGCGGGGCATCTGCGTGTTAGCAAAGCACCCAGGTGTCCTATGAATGCTCATACGCCTGCTTAGATCTGGGATACCCCAGAGGAAAGTCTGCGCGTTTCTACATCACTACAGGGAGACAAGGGAGCGCTGATATGAAAAGCGATGGAGATACGGCCGCCCCTCACCACGGAGCTCTGATGGTTATCCATTTTGTGCGGAGCAGTGGTAGGATTCACGAAGAACGGGCTGTAGCAGACCTCGCCGGCTTCTTTACCTTCTGCGGCTGGACGGGCAGGCTGGGGAGTGATTTGGCAGGCTGGCACAGTCATGCGAGATCTGAGTAAAGTTTATAGGAGTTACTTTCCCGTGTCTATAGGTCTGCTGTGTTAATCGGCTGTGTGATATGAGCCGTGACCCTCAGGCCTGCAGTGGCCGGGCCCCCCCCCCCCCCTGCAGCATTCAGGACAGCCTTGCCCCATGACCCCCTTCCTGCCAGAATTGTGTTGGGAACATTAGGCATCCATGATAGGGGGACAAGCGTATTATATGGAGAGCTTTTTTAATGTGTTTTTATAACTCTGATATGGAATCTCAGACTGCAATGGTGGCCGGCACTGCTATAGCTATCTGCAGGTGTCCAGCAGATTCTGTCGCTCGTCACACGACGTCTCCTAAGTGCGGGGGAGGACAGTTCAAGTTCAGGTTCACCTTCCTCTCCTAGTTGGTCCCCTGACCCACACTGGTGTCACGTTCATTTATCCATTAGCTGAAGTAAACAAAAGATAAACAAAAAAAAGATAAGGAGCATTTTTAAAATCAAATGTTTAACATGTGATGAGCATCTTTCTCGGTCTGTTGGATGTTTTGTTTTGTTTTATTTATTTATTTAGATCAAACAGTTATTTCATGGGACCTTGTCAGCAATCATGTGTGTCCTGACCTGTTCTGTTCCAGACGACTGACTTTAACCTTCCCTTTTGCAGTCTCCTTATGAGAGTTTTCCTCTAAGTCTGCCCTCTGGTGTTGGAGTAATGATCGCCGTCGTTAGGGTGAGGGTGCTTGTCCCTGTAAGGCTCACACATCATTATTTTCCAGCGCATTCCACACTTACTCCAACACAGTGTAAAGTAATTCATGACGCCATCTCCCGATTTACATATCATGACATATTGCTAAGTTTTAATTCACACGTTTCGTTTTTTAGCATAAAACCAGTGTAGCGTTGTCTGTGCCTACGATTTTCAGATTTTAACATTTAAAAATAAAGCATCGTTTAAAAAGCTACAGTCTACAGGATTTTTGAAATGACGTTTCCCAATTCGGTCCTCAGGGACGCTCCTTGTTTTCGCTCCCTCTGAGATCCTTGCCACAAGGACCACATTTTTGCTCCCTCTGTGGGTCAACACTGGAAGGCGTAAGGCATTATGGGAAGTATCCGGCAGAGACGCAACCAAATGGCCTTCCACCTCAGCCTGGAGTTATGAATCCAGTCGCAATGTGTTGTGAATGAGCAGCCGCATAAAACAAAATGAAAGCTTCTAGGCGTAAATAAAGCAGTTCCTTCAGTTGATGCTGAAATTGTTTGGCTCCTTTTTCATTGTAAGCTTGTCTGCCTTTCCTGAGATTACTCCCAGCTGCGTGTGGTATACAGATCACATCTAATAATGAGAGTTTAACTTGGAGATCGGCATCGCAGAGAAAGACCACTCGTCGCAGCTGCCGTTAACATCGAGGCAGAGAAAAATGAAAACATCATGTTTTCTTCAGCAATAGATATCGTCGCTGGCACCTTGTAGCAAAGGGGACAGATTGAGGCCATCTCTGAAAAGCTCCTTAAGATGGCACCGGCTTTTTTCTTATCTTTTTTATTTTATTTTCTTGTGACAGAAAGATTGGTTATGCCCTTTAAACATCTGCAAAATACAGTAACTCACATACAGACTAATCCCTGAAAAAGTCCAATGACACAGAATTGTCACGGAATTCAAACACATAGCCAAGACACCAACACCCGCGTGATATCAGCTGTCCTGTGTCTATGATTATTATTTATTAATGGTCCAGTCTGCTTAATTTCATGCAGTAACCTTTCAGCACGTAATGAAATCCATTTGTTACTTAATTCGGACTCTTAATTACTATATGCATCTTTTCCATCACTAATGAAAGTGAACGGGATTATTTCAGAAAACCTCACAAAGGCCCCATGTACCACACTTGTTTCACGATTTTGGTTTTTCTCACAAAAAATGAAACCGACCATCACATACACGTGTATTATAGCACCATCGGCCAGACTGTACTCACTACTAGCACTTGCTGGAGGGCCGTGTACTGTATGCCTGTCAATGGCCGTTTGGGGCTGCTGGGCAGAGCCCCTCTGACGGATACACAACACCAGGGAACTGAGTTCTTCAAGGCAGGTGGGGGGAGGAGCGCTCCTATCGCTGCAGTCTCCAGCTTGATTGGAGACATTTGTCCTCTAATGTCCCACAAATCAACCAAACCTTAGGTCTGACCAGAGTCCTGCTTCCCCCATAGTTCTGCTTCTCTCAGAGTCCTGCTTTCCTTAGAGTCCTGCTTCCCCCAGAGTCCTGCTTCCCCCAGAGCCCTGCTTTCCTTAGAGTCCTGCTTCCCCCAGAGCCCTGCTTCCCCCAGAGTCCTGCTTCCCCCAGAGTCCTGCTTTCCTTAGAGTCCTGCTTCCCCCAGAGTCCTGCTTCCCCCAGAGTCCTGCTTTCCTTAGAGTCCTGCTCCCCCCAGAGTCACGGCTCTGAGAATAAACTCTTGCCACAACGTTATTAACCATCTACACTTGTTCCTGTAAGTAATGTTCAGCTGACCTTGTTTTCACATTGCACCCTATCTATCACACATCAAGCAATGTGTTATGAATTTGTCGCTATAAAATCGCTATTGTTTATTTCCTTATAAAATGCTTTAATTCAAATCCATTTGCTGAACTTCAGATAAATGGCCTTGATGGACTGAAACAGCAGCTTGCGGGATCCTTAAGATTTGAATTTAAGTTTGCGTCCTTGATGACAGCACTGCAAACTGGCCCTGTCTGTTACAGTGTCTCTGTCTGGCTCACACTGAACAGAGCAATTCTGGCAGTTAACGCAGGGAAGGGCTCCTTACACGTCCGCCCAGGGTCAGTGTGCTTCCCTCTGCCTGCCCTGTGCTCGATGCCACCCCTGTGCGTTTTTCTCATATCCCATGTAACATAGTCCACTTTGCCGTCTGCTCACCGGAGTCTGTTCCAAGTCACCCTTGGATAAAGACATCTGCCAAATTAATAGGCAGTGGGACAAATAATCAGGCATTGTGGCTTAATCTGGCGAGCCATTCCAACGCACAGAGGGCAGAGCCACGCTGCGGCACGGCGCACGGCGAGGACACCGGCACGGCTGTCATCGAGGCTTCCCAGCTTCCCCGACCTCCTGCCGGGAAATGGACCTGATGTGGAAGCGGTGAGATGAGTGGAGAATGAGGCTCTCGCCTTCATCCGAACGGCTGAATAAGCAGGTTATAAGCCCAGCCTGCAGGTACCCGAGCGTCACAGAAGCCGGGGCTCCCGTCGGTGCGTTTTGTGTGAAAGCTACGCGTGTGACTAACAACGGCTGCCTGCTTCATCCTCCCCTTTTAAAAATGTTTACATCGACGTGAGGAAAATCAGCGGCGGCAGGTAGAGGAGAGTCGATAGCTACGGTCCGTTCCACTTAGCTGGCCTCGGGATCCCTCTGAATTCGTGTGAAGGTCAAATAGGCAAACTCCAGATGGACAAAGTTTGTTGGGGGTGGGGAGGTGGGACTTTTGGAGTTGGATGCGGCTTAACAATGGCCAGACCGTGCCCTAGGACTGCAAACATGGCTGAGGATCGCTCATGCTGTTCGGTGATGTCATCACGGGCTTCTGTTCACTCCTGCTGAATTTCGAGTGTAAACTGTCCAAAAAACCAGCAGAAACAAAGAGGTAATGAAACAGTCCTGCAGTCCAGGTAGCTCATCTAGATGCAGCATGTCTGTTTTTTCTAGCGGTAAATGATGTTAGACGCTGTTTTCTAAGTATGCCATGTGTTTCCGATGACTCAGCAGGTAGATCTATGCAAGCTGGGAGTTGTGGGGGTCGTGGTGATTGGCAGGGCCAAGACATCATGTGACAAATGGGTGTGAAAAGAGGAGACGAGTCCATGGGGAGTCATGGGCATGCAAGAAGGTATCAGGTAGAGATTGATTGCAGAGTTACACAAAGTTCACTTCATGAAGCAGCTTTAAATGAGTCTACAGCCCCCATCCCTACCCCACAGCTTCTCACTCACCCCCCACCCCCCACCTCCCAAACTATGTGGAGGCGCCAGTGGGTAATATATTTCTAACAGCTCATGCTCTGCTCTGCCTGCCCCCCAGGACAGTATAGTCACGCGCACTGAGGTTGAAACGGCGGTGTGCCGGAGACTAGCGGTTCCTTCTGAACTGGAGAATGTGTCACTGCCTCACTGCACCTCACGCTGTGTGGAGATTCATCGCCACGCTCCCGCAGCACGATGCAGGAGAACAGGTGCGGTCACCCTCCATAAATGTCATGGACATAATGTCTGAGAGAGTCCGGCAGCTGAATTAATGACCTGATTCCGCTCCCTCCCACATCTCATATAGCCCTGCCGAGCTGATCCCTGTCTTCTCATTGTTTGCCTCTTAAAATTATCAAAAGCAGCTTACGTGCTTTCAGATTTAACGCTTTGTGCCAATAAATAAGCCTAGAAGCAAAGCGGGTTATCCTCAAGGGTACATAACCCTACATTTCATCAATCTCACACATCCATTAAGACAGTGGAAGCCAGTCGGCATGTAGGCTGGTCATAATGATGACATTTTAGCTGGTGCTTAAATATCTGGAGATGTGAGCTGAGTTTCGGAAGTAAGTTAAGTGGTAATATTAAAGTCTAGTGCATCCCACTACAAGTGTTGTTGACCTGTATGAATCAGTTCCACTCAGTTACTCTGCTATGCATGTTTTGGTACATTCCTGGAAGAATGAACCGAACTGTTTCACAAGAAAAGTATGGAAAGAAAGTCTCTTTTTTTGCTTTTAACTTTTAGCCGCTTTCTTTTTGCGGCTGATTGATATCGGGGAAGAAGTGAACCCCGACCCAGCTGCAAAGGTCTCAGCTAATTAGTGTTGCCTGGTCCTGCTTTGTACCCAGGACATGGATGAAATGCTTCATTAAGACGTATCCCGCTGACTGGAAGCTAACATAATGACCCTCCCCCATTCCCACAAGCCACCAGCCCGACTGGCTCGCGCTGACCCATCGCTCCCGCACACTCTGTACGCTCTCCTGAGTGACGCAGAGTGCCGGCAGATGCACTTCAGCAGATCCTTTATGTAAAGCTACTGGAGCGTGGAGCATGGGGCATGGAGCGTGCAGTGTGCAAGCGTGGGGTGCAGAGCGTGCGAGCATGGGGCATGGAGCGTGCAGTGTGCAAGCATGGGGCGTGCAGTGTGCAAACATGGGATGTAGAGCGTGCGAGCATGGGGCATGGAACGTGCAGTGTGCAAGCGTGGGGCGTGCAGTGTGCAAACATGGGATGTAGAGCGTGCGAGCATGGGGCATAGAGCATGCAGTGTGCAAGCATGGAGCGTGCAGTGTGCAAACATGGGGTGTAGAGCATGCGAGCATGGGGCATAGAGCATGCAGTGTGCAAACATGGGGTGTAGAGCGTGCGAGCATGGGGCGTGGAGTGTGCAGTGTGCAAGCGTGGGGTGTAAAGCGTGCGAGCATGGGGCATAGAGCATGCAGTGTGCAAGCATGGGGCGTGCAGTGTGCAAACATGGGGTGTGCGGCATGCAGTGTGCAAGCGTGGGCCGTGTGACGTGGATCATGAGGCATGGAGCATGCAGCGTGCGGCGTGGAGCCTTATCCCTGGCACCCGCAGCCTTTTCCTCTGCTTTCTGTTTCTGTGTGATGGGCGTATCGATGAAGAAATGTCAGTCTGATGTATTCTGTTCTTTTCATGCATTCTCTTTTTTTTCCTCCACACAAACCATTGCTCTTGGTCTCATCTCTCTTGTCTCATCAAACCTTTCTCTTTCATGGAATCTGAGATCATTTTGAGGAGGAGGAATGTGTGAGTCGTGCCTCCTAGCATGAGCAGCCATCGCTGCTGTATTGGTGTGAGCAGAGCCATTTGGTAGAGGGGCTTTAATTGGCCTGAGCCGCTGTGAGTGTTTTCAACAGACCTGAGAAACTTTCTCAGAGGGTACACATTTTCTTTAAGCCTAACATGTCCCTTCAGCTAGCAAATGACTTTAATGACCTTAATTATAAACAATCACTACAATAAATAATTACCTACAAGGGCAGACAACCTCACCATCCAAAGTTTCGGAGCGAGTCCGTGTCTATGTGAACAGTTCCAAGATAAACCTGTCTCGGTCTGCTGACTTCTATTGAATATTCCAGTGCCCCTTCAAGATTCCACGCTATCTTCCTCTGACCGAAGCAATCGTTTTAATTCATCTTTTGACATTCAAGCTTCTGTGAGCATTCAGACAAACTGGGACTCAGCGGCCCCTGAGTGTTTAACTGAGCACGAATGCTGCCCCTGCTGGATAATTAAATAATTAACATATGGCAGGTGGAATACAAAAATGAATTGAAGACATTGGCAGACAATTAAAAATAAGAAGTGAAATAATTTTAAGTGGAACGACCAAAATGCCTTTGAGAAGGATCTTGGCAGGCAGCACTAGAGAGGCTCATAGCTGGAGAGACGTGTCCACTGTATAAATGTATTTACTGGACCTGTCCACTGTATAAATGTAATTGGCGGAATGGTCCACTGTTTAAATGTATCTACTGGACCTGTCCACTGTATAAATGTATTTACTGGACCTGTCCACTGTATAAATGTAATTGGCGGAATGGTCCACTGTTTAAATGTATTTTTTGCACCTGTCTACAGTTTAAGTGTAATCTCTGGACCAGTCCTTGATCCATCTCCAGGATATAGCCCTCGGTCCGCAGCACTGCTGGCATGATATTCATGTCTTCTGAAGGTTGTGAACTGGTACACGCAGACACAAGACATTATATTATTATGTATGCTGAAAGCACTCTGTCCCGCTTCTTGTTAGCTTAACCAATGCACTTTTGATGAAACATGACAAGTCAGTCTTCTCCAGCCATGTTTAGTCTAAATCTCTGAACTACGAGCTGCATTCACAGTGAGGGAGGACTATACAATCTCTGCATCATCAACTGTTCCCTAACAGCAAAATTTCATTTCTTTAGACCAAATAACAGTAATTTTAGGTGAAAGTGAAAGGCCTATAATTATTTGGGAAGTATATACAGCAATATTATAGAATTCAGACATGACACTTTGGTTTAAATAACTTCTCTGCCCAGCAATAAACTACAGTATATGCTGTGACCTGAAGACATAAAGAGTGAAGACAGTAGTCAATTGTATCTTATCAGCCTACAGCTGGCTACGAGAATATAAATAAAAAACGGCAGCTCCCCACTCTATTGCTCAAGCATTTGATTAATTCTACCTCCTGAGAATACATTTTGTGTGAGAACATTCTTGTGGAAACCTGCAAATAAAACCTTTGTTGGTGTACTGTGGCTTTTAACAGTTAAGTTTGAAAGTACTTCCCTGTTTTAAAGCCCCACAAATGTCTCATTGTGCAGGATTTGGGAGGCCTAGTCCTCCTCCTGGCCCAAAGTGCATATTTCCACTATGTAATTAAGCAATTAGTTGCATATTAAATTAACTCCCCTGGTGTTTCAGGTGTTAAGATGGTGCTAAGCACCATTCAGTCCCTAAAACACTCCAGTCCTTCTGAGACTAAGGCTGTCAGCCTGGCATTTTTATCAGTGCTGGTTAAATATTCAGTCGTGCAATGAACACTGCTGGCTTGTGCCTCTATGACTGGGGGTTTGAATCCCGTCTGTGACTCTAAATGCTTCTCCTATGCCGCACGGGTTTCCTATTGTACTGTGTCCCTGGCCCATCCTGTCCTAGCTATTCCCTGTGATGTTGACCAAAGCAATCAGTTGGAGCATGGGGCACCTGCCAATACAAGCAGCCTATCTGCTACACGTACTCACCCTTGCAGATTATGCTTTAAGGTTCAGTATGATAGTAAGCATCATGGCTAGCATAAACCTGATGATGATCTGGGCCCAGGATAATCACAAATATGAACAGAGTTTAATGGATGAATGTATTATTGTGTTTGGAGACAGGATATCAGAAGATCATCTGAGAAGGTTGGACCAAGAGGCAGAGGCTACGTGTCAAGGAAATGTCCAAGACCTGGGGGTAGCAAAAAAGTTACTTGGGCCTCTTTTCAGCAGTAAATAGAGAGAAAAATACCTGCAAATTTCCTGCTGACGTTGATTGTGTTTGCCCTCTTTGTTTGTTACTGTGTTTAGCTGCAGAGTAGCCCTGTCATGAGAATGCTGATAGATATCAGGACCTCTGGGGTCTCAGATGTCTGTCAGGCTGAGAGTCTAGTATCTGCAGGATCACACATGCACATATGACAGAGCTTAAATTCCAGGTGGCCTGAGACAAGGCCTAGCCTGGTATGAGAGGTACTTGCTGACCTCGGCACAAAAGGGGGGTTAGTGACCCCACACACAAACACACTTAAACACACACACACACACACACACACACACACACACACACACACACAGGTAACAAGGGAGGCCAGCATTTCAATTGTCATGGGCCAAAGACTTAGGGACCTACGGACAGCAGAGTGGACCTCAAGGACAGGGGGCCCTCACTGGGCACACAAGCCCCCTCCTCATACATAATATGTATAGATACCATTGCATATATGTCCTCATGATTATACCAGAAGAATCTTGGAAATGAAATAGTGTAAGCAGTAGTGCTGGGTATTGATTCAAGTTTCAAGATTTGATTTGATTCCGATTCTCAAGATTTAGAATCAATTATTATGATTCCATCGAATCTGTTCCGATCCGATATCGATTTGTCAGTGTTTTTAAAACAGTATTTTTTAAGCTATTACCTTAATTACATGACTGTGTAGTTGTGCAACATAATACTCATATTATTTTAACATTCAACGACAAATTGATGAAGTATTGATAGTTAAAGATGCTGTAAGGATCAATCCCCCTCCCAGAATGTTGATACAATTGCTTTCACAAACATGCTGTTGGGCAGAATTACCAAACAGATCCAGGACAACCAACAGAGGACACCAAAGGTGTCTATACCTTCATCAATGGACTGCTATTGGGACACTAACCTAGGGCATTATTAAACATATGACTTTAAGAATTCACCCAAAAGCTGTTGCTGTTGAAGACAAATGCTATTTTATTTCAGTTACAATATGAAAAACATGTAAACTGTACATTTTAAACTTGAACTGTAAAAGGTGTTGCCTATTCAAGTGCAAACAGTAATAAACTGCAAATTAAACTTGACTAAAGAGAGATTGTGTAAACTGTCCTCCTGTCTACCACCATCACTTGGGACCATAATGCAGTGCGGCTCTTTCATTAGCCGCCTGAAGCCCTCGTTTCCAACAACAGAATACAGGCGCATAACCTTGCAAATGAAGCCCGCAGTCGCCTCAGTTATTTTGAGAGAACGTGCAGAATCGGCTGGCAGTTGTAGTGTTTGCTTGAGTTTCATCTGCTGCGGTGGATGACTTGGACATGAGATCTTCGCGATGTCGCAGCATGTGGTTCCTGAGGTTGGTCATATTTCCGGAATATTTCACCTCCATTCGGCATTGCCTTGCAAATCGCTTTGCTTTTGCCGAGCTCATCTGTCTGTTTGTCCGCTCTGAACTCGAAAGGCGGCGTCATTGAATACACGATGCTCGTGATTAAAGATATTAACCCTTTAACACATAAGCCTTAAAATGCCCATCTGGACTTTTTTCCCTATTTCAGCTGTAAAAAGGGCAGAAAATGTCAAAGAGTAAAACTGATCTTTGGGCGTGCAAATCGATCTTTAGGAATTATTATGAGAATCAATTAAGAATCAGAGAATCGATTTTATCGACACAGTGCTAGTAACCAGGTATCTCAGTGTGTCCTAACTTTCAGAGATTCTTCTTTCTTTGTTTAACAAACCCCCCCTTCTCTTCCATATTCCTCTGTGGCCCTTATCTGATCTTTGTGGCCTGTTAGCATTTCTTTACTTGCTATTCTGCATTAAAAGAACTGAATTAAGGGCTACATTATCCATTCTGGGGAGGAGCAGAAAGAACATCAGCCCAAAGAGAGGCAGAGAACATCAGCCCAGGAGAAGAGAAGCCCACAAGAATCCCCCCTGAAGCCTGCTGACGTTACCTGGTGATGCAGCTCTTCTAACCCAGGTTACTAAGTAATACTGGTAATTAGTGAATCCCATGTAAGACTCACATCAATTAACAGACTCACAGGGATCCCGCAATTGAGCTTGGAGGAGCCGATCATTCGGCATAATGATTGGTTAATAATCAGCAATAACTAATAATGAATTAAAATTCAATTAATCTCAAAACATATTGGTGGAGATATTAAAATTCACCTGAGGTAATAATTCCTACATACCCAACACAGTGAAACACTTAGAGTGCCTCAGATCAACTGATAAATGCAGATACATTGGTTTGAATCAGAACGCCAAGCTCCGGAGAGAGAGAGAGTCTTCCTCTTCCTGAAAGGGGAAGATGGTGGTACAGGAGGTAGTGCTATCATTTGGCAACCAGAGGGTTGCAGGTTTGAGCCCTGGTTCCTCCTGACCCAATCAAAGTGTCCTTGCGCATTGCTCCTGGTGAGCAGGTTGGCACCTTGCATGGCAGCCTCCGCCACCGGTGTTTGAATGTGAGTGTGGATGGGTGAATGTGAGGCATGTATTGTAAAGTGCTTTCAGTACTCGTAGGAGTAGAAAAGCGCTATATTAATGCAGTCCATTTACTTACTGTACATATACTCATGTTTCTATTCCTCTTCCTCACACAAAATGAATTAATGAAAATCCAGGAGGAGCAGTTCAATGAAATGGACATCTCGCTTCCAATGCGAGGAGACATGGTTAGAGCACAGAACATGTGAGAGGTGTTGAGTTGCATTTGTTCAGCTGAGCACTGAAACAACAAGCCTGGTCTGTCATTGGTCAAGCCAGCTCACCACCTGTCTGAGCTCCTCCCATCATTTGGCGCCCTCCACTCCTGAGGCCCAACGTCAGGTCATGGGGCATCGGTACGGCCCGGCCCTACATCTCGCACCTTGAGCTATCAACTAAAACAGAACACATGAGAAAGCACTATTCATATTCATACTCCCTGAAGGAAAAAATGTGTACAATATGCTGATGTCAGAACTGAAATTTCACTCTGAACTGAAACTGAAATCCAAAGTATCTGAGGTATGATATGAAGCTGCAGGGACTGAATGCCATTCTGAATTCAAGGGTGGTCATGTTCTAAATTTGTACTTAAAGGGCATATTAGAAATGTTTGCTGTAACATTCAAGGTCAACGATAGTTTGAAGTCTGAGAAAAAAATCTAACATTTTTAGAACTTTTGGCGCTTTTCTGTAACAGTCTCTTTAATGATAAGTAGGGTCTAATTTAGCCAGTAAACCTGATGAGGCCAGCGCAAATGCTCTATGGCTACGTGTCTGATATTAATGTGACGTTCTCAGGGCAGGCAAGCAGGCACAGAAGCGAGCGGAGCCAGACGGACGTGGAAAACGGGGTTTAATCGT
>JAODKF010000018.1:21258015-21276180 GCA_026779585.1 Mormyrus proboscirostris
GAAAAAAAGAGTTAAGTGTTTTGAAAAATGTGCATTTTGATCATTGGTTGTGATTTATGTGTCTAAAGTTTTGAAAATGACGTGAAGGTTCTGTTATTAGTGCAAAAGTGATTGTAAAAAACTGTAATATACTCACCTGTGTTGCACACTATTAGTGTGAACAAGGTAGAACATTTTCTTAGCTAGCTTAGCAACTTGTGATACTGAGGCATGAGCGCGCCACAGAGCAGTTTTTTTAATTATTGATGGCAGTCATTTTGTCATGGAAGGCATTTCAGTGTTAATTGTATAAACTTTAGATAACTGTTTGGACCCATTGTTCAAGGAGAGTTACTCATCTTTAGCTGTAACTCTTATCATAAGTGACTTGCTTTTGTCTTTCCCATTATTCAACCAAATATTTTGCTGGACCAGATCAGGGTCCTTCAAGTAACTTGCTCAAGGGTACAACAGCTAGAGCTCCTCGTGGGACTTGAACCTTCAACCACTAAATTAATCACAATGAGGCATGTTGCCTGCAGCTGTAATGATAACTAGAAGTTTTGCACTTAACATTCTGTTTATTTAGCAAGACACTTTTATTGAAAGTGGCATACATTTTCAGAAAACAGGGTCAGCCTGTCCCAGGAGCAATTGGAGGTTAAGGGCCTTGTTCAAGGGCCTGACAATGAAATCACTTTGCCAAACTTGGGATTTGAACCAATGACCTTCTGATCACTGGTACAGAGGCACATCTATCTGTCATATATAAAAGCACACTGCAGAGGACCTTCAAGCAAGCTGTGATAATCTCTGGGCAGCTATTTTATTTATATACATTTTTACTGCTGTTCTCCTTTGTATATTGGTGATTCTCTGTTGCCATAATTCCACCCCTCCCTCCCCATTACTGCCGCCCCTAGTGATAGCTGGAACTTAAATGACTCCTTTGATGGCTACATTACCATGAGAGAGACAGATGCTAAGGCACGGCCTCCCGGAGATAGCATTTTGTACCCTGTTATTACCACTGCCCAGATGTCAAGGCGGCCGCAAGCCACAGTTTTCCTGTAAAGACCTTTTCTTTGGCACATAGTTTTCGTTGTGTGCCGCTCTCCCCCGGAATGCGTGGGAGCTCGGGACTGGGCGTCTTAAAGGAGCCGGCACCCCATGCACCTTCCCATCCCCTCAAACCGTTTCTTTGCAAATGACTCTCCGTGCATCTTCCCACAAACCGGTTTCAGATTGAGGAATGAGGTGCGGCAGAAGACTCGTAACTCACAAACACTGATATAATTGCTTACGCTAATAGGTCCAGATTTCATTTACCCATTTTATTGAGGATAATTCTTAAGTAATTTACCAGGTGAACTGCATTAGGCATCTGTTTCACTGAAGGAGAATCATATTAAGGCTCCACTACAGGCGGGATTATGACACTGCGAAGGGGAAAAAAATAATTGCTGACATTTATCAGGATGAAACTGTTTTTTCCTCTCCTGCTAACACGTCAAGCAAACTTTAAACTGAAATATACTGAGATCCGTATATGCAGCTCCGCACCCTCAGTCTTCCCCGTATCACTCTGTTGTGAGGACTCTGATTCACTATTTATAATATTCTGTTGCTAAACAAATAGGAAAATGACATGATTGTGCAGTCAAGCATTATTTTCACTTCTATGGTAGAAATCATGGAACGTAATGTTTGTGAATTCAGTATATCGGTAAAATTTCTTTATGAAGCCCATAGAGAACATTCTGGAGAATTCTGTGGCTTGTATAGTGGCAAGTCTTGCCCTATCTTTCAACATTTATAATGGACTTTTCAAATGTTAGCATTAGCATATGTCAGATGGCATGGCCTATACTATATATATATTGATGATTGAAATTAAATGAGGCATGCATTAGCATACACAACCCTACACTAATTGCATCGACTAGGCTACACTGTGTACTGGTATGTAGAATGCCTCTGGGTAAAACCACGTGGGCCTCCTCAACCTTGCGTACCTGTTTGCAAGTGTAATTTAAAGAAGGGCACGTTTGATAATGCCCATATTTAGAATGTGGCTTGTGAATCATTGAATAAATGTGAAAACAAGGACCAATAAATGACTGGAGAAACACCATTTCTGATAATCTGATTGTAAAGCAAATGGCAAAACATTGACCTGTGATCCCTGCAGATTACTTTTCCTGTAAAACCTTCCAGCCTTGTAGAAAGAAGTGAGAGAAAAAGAGAGAGCGAGAGAGACGGGAAGGGAATAAACATCTCTTCTTCGTATACTGCTAATTATCAACAGAAACTATGATCGCTTGGCATCTATAATTCAGATGAAACGAAAGTGAATCAGTTTAATTAGTCAAATACTTTAGAGGACTGACCTTGAGGACTAAGAGAAGCGCTATTTTTGTGCATATTTTCCTAACCTACAACAGTTGGCATTTTGCTTTAACAGAAGAGCAAACCAATTAAAAAGTGTAATGGTCCTATCTTTAAATCAGCTCAGATCATTTAAACAGTCAACACGTGCATGCATATTTAGAACAATCGAACAATTAAGGGCTATTTCATTATACATTAAAAAACTTTCATTTAAATGAATATTATTTAAATATTATATATTATATAAACATTGTATATAATATCATTTAAATATTATATTTTTCTTGCGCAATATGAGGTTGTTCTGTATCTGGGTAAAACAGCAATGCATGTTGTGATCCTTTGGGTGCATCAAGTTCTTCACACAGTAGAAAACCTGCATCCTCACTCTTTGAATGAGGCGGGATGTCAGAGGAATACAGCTCACAAGTCAG
The DNA here is from genome assembly GCA_026779585.1 of Mormyrus proboscirostris. Taxonomy (NCBI): domain Eukaryota; kingdom Metazoa; phylum Chordata; class Actinopteri; order Osteoglossiformes; family Mormyridae; genus Mormyrus; species Mormyrus proboscirostris. Next base: position 21,260,820 of record JAODKF010000018.1, read on the forward strand.
CAGGTTGAAGAGTCAATTGCACCACCCGGCTCGTCCTCAGCCGCCCTCTCCGCTCCATCAGGAAATAACAACACTCAGGGCTCTCGAAGGCTCTTCACTGCACAAAGTAAGCAAGCGAGCAAGCCAAACAATTAGCCCCCGCTGAGCTAATTTTACTGCATACAAGGATTCTTTCTTCTGCATATTCCATTCGATGTTATGTTTAAATATACAAAAAGGTTATTTCTGGCATGGCTCAAGCTAAATTACATTCATCCATCCATAAACCCAGCTCATAAAAAAGTATGAAAAAAGCAAAAGTCCATCCATCCAACTCTTTCTTTGCAGAGTGTTGAGGTGTGCAGGCAACTGGGGCCTATCACAGGCATGAAAGGGCATATGACAGAGGTACACCTTAGATGGGGTACTGCTCCACAACGGGGCAGATAAAAGTAACAATAATAATCATCATTATCATCATCACAATCATCATAACTCATCTGTATAATACCCGCTTATCCTATGCAGGGTTGCAGGGGTTCGGAACCTATTCTGAAATAAGCCAGGAACACCTCAGGATGCTGCACCAAATGGAACACTCGCCATTAACACACGCGGACAACTTAGCAACCCCAACTCACCTTAGCATGTTGGGCTCATGGGCGGGGGGGTTAGGGGGGATAGAGCCACAGGAAACCCCACGACATGAGGAGGACAGAACCAGAATCATCATCAAATTTGTTGTGATCAAAATAAATATTTTATAAATTATAGTCACATGATTCTTGGCTGTCAAGTTTGTTCTTGATGATGGGTTGAATTATTCCTTTAAAGCTATTAATTCAGTCACACCACTGCGAATTAGAATTTAGTGATCATTGTCAACACACTACACAACAACGAAATGTGTCCTCTGCATTTAACCCATATGTGACTTGACATAGAAGGGGGCAGCTAACTCAGCACCCGGAGAGCAGTGCTTGGGGACGGTACCTTGCTCAGGGTACCTCAGTGGTGATTGGTGATTCGATCCTGCAACCTTTCGATTACAAGTGCGCTTCCCTAACCGTCAAACCACCACTGCCTACACGGAAACGCTACATAACTGTGTGTAGCAACATCCATCTTCTAAATTCCTATCCGTGTCAGGGTCACGGGGGGCCTACTGCCTATCTCAGACAAAGCAGGGGTACAGGCTGGAGGGGATGCTTGTCTCTCACAGCGCACACACACACACGGTCATGCAGTATGAACAACCTAGCGATTGGTCCACGGGAGGTAATCTGCCCAAGACCTGGAGAGCATACAAGCCACACACATGCAGAACAGAGACAGAACTCAGACACAGAACCCTGGAAGTGTGAAGCAATTGTGTTACCCAACCGAGCCCCTCAATCACTCTCCATGCTGCACCGGTAGCAGTGAAAGTAATGAGAACGACACAACTATCAACCGATTAGCTTTGGGAAGATAAGTCACATGACTCCTAAGTAGCCTTGCCCTGTGACGCTGGGGAGGGCGTCTTTGGCTTAGATGCAGATCTCTCCATGGATGCGTCTTCCTCACCTTGTCGCTTGCTTTTCCCTTAAAGCGTGAAGGGGAAGCTCAGCAGCAGCTGAGCAGAGACAGCAATAAATGAGCCTAATGACGAACGTGGGTTTGGGTTATTGCAGCGGCTAATAGGGATCTTCTCACTGGGGATGAGGGCAGCCTGAAAAAGTAAAGATCTTTGGTTTCCCCAGTCCCCAGACAGGATGTTTGGGCCTGAATTCAGTTGGCAAGTTACAGGAAGAGGGAGAGAGAAGGCATCATGGATACAGAGAGATAGGGAGAGAGAGATGTAGAGAGATGATGTGTGTGTATGTGCAGACTTTGCATACACATACATGTGCATGTGTAAATGTTTGTGTATGTGGTTGTGTGTGGATTATGTATTTATTACATATAATGTGATAAAAAACTGTTATTTTTGACCTTGTGGAGACCATTTATATAACGTATAATTCTAGAAAATTATAAAAATCTGTGACTGCAATCAAACAACTAAAAATGCAAAAAGTCCTGTATTCTGTTTAGTTACTTATGGTTACGGTTACAGTTGGGTAGGAGTTAAGGTTGTCATTGTTGGTGTTAGGGTTATGCCCATATAAATGAAATGAGAGTGTCCACAATGATATGAATACAAAAACTGAAACTGAAGGATTTCAGGTTCGAATCCTCGAGCAGCAAGGAACTACCACGAAGCCCTGATCCCCGGGCGCTGAATTAGCCGCCCCCTGCTATGTCACAACTTCACATATGGGTTAAATGCAGAGGACACACTTCGCTGTTGTGCACTGTGTGCTGTGGTGTGACCACTGATCAACAAATTCTAATTTTAAACGTGTGTGTCTGTGTGTGTGTGCACGTGTGTGTGTGTGTGAATGCATGCATTCCTGCTGACATTCATGGCAATCAAAGCATTATCATAATATTTTTTCTAAGCCATTAATTTCACACATGAAACGACATATGGGCTCATAAATGTCCGTGATCCTGTGCTCCACCCCCCCTGTTTACAGCCACCATAAACACTGCACAGACCACCCAAGCAGACCCAGTTGTGTCCCTACATGGCGAGCAATGGCAAATGAAAGTGCTGAGAAGAGCTGCATTTGCTGGGTCAAACCCAATTTAATGTTAACCAGTATCTGTGACTGGTGGTTTGCATCCAGAGGATAATACTGTGACATCACTTCCTCCTGTCCAGGATTCCCTGGCTGGTGCTGTGCTTCTCCGCTGAGGCGCACAGAACTAGGTTGCCCCCTGTTGCTCTGGTGAATCTGCGTGTGTGATCGCAACACAGGTTACAATTAGTACCTTAAATGGCTGCTTTTCTCTTTTGCTGTGTCTGTGTCTCCAGGGTTGACTAATTCCTTTGTCTTCAAAGCACATCGTGCTCTAAGATAACTAGGATTGAATATGTGTGTGTGTGTGTGTGTGTATGTGTGTGTGTGTGTTCAGTAAATGCATAAGCTCTTGCGTTTGTCCTCAACTTTAACTAAGTAAATGAAGCTCCTGTCACTTCTTGTCACTGGCTACAATGCTCATGTGTATAGAAGCTGCGTGATTGAGACACTCATTGTCAGCAGATGACAAGGCTGGATTTGTCATCCTCATCGTTCTCTGCTTCAGTGGCACAGTGGCTTGTGATACTACTTTGCGCTGCCAAGGTTGTGTGTTAGCATCCAGCTTCAGATCTCTGGTGAGCTGTCTTACTGTCCCCCAACCCTGAGTCAGTTTCATGTAGTCAAGCAAAAGGCTTGAAGTGAGACTTTAGTGTGACCTATAATTGGCTGCTTAGCGTGTGAAAGTCCCATGGCCTTGGATTATGTGATCCTGAATGCATGGGTACAGGTGTAACTCCTGTCTAGCTTGTATCTCATGTCTTAGAACTGTTTGTTTACAGTCCAGCATCCAGAGGGAGATGGCTAGGAGGCCTGCAGCACAGGCAGGAGATGATGAAAGGGTTAAAAAGTAAATCTAACCAGGTTGGTTCTAAATGTCAGTGCTGACTAGCAACAGAGAAGGGTCAGTGCTATACAGCATTGAATGGGGCATGATCATGAATTGGGGGGTGTGGGTGGGATATCAGAAGGTCATTTGTTCAAATCCCTTGGTTTGTAAAGTAATTGCCCTTCACCAAGGCCCTTAAGCCCCAAGAAATGGCTAACCCTGCTAAACAGCTAGCCTGCATGCTAAACAGCTGAACAGTGCATGCTAAACAGTAGAGCCTAGATGTGTGATAACTAAAGAATTCCTATGCACTTATACAAATGTCGAATAAAGTTTAATTTCAGATCCAACAGGCTCCTAGCGTAGTCATCAGCAAGCCCAGAAACCCAGGGCGAGGGGCCTGCACTTCAGAAGCGGAGATCCATTCTCTCACAGTGCAAATGGATGATGTTTCACATTAACCTTATAATCCACAAATCATGGGGTGCTTGTCTGCATGCATTTAGGACCTGATCAAAAGACCCTGTGCTCAATCACAAGCAAACCTATTGGAATAGTTTATAAATTCAGATTTGCTTGAATGTATTATTTGCATTGATATCTGTCGTCTCTGCATGGCAAGTGATCAGCACCACTGCCTCACACCTTCAGGGCAAGGGCCTTGTATCCCACCTCAGCTCTCTGTGTGCGTCTGCTCGCTCTCTCTGAGTCATCAGGCTCCCCCCCAGGATTTCTCTCGCAGTGCAGAGACATGCGTCTGTGCTACCGGGATATCATAATCAGATAATTACCCTGAATGTATGATTGTGTGTGTAGATTGTGACAGTTGGGCATCCTGTTCAGGGTTTATCCCTGTCATGTGCTGCCTGACACTCCACGCCACCCTGATCAGAATAAGAGGCCGCGTGATAGATGGATATGTCTGCATCCTGCACTGGGACAGCAGCACGAAGACGCATGAATATTTCCATAACAAAAACACAAACCTTAATTAAAAAGGACTGCATAATTTAACATAATTCAGTCTTAAATAAGGTTGAATAAAAAGTCAGCTGATGAACAGCAGGGCTATTAGTGGTCAACATATCACACATATTGAGAGGCATTGTCATATTTTCTGCAGACTGTTTCGGGTGTCTCTGTGTCGATTCGGTTTATGGGAATTGTTGGGTTAATGTACCTGTACATTTCTGTACTCACCCTATATCCTACTTGGACTTTAAAGTCTCCACAGAGATGGAAGAGCAGCTCCGATTCTGTGAGAAGCTCCTGGGAGTCCTACACCCACGTGTGACTCCTGGGCACAGAGATGCTGCTCTTCAAGGCTAAGACTGGCGGCCTGTGAGCCCCTTTCCAGGTCCCTACTGCAGCAGCCAGCCTCTGCATCACACAGTCACTTTGCCTATGTTTTAATTAGCAGTAACTAGCAAAAATGGTTCATGGAGGTTTTTAAATGTCAAGTAACTTTACTCACTATTTTGCACCCTGGCAATGGAATGTGACATTTTACAAATGAGTTTTGTCATGGGTTTAAGACGCTTTCATTGATTCACAGCAGTAGAGAAGGTCTTAATGAGTAGGTGACATGCAACAGAATGACCCCTTGCTCTGTCCAGTGGCCATTAATCTGCTTTTACTCCTGCAGTCAGCAGTGTAATACTTTATGGATACCTGTCAGATTATTTACAGTACTGTGGAATTAAAGTCATGTAATTTGTAATTCAATGTAATTTCTAACAAAATATATACAGGTTGTATTTTATGCATTTAAAATAACTTTAAAAACGTCATAAAATATGTCATTTTATTTATTTGCTTTCTGTTAATTTATGACCCTTCATCACCAGGTTTACAGTGCTCTGTACTTCCTCACATCGGTATTTTGTATTTTATTTTTGTTACATTTGATGGGTAAGCGTTTGTAATTTGTAACATTTATGCCCATCAGAATATATGTTCTCATATGCAATTATCGGGTTGATTTAATCCATTTTGCATGTATCTTGAAATAATGCTTCTGTATTCGGGTATAAGTATTTGGTCTGACTATTGTTCTAGCACATATTCGGGTTTTATAGCTCATTTTGAGTCAGCAGCAAACTGAATAATCGCAGCTGCATAAAAATTAACCTTACAGAGTACAAAGAGTACAATAAGATTGCATTTAAATATAAAAAGTGGTTTTAAACAATAAAGAATAAGGACATTTTTAGGCAGTCTTATGATTACCTAAAATAATATTTTTGTATGGTTAATTCAGCAGCATCAGTAGTATAAATCATTTTTATGTCTGCATATTTCACGGAACACTGTGAGTCCATCTTTTTCCAGTAGAAATACCAGACGTGCTGGTCCACTCAGCCCATACTTATTTAGAAAAAGATGAAAAACAAACATTTTACCTACAAATAGTTTTTTCCCTAGACTAAAATATAACCAAGATATTAAGAAGTTTTTCAATCTTACAGTAGTCTTGGGTTGCATGTTACAAACCATTACGGAAAACAAAAGCATCAATTTTCTACTTTCCTACTTGAGTCTAAAATAACACACAGGTCATGTTTTCATATAGCTTTTTGCAGATTCTTGTGATTCTTCTTTAAGAAAATACAATATGTAATTACAGTATCTATAGGAATTTACTGTAGCAGAAAGACTAGATTATGTTGCGCTTTAATTATATCTTATTCATAATTAATAGTTTCTAATATTAGGACAAAAAAAGTCACCATTTTATTTTGTGTGACTGCAGACTGGGAGCAGATGTGAATGTTTGGGATAAGCAGTTTTAAAATGCAAAACATATCAACACCCCACCGGGTTGCTGGGCAGGGATGCAGTAACTCAGGTGGAATGTGGATGGCCCCAGAGGTGCCTGCCCGTGCCAGAACCGCATGTGGGACCCGAACCTGCTCACCACACGCCATGCTCCGTAGTCTGCAAGCTTCCCGTCTGGTGCCCCGGTCAGGCGCCAGTGAAAGGGGCATTGGCGCGTTCAGACTAGCCTGGCAGACGTCGGGCATGGAAATTCCTGCTCCCAGTTCGCAGGCCTTTGGGGAGTGAGTCTGTATGTTATGGCAAGGATGTGCCCAGAGTCAAGTTACAAGGCTGTCTGGTGAACATCAGTGCCCACATCACTGTACTGTGACTTCAGTGCCTCAACAGCTAGCAGATACGATGGCAACAGTATTCGTTTCTCTTAGACTGTCGTCAGTAAATAATTTATTCTTAAGATAAATATTTCATAATAATAATAACAATAATAATAATATTAATAATAATTGAACTTTATTGATCCCCGTGGGGAAATTCTCTTCTTATTTAGCAGGGACAAAGAGTATTCCTGGAACATTTATGGTCAAAGGCCTTGCCCACGTTGCAATCGTGACATTTCTCTGCCAGCCTTGGGATTTGAACCAACAACTGGTCACCGGTGCAGTTCTAACCCACAGAGCCAGAGACTGTATAATATGCATAGTATCAGTCAGGCTTTCCTTTATAACAAGAGATGCATGTTCAGTATATATGGCTTCCCATTGTCATTGGTGCTAAGGTTACTGTGACACCGTCTGCTGACACCCAATGCAGTGAACCTCACTGCAGACTTTGATTGCCATATTCACTGTGAAGATCGAACAGCCCATTCAGGGTATCTGAACAGAAAATTTGCCCTTATGAATTTCTGAAAGTGTCTTAGCGTAATCATGGGCCATGGAGGACTGAAACAGCCTGTGATAGAAGGAAGACAAGAACCTCTGAGGAAGTTAGTGGATGGTGTCCTGGAGAACTTGGCACTGTTTCAGAAAAGTTTTGAATGTTCAAGTTGAATGTTCTGTTAAACAGCATTGGCTCAGCAGGAAATATGATGTAAATTTCGATCCCCACACAGAGCTGCATCTGTTTGCTTATGCCAGGGGTATGTTATTCCTATTCGCAGTGCTAGCCAACCAATGTGGTAATTACCCCCCCATGCTGTTTGTGCACCAAGTATGGGTTTGGGAGGGGGGCTCCAATGTCATCTTTCTATTGTATGCTGAAACATCAAGGAGACAGAAAACAGCCAGTATTACTCCCAGCACTCATTGGTGGGAGGATGATGGGGGGGGGGGGGGGGGTGGTTACCCACCACTAATAAAGGGTGGGGTCCCACAACACGCGAGCATTTCCCATGAACCGGATCATCTAAGCACACTAACCGAAGTCATTCCTGCAAAGGCAATTCAATTTAATCATTCAATTCCTTATGCATTTTAATGTCGCGTTAAATAGAGTCAGGCAACAAAGAAACAACAGAGACAATGTGGAAAGGACATGCCTGGGGCAACAGATAATGTACCCCAGCTTTTGGAGGCAGTTTAGTGGGGTGATTCCCATTTTTGTAATGACTTCAAGTAAGATTTAAAAGGAAATCTCATGTAGTGCCCTTGGATTTCTGAAGGAAAATTAATTGTTTAGATCAATCGACCAATCTGTAAAATAGCTCATTGATTAATTAATATAAAAATAATTCTTAGTGACAGGCCTACAAAATATCGTAGAGTTTAGGTTACCCTTGTGTCCAAGGTACAGTTTACCCTGGCCTGAATAAAATTTAAAAAGGTTTCAAACCACGAGAGAAGCAGGTACAGGCTGTTGTACAGCTGGTGAGGAACCACAACAGGCCAAGGGATTTTTCAACAAATAAAATTTTCTCATTGTGGGTTATGTACGGGTACATGACACAATATATTTCATGTAAAGTGTGTAACTGTAGCCTATGTTTTTTATTTTTCCTTCATCCTTTGAGGAGAATAAAAAGGAGGATTTTCATTGCTCCGCCATTCCTTTAAATTTGATCATTCTTAATTGCTAAAGAGAGAGTACAGTATTGTGTAGTTATGTGCAAGGTACCTTACGGCCGATTTTAACGCTGGTAATATTTTACTGTGCGTAATTTATCAAATAAACTTGAGATACAGCACACAAAATATCAAATACACACGTTATAAATCACATTATGTATTTGGTGTCCAAAGATTGTTTGTTATTGTCCACAGTTTTGCTATCTGCAGTAGGTCTTGGAACGCATCACCCACAAACATAGGGGAATTACTGTAGTATAAAAATGAAGAGTGTGCAAATTACAACAAATAAATACAACGAAAGCCATTATTAATATTTAAAGACATTTAAAACCAAGACGGTCCGTGTTTCAGAAATTTAATCCCATCAGTAATTCTATTGAACACTACTAGTGTAGTGACTAGAACCCTGAGACGTAGGTGCTGCTTCTTTTTTCATTGATATTAAAGGATGTGTTTCCTGACCAAACAGGATGTACAAACAGGAGGGTTACGAAACACAAAAGTGTCCACTTAAAGCCAGTCACAGTCATCTCTCATTACTCCTTCTACATTTCCATTTCCGTCACTCCTTCTGCAAAATCTTAGCGAAACAATACCATTCCCATTCCCGCTGATATGTGTACTGTCGGACCTGAACTTTCATCTTCTAATATCCTGCAAAATCCACCAAACTCAATTTGCTGGAAGACCCGAACCTGAACTAAGAGGATTAATGTAATAAACATATTTTCCATTTAACAATTTTATTTTTTAAAGCCTGGTGCAGGCACGTGTTTTTTGCTTGTTGGGTAAGTATGTATATTAATCTTCTTACCGCCTCTTAAATCAATTATCTCTAAATGATCTCTACATTTCCTGGCCAACGACCTTGTGTATGTGGTTATGCTCACTGACTTGTCAGACAGGATCTGCAGTTATTTTTTAAATACAGTCCATCCTTGCTTTGAAGAAGAAAATATAATTAGTATAAAATACCTGTACACACATCCAGGGTCATAGGCTTAATTGTCATCCTCTCTATTGCAGACCTTGCATATTTCTTTGGGTCTCCTCTCAGAGTATAAATTGTACCCATCATGTGATTGCACCTCCTGCGATACATTCAGGGTTTACTTCCAAATGTTTACTCTATGCTGGATAATGGTAAAAAAGTAAAAGTGTAAAACTAAATAAACTGCGCTGGATGAAATGATGTTGTTATTGATGTTTGTTGTTTTTGATGTTTGTTATTCAGACTTTAGCAGTAAGAAAAAACTCCCCCTGAAGTAAATATTCTCAAGAATTTTCTGCATAATCTGCAGTTTAAAATTTATTTCCCTTTTTTATTTGAATAATTATCCGTTTTATTCCTTCTTGTCTTTGATTTCTGACAATTTCCCATGACTTTGTCATATATTTCGTAGCACATATTGCTACAGCAGAGTTTTGCTTTCAGTCTCCTAAGCAGTGCTTTACAGTACTTGAATGCTACAGCCACACCTAATTAGATATGTTTTGGGACTAACATACATACATATACATACTCATATGTATGTAACAGTACCTTTTTGGCCCTAAGAATATAATGGACCCAATTTCTGTTTCTTCACTGACACATTTTTTTGTACTAGATATAAAGATTCTATTGAATTGTTTTCCTCTGGGGAGCAAAATGACACTTACGTTTGCCAAAAGAGTGGATATGATGAAGCGTATGACGATAAAGCGATCTGACAATGGTGTAAAAATTCTAGGGCACAGAATGCAGTGCCTGAAGCATCTGTTTACAGTAAATTTGTATGTATTACTTCTTTTCACAGGTGTTTGTTGTAAATCAGGCAGCAAAGCAGACGGAATGAACCAGGGAGAGGCAACCAAATGATGGAATTGCTCACACGTCCCGTCCATGTGCCGTTCTTCATCTACTATGGAAATTTCCAACCAGGAGATGCTTATTGATAGATGAGACCTACCAGGCCATGATTATTGATACAAGTGACCAATCAGGGCATGATTATTGATACAAGTAACCAATCCGGAGGTGCTTGCTGATACACGATCACTCTTGGCCATTAAGGTTAACTGTTTTGAAAGGAACAGAAATCAATGTATACTAAAGCATAGAAACTTAGAAGGCAGCTAAAATGGCTTTGGGTGGGAAGACTGTGGCTTCTTTCATCTTCACCATTCTTAAACAGGTTAACGACAACAGAGGCTGTACAGATTAGTAGGGAGGAATTCCACAAAGAAGCGTGACATGAGAGCATGTAAAGACACCTGGAAGGTTTACAGACCGCAAATAACAGCCTTCAGTGGCAGCAGTCAGAGGCAGCCTGCTCTGACATCTCAGCAGGACTGACTTCTTTGCTCAAATAGCTCCATTGTCATAAGATACTGTCAAATTAGGAATACTGGAATATATTGAGAGATGGATGATTCACAATGTGCACAATATTTGGTAATAGTAGACAATAAATAATAAGGCGACTTTTCTCTGAGCCTCACATTGCAGTGGACATTCAATTGGCTCAATTTTTAAAATGATCAGTGACACTTTTACCAATTTTCGTATGATTGATTATCATTCTTATAATGACTCATGTCATATGTCAGTTTACAGTGTGTTTAATAAGCCTCAAAACATAGTTTACCCCTCTGTCTAGGTCTCTACAATGTATTGGGATTATGTGTGAAGTGTCCATGGTTTTTTAACCTCACATGTTGTTCCAATCTAAACACTTTGAAGCATAAGAAATAAAAGAGCTAAGAGAATGTTCATTGCAAAATGGTCCAGCTAAATCTATCTCTGATCATTAACAGCCAGAGCTCCGCATTTCCCCCAGTCAGTATATGTTGTATTAATCATTCAGAACATATAGTCCCACTACATAAGGTGCTCCTGATGCACGGTGCTAAATGTTACAGAAGAGAAAATCCTGTTTTCTCAGACTCCCACACCACTTTGTGAATGCAAATGGAACACAGTGTTCTATTTAGATGGGGATTTTACTTCCAGAGAGCAGCTCATTATGGTGGAAGCATGCCTTGTTTCACATTCTCAGGGTGAGAAAAAGAAGTAATTGTAAGGAATCAACAGTCACCTACCATTGGATGTCACTGGTAAACTTACCATTTGACTTGTACAACCACTACTTGGTTAATCCAATTAAATACCATTGATACTACTTCACTTGTTGCAGAAAGAAAGGGGTTAGGTTTGGGGCTGTCAGGCTGATAGATTTTGTTTCTCAGTTAAGGTTCACAATCATCAAGGTCATTATGCAGAAACATTCTTACATGAAGTACTTGTACTGTGGCAAAATGAGGCCATAAACCTGCTGGTGGATGAGAATGCCAAATTAATGTGTCCTTTAAATTAGAATGATAATTCAGATGGCTGATTCAGGCAGGGTGGTGTGCTCACAGCCAGCGCACTCACATCAGTACAGGGCATGCTGTGTGCTTAGTAAAGTGAACATCAAATAGGCGAGAGTACGGGGAGCATTAGTCACAGAGTGCAAAGCGCCGCTTTATGACACAAAGAAGAAATAAACTGCTTGATGTTGAGTTTGGCTTGTCAATGACTCAGTGACTACAGGGATGATTATGAGCAGTTCATTTTACTCACATGACGGAGTCAGGTCGACCGTGATCTGGAGAGTTCGGCGAAAATGTCCCCAGACACATGACTCATTACCTTGTGTCAGCTCCCCCCAACAGAACAGCAGTGCTCATATGTCAGAAGAAGAGAGCTGTGGTCACAGAGGCAGGGGCAGAGGAGATTAGCTGCATTTTTTTTTATAATTTTTCATTTTTATTTTAATTTTTTTATAATTACAATATTATTGGCAAAGATTTTCTTTTGGGTCATAGCCAAGCCATGTCTATATGCTGCCATGAATCTCCTTGCAGGGTTTTACTGTGTAGCCTGAAATCTCTGCATTCACACTGCTGAGTTTGAGCAGGATACTCAACCCGACATTATCCAGCTGTTTCAATGTCTAAGGTTTATGTGACTTAATATGCACTGATGAGCCAAAACACTATGACTATCCCCATGTGAAGGGAGTAATGGTGCATGTTGAGGACTGGGTTATATTAGACAGTAAGCTAGCATTCGGTTCTCATAGTCAACGTATCAAATGCGGAAAATACTGTAATGGGCAAGGAATAAGGAGTGACTTTGATATGGGTCAAATACTTATGGCCAGATGACTGGGTCCGAAACAACAAGGCTTGTTAGGTGCTCCTGGTCAGCCATGGTGGGTAAATATTGAGAGTGGTCTGAGAAGGGCAAAATTACAACCAGGGTGTTGGGCAGCTGAATCTCATCGACGCAAGATGTGAATGAAGGCTATCCTGTGTTGTACAAACTAGCAGAAGGGCTACTGTAGCACAAAAAAAACAGATGCTGAAAATAGGAGTGAAGTCTAGATATGTGGACAAGTCTGCAGGAGCTTTGAATATCCCTCTATGTAAATTTACTCCTTCTCTGCCAAGTCAGATAGAGAACAGTGGTAGACAGCAATTTCCAGGTCAACCTATATATACAGTATTCATTGGGATTTATGTTTGCTCCGTGATTGGGCTTTTAAGGAATACTGCTCTTCTTGTTTACCAGTAATTTTTTTTCTTTGTTTTGGTTCAGTTCCCTACTGGAACATGAATCTACCCTGAATGCATTTTTTGACTGAATTTCTGCTCCAATATTTCATTTCAGTTTTTTCTTCAAGAGAAACCAGTTTCCCAGGCCTGTTTCTAGAAACACAACCTGACAGCAAGATTCTGCCAGCACCATCTTGAAAGGACTGGGTAATAGGGTGTTCACTGGCCAAATAAAGGAAATTCCCGAAATAAATGGTCCATAAGTTTCAAACAGCATGCCAAGCAAGTAGAGGATGTAACATGGTGAAATCCACCAGCCCAGTCACACCTAGGGGGCATTTTCCATACGTCGCTTAAATCATCCTAGATCAGATGCCTCATCTTGGATGAGTCGATGCTGGTGAAACTCATCCAGGATAAGTCAGTTTTTCAAACGCAGCTGTGTAGTAGATTAGTCTAGCTGGATCCATTCATCCGAGATAATTGTGCGCGCCCACGCTGCTTGAAATGCTCATGTATATATCAAGTCTAGAAAACTTGATCAGCAAGTCTTTGATAGGCTGCAACAAAATTACAAAAGAAAGGGCGCACATTTTCACACAAGCGGAGCAGGACCTCGTAATAGAAGGATATGAAGAATTTCAAGAACTAATATGCACAAGGAGTCACACGGCAAAAGCCCAAACCAGAAAAGACGGCTGGCAAAAAGTGGCAGACAAAGTAGTGTTCATTGTACATACTGAATGCAGCATTTCATTTCCTATGTGTGAGGTTAATTATTATTTAATACAGTAGAATCCAGTTAATGGATGTCAAGGGTCCTGGCAAAACAGTTCATTATATCCAAAATCTGTTATATTCAGAGTTGCTGTATGGCCAGAATACAACTACAGGACACCATTTACTCATGCCACACCCCAGCAGACACACTTGTGGTATAGATTATTATATTGTACATCCAACTTTAACTGACCAGATGCGTGGCTATTAATAATCCTGACTACGTATCTGCACTGGATATCACCGGCATGACACGCGCCTTGTAGGCGGAGCCTGCATGCCCGTTATACTCAAACAAAACTACAGCTAAAAGCAGCCCTGGGGACCAAATTGTTTGTCCATTATAAGTGAAATTCCGTTATATGCGACTCCACTATAATGGGATTTTACTGTATTTCATAATTCCAGATCAAACATAAGCACAATGAGAACATGGGAACAGATTAAAGTGAAGTACAAGAATATACTTCAAATTGGTAAATATTGGTATATAACTCTTAAAGAATTATTGACATAAAAAAATCATATACATATATACCGTCATGCCCATGGGGGCGGGGTCGAGCGGGTGCAGCTCGTCAACGAGTGACGAGCATGCTAGATAAGCCGTACCAACCCGGCAGTCAGTGCGAAGTATTGAGCCGATGTCCAGACGCCATACTGAGCAGTTTTCCCGTCTCCTGTCTGCGCCCGAATCCTTGCCTTGCCTGTCACCTCCCTGTGCGATCCTCACCCTCTTCCTTTCCTTCCTCAGCCCAGCTCCTGTTCCTAACCCTCCTGCCCTGCTGAGCCCGGCGTCCTGCTTTCCCCTTCCTCGTGTGTCCTGGTCCTGTGCTTCCGTGTTGCACAGACCTCCCTGGCTACGACCCTCGCTCTCGGACAACGACAACGCATCCTGCCTGCCCCCTTGGTGCCTACGCCCCGATCTCCCTTTGGGGAGTTCTTGCTTGGAGCCCACGATCGGGCTGTGGAACAGCCCCTCCGTGTCCGGACTATCCTGTTAACTGATTGCACTTACCTATCTGCGATCTCAGTAAAATTCGTGTACCCCGCATTACTGGATCTCCGTTGTCCTTTGTTTCCCGACGTGACATATACACACACACAGACACACACTTAAATTTGTGTATATATACTTCGCCTAGTTTGACTTTGAATATAAGGTGCCAATAAATCTTTGAGGTACCATATTCCCCCTTGGCTACAGTGGCATCTTTCAAAAAGAATTTCTTCCGGGAGCGATAAAGGATCTTGCCAAACGTGCAAAATCCTCTCTGTATGAAATTCTCTTCTTATAATTTACACACCGATATCAATTGGTCACTCATCCATGAATGGCGAGGCCATGACTGATTGGATTTCAACGCACGGACACTGATTACGTGTACGAGCTAATCCTTGTTTACACAGAACGAACCTGCTCCGAGCAGGTTTGAAGATTTGGATGCGCTGCCATGACAACACACCAGCAAGACTTTCAAAAAACCGACAGATCCAGGATCATGCCAAATCGTCAACAATTACATCCGACTAAATGAGTAATCCACGTACGAAAAATACCCCCCTAGTATACCTTGGCCCCATATCCATCCTTAACCCTAGGATGCACAAGTGGGTCAAAAATGACCCGGTGAGGTGGTTTTCTTGCAATATCTTTGTAATGAAAAGTTGTTATCATT
>JAODKF010000018.1:21331522-21345054 GCA_026779585.1 Mormyrus proboscirostris
TGCCCGTTGCTTCCGGGATAGGCTCCGGACCCCCCGCGACCCATTAGGATTAAGCGGATTGGAAAATGGATGGATGGGATGGATATATGCATTCTATATAAATGTTTATTATAAATTTTAAGATTTGTGGATATCCTTTTCATATCCAGATCCCTGAATTGTGATGATGAATTCACAGAAGCCCCCACTATGGGCCGATAAACTTGGTCCTTGCTGTCAGAGCCAAGTTTCCAAGACAGGTACCACACTGAGATGACCCCCCCCCCAGAGAACTGGGATTGACCTTTTTGGGGATCATTTACCCAAATCCCCATCATTCATCTCTGCTCTCATAGAAGAAAAAAACAATACTTTTTTGTTACTACACTATATATGTTTCACTTTTGCTTTTGTATTTTGTGAGATTGCATTCCTGCTCACAATCACGTACTGTATCATGACTGAGAGACACAAAAGTTGTGGAATTGGGAAGGAGAAAGGATGTGCCCGAAAGGATGTGCCCAAAAGGATGTGCCCAAAAGGATGTGCCCGACTAACATTTTCAATGAAATAGAGCACAGCACCCAGACAAAAGGATGGCAGCGCTCATTTTCTAATTTTTCAAGTGTTATTTGACACCACACTGCCATCAGAACAGATCAGAGGCATCGGACGTGCAGCAGTTATGAAGGATACTCAGAATGCGGTTCCATGCGGGATTCCAGTGGCTGACTTTGATATATTACCTCTCCTTTGGATGATTGGTCGATTTTAGGTTTCGGCGGAGTATTGCAATCATTAGCTGGATTTTGTCAGGACCATCTGGTATTCCCAATTACCGGGCGAATTAATGTGAGGGTGATGGAAAACAACAAAAAAGCAGCCCTAAACGGTGATGGCCAAGCACATCATTCATGCGAGGACTGTGTTCACGAGTAGAAGTGCGACTGTCTTATAAAGCAGCTGTTAACGTCTCGGTTCATGATGGAGATTATCATATATATGGTGGATTATTCCTTTTGCATAAATTGCTGCGTGTGTGCGAGTGTGAAGTCATGTCTGTTATTTGTGCTGCTACATGTATTTAATGATTTGTATCATTAGTGGAAAGAGCTTTGTGTTTCTCTTTACTTTAAATTGGAAACCTAGTCAATTAAAAGAAGGCAGATTTCAAAGCGAAATCACAGAAAGAAAAAAAAAAAAACCTATTGACTTTCATAAAGTGTCTTACCCTATTTTATACATGAAAAACAATTACATAAAGAGTAAAAGATTTGTTATATTCCTATTAATGAGACCAGGGGGGTATTCCACGAAGCAGGATTAAGGGAAAGTCTGACTTATTTCGACAAGTCTGGGTCATTTAAGTGGGAGTCCCGTTCCATCAACGTGTCTTAAATGAATCCCCGCTGAGGTACAATGGTAATTTAGGAGAGTGAACAAGTCTGTTCCGGACCAGGTTAACTGTCTCGCTTCGTTAAGCGTTGTCTCAACGTCCAAAGTGTGGGAACAGATTCCCAAAGGTTCATTCCGTCAGACGACATTCCGTGCTCTCACTACTCATGTCATGTAATAAATATAATAGCGCCGATGAAAATCACGTCTCAGGATTCCAATTAATTCCAAAGTAATTAAAAGCGTACCCATATTACAAAGGTCAAACATGAAATGCAGTGACTGAAATTGAAAAAAAAAAAAAAAATGTTAAAATATTATGAACAGGAAGATATTTTATATTTTGTTTACTTGAAGTCTAGTTTTAAGTAGAATGTTGAAAGTTTATTCGTAAAATAGTAAAGACAAGATACAATTAATAGCATGCCCCGGTGTTCAACTGTTAATTATGTTCTGGTTTTGTCTTTATTGGAGTGTTCCGTGATGTTTAAAATTTGCCTGATGTTTATTTAGTTTATGTCATTATCTTAGGTATTAGTTTGTGTGGTCGATGTGCATGCTCCCATGATCGGGATTAAGGTTGCCAGTAGTGGGTAGTGGACTGGCAACGAGAATGCAGAGTACTGACTGGGGTGTTACCGTAGTTGTATGCTGAATAACACTCATACCAACTCATGTAAATGAGACATGGATGCTACACCGGCTTCTCCAATAGGTTTGTTCAAAGCTAATCTGTTGAATAATAAAGGACCTGTTCAATAGAAGTTACCTGCCTTGGAGTCCCTTCCGGAGCTTTGCCGCAGTATTTTACGGATATCAAATAATACAGAATAACATTATATGGTAAGAATGACACATGAACACAACTCAGAAGGTTCCCCGGTGGCTATAGGGATTGAACCAGGAACTTTTGCAGTGTAAGGCGACAGTATAAACTACCGTACCACCACGCTATTGTATTACGTACGTGTAACATTTATGTAACTTGCGCATTTAGTCTGTCTGCAATTCTTCGCCAAGCCAACTCCCTGGCTTTATTTATGGCCACAGTATTGCCATTTTTAGTGATTACAGCTCTATCAATAGCGTTTGTTCTTTGGCGGAAAAAACACCGCTCTCGTTTCACACGCGTTCTGACTCTTTGGAACGATCTATCGTTCATCCATTCATTTGGGCTTCTTAAATATCTCGGGTGTGCGCAGAGTGAGACTCTGCAAGTCTGTCTTGTATGAGCCTTGATTAGATAAAGCTGTGTGTTAGTGGAATGACTTGAGGCTAAGTTTAGAGATGGCACTAGTTTGAGTCTGACTTTTTTGGGAAAGTCAGGCTTTCTTCAGCTACTTTCATGGAATACCCCCCAGATCTAGCTTCAAATTTCCATATTTTATAACTGAGCTGACAGGAGTGAAGAGCCTTTATCCCATAATAAATTGAAGTGCCAGCCTGTAACCAACCTGACAATATTATGTATTTATAACAACAAGCAAATTGCATTCCACTGTACATTAAAACAACAACAACAACAATAATAATAAAATAATAATAATAAGCTGGATGTAACGGAATGGGCTCGGAGCTGCACTTTTTGTTATTATTAAGCTCAGCCTACAATTCATTCCCCTAACCTATGGGTGCAAGATCCCCCCTCCCCCACACAAAAAACCTAAAAGGAAAAAAAAAAATCACTTGAATTTCAATTGCCCGTTGAGTGGAGAGAGGCCGCAGCCCATACACTCAGAATCATACCATTACTGGGGGGCAGTGAAGTTGGGACTAATTAAAACTTATTGATCAGCCCTCCGTATGGCCAGCGGTCTGCTGTTTGATCCCAAAGGCACTATTACAGCTCATTTACAATCACATGCTGTTTGTATTCCATGTTTAAATTTTATATCAATTGAACTTATGAACTCTCTAGTGCCCATCACTTTCTATGTTAACATCAATAGATAAATCTTCCATCCATCCATCCATCCGTCCGTCTGTCTGTCTTCTGACAGCTTAGGCTGTATAGGGTGGCTAGGCTTGATTAATAAAATTTTATTTCATATTGAATATAACTAGTGCCCTGCAATGAGTGGATGTCCCAACCTGGGTCGTTCCCTGCCTTGCATCTATAACCTCCAGAATGGGCTCTGGACCCCCTACAACCCTGAAGAGACCAAGAGGTTACAGAAACCGGATGAATGGATGGATAAATATAATTGGAAATCGTTACAAAAACTTTCACAGAGGACATTAAAGACCAGAAAGAAGAGAAGAAACAGAATGTGCAGAATAATATTCCATGAAAAAAGCAGCAGTAGTAATAGTAATAATAATAATAGGTCAGCACTCCTGCCTCCTAGCAAGAAGGTCTGAGGTTCCATCCTGGGTCCTGTGGAGTTTGCATGCTCTCCCCATGTTCATGCCAGTTTTTGCCCGGGACTTCGGTTTCCTCCTACGGTCCAAAAGTATGCAGGGCAGGCTGATTGGCGTGTCTAAATGGGCCCTGTGAGTGTGTGTGCCCTGCGGTGCGTTGGCTCCTGCCCAGGGTTGGTTACTGCCTGCACCTGTTGTTCCCGGGATGGGCTCCGTCGCCCCAGTGGGGATTAAGCAAACTGGATGGATGGATAATAATAACATTCATAGTAAAAAGGTGATCCTATAGTACTTGTGCAAATAAACAGCAATAACAGAAAGCATTACATAAAATACCTCGGTGATGTAAAACAGCAATGGGAGCATGTCTGTTATTTAATTATTATTAATAATTCATTGCAAGTAAACTTCAAGCAGGTCCTGGCTGTCAGGGATTTGATTTGATGCTGGTTATCTGCTGTGTGTCACTCTGGCTCAGCTAGTTGGCTGTCTCTCGAAAGAGTTTCACTCAGAGGCAGCGGCTCCCGCTAACGTCTGCTGTTAGGCTCCGCTTTGCTTAGTGTGATTTCTAAACAAATGCATTTTAAAGCACATATCCTCAAACAGGACAGGGCTCCCTGAGGGTCTGGACTCCATCTCATCTGGCTCTCGTTTTTTCTGTCGACAGTTGCAGGCAACTTCTCTTTCAATATAATTCTCATTCAGATCTAGCTACTTTTCTTTTTTTAACATGTTTTACCTCTGGGCACTCCTGTGTTGTGTTTACAGTGATATTTTGATATGTTTGACTTATTTTTGGCAGTGCTCTATTTGCTTTCTTCTCCAATTTAAAGCTGAGCTGACAAGAGTGAAGATCAACGATTCTTCAATGCGGCAGACGGGCTGCAGAACAGGAACCTGTGTGAGTGTGTGAAGGGAGCAGAAGCAAGTGTGAGCGTGTGAGAGGAGCAAGGGCCTCTGTGAGTGTGTGAGAGGAGCAGGGGGCTCTGTGAGAGGAGCAGGGGCCTCTGTGAGTGTGTGAGAGGAGCAAGGGCCTCTGTGAGTGTGTGAGAGGAGCAGGGGCCTCTGTGAGTGTGTGAGAGGAGTAAGGGCCTCTGTGAGTGTGTGAGAGGAGCAGGGGGTATATGAGAGGAGCAGGGGGCTATGTGAGTGTGTGAGAGTTTGCGAGTGAAGGAGGGGCCTATGTGAACATGTGTTTTCTCTTTTGAGATAGTTTTGTCTGTGCAAACACACACACATACATACATATACACACTGTCCTTTATCATAGTTATCTCACAAACATACAGACAAAACAGTTTTACTATTATCTTATTAACATACAAGGGAAAAAAGTACATTTTAACAGCCATATTTCTCTCTCACTCATTGTCCGTCAGATATTTATGTTATAAACTCATGCAATATATCACTAGCTTTCCTCTTAAAACCACGTATGCTTTACTAACATGTAACTGATGTACCGTCAGCTTTTGGAGAAGCGTTCCAAAACTTCACCTCTTCTTCTTTAATTTTGTTTATTCACTCCTTTCTCGTAGGGAAAATGAAGCCAAATTAAAAATCGGGGGTATAGATCCTCTCGGTTCCTACACCCTTGTGCCCGCTAGGGAGATGGGATATGTACCCTATAAGGGTAAACCCAGTTTATTTATAGAGTTTTATTTTGGAACCAAACCATTCACTCAGGACACACCAGTTTTGAGATTAAAACGGAAATGTTGATGTCACACAGCTGTAACGGGGGTACTGCTGGCTGTAGGATTCGGTCAGCACAGTATAACTTGACCCTGGCTGCTTCGACGCCTCACGCATATCCCTGGGTGCCGCCTCTCTGAGTCATGCTTTCCCCTTTCTGAGTCAGCCAGAGCTCCGCGGCTCCAGCACGAAAGCGATATGCATACGGGGGGGGGGGGCAGCTTGCGTCACACAGACGCTCCCCGACACTGCAGAGCCCCATTCTGCGTGCTTTTGGTCAGCGAGTGCAGGTCAGAGACAGGAAATTCAGCAAATTCAGTGTGATTGGGAAGGGTTAAATCAGAATGAGAGAGGAGCAGGAGCCTTGTCAGCCTCAGAGTAATATTCCTGCTTATTCATTCGTAATATCATTGTGAAAATGTATTAAAATATCAACTTATTCATGGATTGCTGCTTACACATGTCTTACCTCTATGAGAAACTACCCAGAAAGTTTTGGAAGAAGTACGGTAAGTGAAATAAATCAAAATACAAAAACACTGGACAGAATTACGGTAGACGGTAAGAAAAAATGTTTAACGTTGAAGGAGGTGTGGCTGCAATCCCCCGGCAGGGTACGATTTGGATATGACCTGGCAGGCTCCGTCTATATTTAAAACCTGGTGACTGGCATTACAGATAGCCAATGGATGTGACCCCCATGCCTGATTGGCTGGTTGTGTCTGCCCCCTCCTACCCCAGTGGGCTCATTCCTTACTGGCTTAATGCTGGAGCACTGAGGGACTGACGCTTTGCTTCTCACCCTCTTACCGATTACCTCAGCTCGCCTGGCTGCTTCATTAGTCCCTAACAAGGTCTGCTGCTCGAACCTGGAATAGGCGGTCCAGAGGGAGCTTGGTAATCAGGGGCCACGGGGCAGCAGAAGCATAGTGCTGACCTAGGGCGGCGTGTCGACGGCGGCTCGTAAGCACAGGAGAGGTCGTGCTGCTCCCAGTCCAGTCGTGCTCAGGAAAGCCCTACCTGTCATTTTCACAATCACTTACCTCTGCACCCGGCTGCTCTTCTGTTTAACGCTATCCGTGCTAAAGCCACATTCTAACCGGGGGTTCATGCTGACAAATGGGGCCACATGTGAGGGTTTTTTGAGATTTTCATGCGTGCATGTGAATTACATTATTGCACGGTTTGTATAAATGAAGCATCATTTTCCGTTTAAGCAGACTGTGTTACACTGAATAATGCTTCATTTCCACGATCTCTCTATGCATTCACTCAGTCACGTTGATAATTAGCTGAGCGCTCTCATTCCATACAAGGCAATAGATGAGGAATGAAACCCCAGCCAGGCTCAAGGGCTTGTGTTTATGTCCTCATCTCAAGGCAGCAGGAGCTGCAGAAATGGCCTGGGGCCGAGTTTGGCGTGACGTCGCATTTCCTTGACAATTGAACACCAGTCCTGTAGCCACAGCCAACCCCTGTTAATGGAACCCAGCTGGCCCAAACGCAGCTGATCAACCATTTAGAGTTAAAGAAGTCCAGCTGGGCAAAAGCAGGGTAGAGTTGGTTGGAGCATTATGTTTGTAGGATAAAAGTCTTCAGACTGGGCCGGCCCAGACATTAGTTTGAGTTATATTTCACTTTCCTTTTATATAAAAGAACATTTTAGCTTGTGATCATGCTGGAGAGTGAAAGTCTGCCCAGTAGGTCATAACGCTGATGGAATGACTTTGACGTGTGGACCTGCCGATTGGCTGTCACAGCTCTCACTGAGATTACCAGCTCCATCAGCAGCAAAACAGCTACAGACCATGACAGTGCCTCATCTATTTTTGACAGTGGGACAACCAACACACCCATCTTCCACTCCTGTTTGTAATTATGGTTTTAAAGCAGCTGTAATTTTGATTGGTACTGTACAAGCAGCAGCCTGTCATGCTTTTCCATTTAAACTTTAAGCGATTGAGTTTACTTTATTTTACTTTATTCAGTCCGCCGGTCTTTTCTTTACTTGACTGAATGATAGGAGCCTCATCGTCTATGTTGAATGTTGCTGACACAGATTTCTATCTGAATCCAGAAACATGATCCACTTTCACAGATACTGTATGAGATACACTTTTCACTTCTATGTAAATGACCGATTTTGCTAGTAAAGCAGCAGCCCCAGTGCTGTGAAGTGTTGTGGTCTCCGCGGCTGCCTCTTCACTTAGCCACGCGACCCGCAGCATTTTTGCTGTCCATCAGGATGGCTGGGAGAAGCCAGGCATAGCACCTGCGTACGGAGGTGGGGGGTGGCAGGTTTCGCGGCAGGTCTACTGAAGAGCTGCATTGTTGACTTGGCAGGTCACGGTCCTCTCTGAGTCCTCTCCAGCAAACATGAACATGCTCAGAGTGAGGCATTCTGGGAGGAGCAGCAGCATACCTCAGCACTGTAGTTCAGCTCATTCTACTGCTTTGGTGCACGGGCATCTCTAAGCTACTTATGCCTTAGTTTTTGCTATAATCTAAAAGCAAAACATAACGAACCCATTGTGCACGAGTGTTTTTCATTATGATCACCACCATTAGAAGTACCAACAGCACTTGTGGTAGTGCTGTTTATATTGACATTGTAATAATTTAACAGCATTTATTGGTGCCTTTCCAATATGCTTAGCAGATTGTTTTATTCATAGCTCAAAATCATACATTTTCTGCTTATAAAAAAACAGGAAATGTGTGTTAAATAGCTTTCAGAAACAGCTTTTTTGCTTGGACTTGAACCAGTGTATATGGTTATATCACTATGGTAACCAGCACTAAACACATTTAAGTTGACCAATATGGCGATGTTATTACGATGAACTTACAGATGAGGTGCAGAAGTGTCCAAGGAAACCATTTCACAAAGATGTGTGTGTGTTTGTGTATATATATAATACTGTGCAAAAGTCTTAGGCAGGCAAAGAAAATGATGTTTAAATTATCATCGTATTGGTGTAAAACTATAATATTATGCCTGTCAAAGTGTGTCAGCCATTTCAGAACCTCTGCTAAAATCACCCCAGTATTTGCAGCAACCATCCAGTGCAGCCATGTATTTTTGACTAGGCCACTAACACACCTCATACAGCTAGTCAATCTGTCACTGCTTTTTTAAACCAATTTATTTAATTAATTAATTGAGCTGTTGTTGAAATTTAATAAATCCATGGAATGTATTTATATATATATATATTTTTTTTTTTTTTGGAGAGAAATGTTAGTCTATATTCTTGCTGTCTTTTTAAATAAAAATGTCCGTGTGATAAGCCATTTTAGGAAAAGAGAGTGAATGAAAAGAGAAGCCTAGGCATGAAGCAGAAGGTGCGTGATAATGGTGTGTATCCACTGGCATTGTGTGTGTTTCACTAGTGAAATTTGGGTGATAAATAAGCACATTGTACTGGCCGATGAATGAGGAGTATTTCTGGCACACTCTGCACCGCTTCGGCAGATGCCTCGGTCATGTGACAGCTGCACTTGTAGATTACCCATTTACCAATAGCCTGCATTCGGTGCAATGGCTCAGTCGCCAAAAGTTGCCTCTCTACATTCTAATTGGAATGCCTTGACATTTTCACAGGAGTGAAATAAAGAATATAGAAATAGGTGGTTGACTGTCATTTAATCACATTACCATTAAACAGGAATACAATTTACTTATAGATGACATTTGAAGTGCATGTGATTTCACAGAAAGGTTGTTAGATGGCGGTTTAATTACAATGGAAGGTGTATCACTAAGGACCTAAATCCTTTGTGACACCGTGATTTTTCTTAAAGCGTTGGATCTGATAGAAGCAATGCTGGCCTTTAAAGACATTTAATCATGGGATGATTCACAACAGATATAACCAAAAGTTAGATTTATGAGGGTTTCTCAGGGAGTAACGTATTTTTTGAGTTGTTCTTTCAGTCATAGTTACATACATACTTTCTAGGTATAGAAGATGGTAGGGGCCCATTTGCAAAGGTCTTTTGTATATGGACTCCTGGAAGCTATTAGGCGCAGCCAGGTCCTCACCCAGAGAAGAAATGCATGTTTGGAAAATGATTATAAAGATGATGCTAATTCTGTAGCTCAGGGTTTGTGTTCTCCTTATTAGGGCGACAATAGCATTAGTGAACACTGTTATTTCTTTCCAAAAACTGCCTCCTCCTGCTGATTTCATCATATTTCAGTTTGAGTAAGAATCATTTCCATTGGCAACTGAAAGGTTAGGAAGAATGGCGTGGATGTGTGTATTATGCAGTGTTGGGAAGATTACTTTGGAAATGTAATTTCTTACAATTACAAGTTACTCTATTTAAAATTAGAGATGGGCGTTATACTTTATATTTTATTTATTAAGCTAACAAATACAGATGGAAAACATGTATGACAAAAAATATTTAATTAGGTTACTACGACCATACATAACGTACTGTTCTACCTCATTTGTTTTAAGCGTTTTTGAGGCATTTGCAGTTCAATATGAATATCTTTAAATCAAGTATACACAGGTGGCGAATGCTTGAAATCCGAACAGTTTTTCTCCCATTGGTGTCAGCGCAGTTACACTGTTGCCACGGCAGCCCCTCTTGTATCACAAGCCGCAGCAAGTTCGCAAAAGAGTCAAATTGAGTTAGCGACTCCCAAATCATCAATTGCATTGCTTTGCCTCGCAGTTGCGTGCGCGTTATTAAATGGGATTTTCCATTAAACGCTACTCCCACCTCAAAACTTAATTTTACATAGATTGCAAATCGCTGTGCTACTGGTTTCTGTTAAAAGCGTGTAATACTCCCAGATCTGTCACGTCTTATCTGATTGCCCTCCTCGTACTGCGAAGGGTATGCGCATGACGTCACAGCAGGTGGAAGTCACTGTACTCGCATCCACTGAGTAGCAAAAAAGACTGAGGGGCAGCAATAGCGTTCGATTTGAATGCCGCAAAAACACATGTAAAATGGGAAAGAGCTGTCATGCGATTGATTGCCTAAAACTAAATAAGTAAGTATAGGACATGGATCGGTCACGCATGGCCGATACCCGATCCGTCAAATAGGCCTGGATTGGCGCCGGTACCGATCCGAATATCGGTATCGATGCATCTCTATTTAAAATGTAATAGTAATGTAACTATTTCAATTACTATATGAAAGTAATGTAACTACATTTGATTACTTTTTGATTACTTTTCTAAATTATGAATAAATATTCTCAATCATTAACCATTTTGAAATGTTGTAACCTGGCAGTGTTTATCTTACAGCAGCACTAAACACTGACTACTGTCAAACTCCTTTCAAAATTGATGAATTTAATAAATATACCAAACATACCATACATACCATATAGGCCTAATAATGATTTTAAACAATGGCTTAAGAATAGATCCTCGCTTCATACTCAGTGAAAACTCAGATTCCCTCAGTGTAACAAGTCATAACATTAATGTTACATAAAATGTACCTAAAATTTCAAAACAAATTGTTAAAACTCAGCCTTCAGTTGTTAAATTCTAATTTATGTTCATAATATAAACTTTCTGGTAGTCAAAACAGGATCAACTAAGAGTGATTTGACCACTCCGTGACGCTTCAAGATTACATTATAATACAAACATTTTATATACTTGTGAAAATAAATGGTTCCATTTTACTTCTGATCTGAACAGTTCTTGCATCAGACAGAATATTCAATTTTAGCTGACTGTGTAATCACTTACTCTGTTTAAGTCAATTTATCAATTACAAATCACAGCGTAGCCTAAAAGTGTCCTCACAGCACTGTAAAATATAATGGGTTAGCAGTGTGTTAGCTGCATCGCCCCAAGGTTCAGCTAGTTAGTGAATTTGCAAAACTCAATACGACATAGCATGTCGGGAGTGCTAATATCAGACCTAACATAAATTACCAATGACCTTAGAATATTGAAAAAGGACGGTACATTTTCTGTCAACGGGATCAGAAGTGCCAGTGTGGCTTTACAGTAAAGCACGGTACACACTCCGCGATTCGCTGTCGGTGTTTACGCATGCATGTTTAGATTTTGTTTTGTTGTCCTATGCGCCGTATCTTATGATTGAGTTGGTGTTGTCGTCGTACAGTCTGCATACCTGTCATACCCAAGATTATTAGATCCGTATCGCACAGTGTGATCGGTAACGATTTTATAAGTTTGCTGAAATCACACAGTGTGTACCGGGCATTACACATTAGAAGCATGGTGTGGCACGCTGAAGGTAGACATGTCTTCCTGCCTTGTTTAATATGATTGTTTGCAATTACAGTAAGCTGCACTTACCTCTAGATGTTTCCATAGGTTGGACATGGACTGTTTAGATGTGGACAACATCTTTACAGCCGGTAAATACGCATTGCATTGCAGTTATATTTGTGCCTTTTCCGTAATGTATCGGAAATGCTTTTATATATATATATATATATATATATATTTCCAGCAATGGAATGCATTCCTTTCCTTGTCTGCCATTGCCTGCAACAGAAACTCAGATCAGTCAGGCAAGTTAATTAGCAGAATTGGCGCTGCAAATGTAGATGCGACAGGATAACCAATCAGAAGCATCGAAAAGTTTCAAACTTTCGGCTGTGGCGGGAAATAGCAAAGGATGATATTTTGCATAAGAAAACCATGAAAAGGAATAAAAAATACTGTTATTAAAGGTATTAGCGAGTTTTTGCATGCAATCTTATGATGTAACTGTCATGATCCACCCTGTCCGATCCTCCCGTGTGCCACGCCCACCTCATTTCCTCGTGTGATGCCCCAATCGTGATCACCTGTGTCCTGTTAATCCCTGCCTAGCCTGTGTATTTAGTCTGCATCTTTCCCCAGTACGTCAGATCCGTCATTGTATTGTTGCTGATGTTCATACCTGTCTGCCCTTTCCTGCTATTAAACCCCGTTTCTCTGTCCATCCGGCTCTGCTCGCCTGCTTGCCCGCTCGCTCGCCCGTCGAACGTGACATAATGACGGATCTCCACACGGAATCACCGCAGCAGACCGAGGACCTGCGTCTCGGACTGCTGCAAGAGGTGATTTACTGGCTGTCCCAGCCTGAGGTCCAAGAAGACCTCATCGCCCGGGACTTAGCCAGCCAGAGTGGGGACCTCTTAAAGGAAGTACCCCCCCCCAGAGACGCGTACCCCCTTCAAGAGGTACGTGACAACCTGCAGCAGCTAATCGGGAGGAATACAGAGAAGCGGCTCCAGCCGCTCAACCTCTCCGCGACAGCCCCGCCCGGATCGACCAGCCAAAGCCGGAGGAAGAGGCGGAAAAGGCACAGACCGGAGCACGCTCCGACGATCCGTTTGGGGACTTGCTATCTCGCCGCAGCCCCTCAGTCCGTGGAATGTCTGGAGGAGAAGGAACCCCTCCTGACCCAGCAGCCCCAGAGGTACGCTACAGCCCCGCAGCCACCAGCGCCCCAAGTGCATATATTCCAGGGGGACCACCTGGAGTCTAGGGGAATCAGGTCCGTCTTGGACTCTATTCCGCAGGTTCCGCGCTCCCTTAAGGGGACCACGCAGAGCTGGGAGGCGGCAACCCTGGACGAGCTGGTTGAGGTGCCCGACCTCTCGCCTGCCGCCACGCTAGCGGCTGAAGCGTCCCCCTGCAGGCCGCATGCCCGCGCCCGCCGAGGTGCCCCTTGCTGACCGCACGCCTGCGGACACCACAGCGCCCGCTGAGGCGCCTCATGCTGGCCGCTCACCTGAGCCTGACCTTCCCTGCTCGACGGACCAGCACGAACTTCCCTGCTCTCCAGACCAGCCCGTCCAGCTCGCGCCTCCGCCCGCTGCCCTGACTGTATTCCCCGAGGAGGTCCCAGACTATGGGACTACAGCTTCTTCCTCCAGAGAGGAGGAGGAGCTTGAGTGGGACCCCTCGGGGACCTCTCTCTGGACTTCCACTCCCAGGCCTTTCCGGGATCAACGCCCAGGGAAACCCCGCCTGTCAGTGTCCCGTAAGGGACGAGGACACAGGCGTCGTGCCCGGGTCCCGCCCGCCCTGCCCCCTGGCTCGCCCTCGTGCGCCTTGGCTGGGGCTCCGGGGCCGCCTGCGGCTCCTGCGGCT
>JAODKF010000018.1:21347182-21365657 GCA_026779585.1 Mormyrus proboscirostris
CCCCCCCCCCCCCCCCCATGTCATCTCGCACCATCCCACACACGGAATGTGCATAAAACATAAATGCTTTCAGAGTGGTCTCTGATACAGTGTTTACGGCAGATGACATAAAAGTAACCCTGTGTGCTCCAGGGGATTAATAACTCAGTTTCAACAACTTTATTTGGTTTTAGTTATTTATTTGTTTGCATTTTGTGCGACAGCCATTTGATTTAATTTGCAGCATTACATAAGTCTTTAAAAAGGTAAGACAGCCCAGGGGCCTGGTGTTCCATCCAGTAAAATAATAAAAAATGAGAAGTTCAGAAAATATCATTAAAAAATGCTTCATTTTCTGTAATGTTTAATTATAACATAGATCCAGATACACTAGGGGACAGACAATAATATACAGGGCGTAAATGTATGTTTTGAGTATATTTTGTCATTTTGGATGAATCATGGTTACTTTGTTCAAAGTTCACCTCATGTTGCTTGTATTTATTTATTGCTGCATTTTCACACTTGTTGTTTTGCCTTTGACTCTCAGATATGGAGCCGCACAAGCACATTAGCTGTCTTATGAAGATATCCTTGTTAAATACAAGTACTGCCTCTAGGGCTTCAGAAATGCTAATTGCATGCTAATGTCATGGCACAAAGCCAAACCTATACACCCAGGGTGTAGTTGATTGAGGCGCGTAGTCATGGGACATACTTCATTGGACTCCGTCTGCACTGGAAGGGTAGGTGTTCTATAGAGAGGGGATAGCTGACACTTGTCAGTGGGAGAGTTAGCTGTCTCCAGTCTGGAGTCTGCTGAAGCAATGGCTTCGGCCCATACATACGAATGTGTCAAAACCATATTAGGACTCAAATAACTAGGGGGGCCACTGCATGTTTCTGAGAGCAGGTGTGTCTTATTGGGTTAAGCCTCTTTGCCTGTGATCAGAAGGTTGCTGGTTTGAGCCCAGCCTCACCTGAATAGTCAGATGCCCATGGATCTTAACTACCAGCTCCATGTGTGCCCTATGCTGCCAAACCTGCTCTCACCAAAATGATAAATCTTATATTTGCCATTTACACAAGTATGACAGGTACATTGGGATTCCTCTCTTTGCCTGCCCCATCTGGCTCTCCACAGCTTGGGGGTCACAGCGCAGAGTCAGGCCACATGCAACGTCCCTGGAGCTGGCAGTTAAGGGCCTTGCTCAAGGGCCCTTAGGTACATAACTGTTCTGTAGGGGCCACGGCTTGAACTGACCCTCTGACCATAGGCACAGAGACTTAGCCCAGCTAATCATGGTTGAGTTAGGGACTGTCTGAGACTTACCTGCCAAAGCTATCTTGAAAACTACAGTTCGTGGCCATGAACTGTGAACTCTAAATGAATTTAAAATGTTTGTTTAGACATTACGAGAATTACTATTTCACATATTGTGCATATGTATGAATGTGACACTTGATGACGACTTAGCTATTGATATGCATAGATAATGGGGGTTGGGGGGGGGTTCTGATTTTTTTCTCCAAAGCTGTCCTGAACAGGCACCACACCCATGGTGCATGTCCACCTGCTATAGACGTCACTCTGTATATCACTCTGTATCACTCTGTGCTGCATCTGTGCCTGGAGACCAATGAATTACAGTTCAGCTGTCGATTAATTGGGGCAGTAGTGCGGCGATTAGCACCTTTGCCTCACACCTCTGAAACCAGGGTTTGAGTTTACACCCAGACTCCATGCATACCTCACAATCCAGAAGCATGATATGTGCGTTGGTGTCCCATCCTGGGTTGTTCCCTGCCTTGTGCCTGTAGCCCCCAGCACAGTTACTGGAGCCCAGTGACCCTACATAGTACAAAGTGGGTAGAGAAAATGGATGGATGTTTTATTAATGTAATTCATTGCAAGCTGCATGCCTACCTGGCTGGACCTAGGATGAAATTAATGCAGAAAAATTATACATTAACAGGCTTGGCAATTCTAAGACAAGTTAGCTCACCTCAGCAGTCCCAGGTAAAATGGGGATTGATGGCATTTATGGGTCAGCAGCAGACAGTGTTACTAGCTCCTAAGCAGGGAAAAAATAAACAATGTGAAAAATGTGGATGGGGCCAGAAAGAGGCAGAGGTGAGGGGGTCGGGACAGGGAGTTATTATCCAGGTACTGAGTCTGTGTGTGAATCAATGAGAGGATGGAACCACATGGAGTCTTGGACAGAGTCATGCTAAACAGAGCAGTAGGTGAGCCTAGAACTGGACAAATTACAGGCCCCACCAGCCAAGTCCTGTTATGATCACATCTGAATAAAAGGCGGTTTAAAATAACAGCTTGGCTTGGAAAGACAATGACAGTATATTTTTTGTGATGGTATCTAACACTCCTCAGTGATAATATTGGAGAGGAAAACATGGTAGAAATGAATGGTCCAAATGCAAAGGAGAAAAAACATGACATAAACAGATGGAATGCTAAAATTACTGTAAAAGTACTGTTTTGTATTTGTGGTTCATTTCAAACTTTCAGGCTCTGGAGGCAAAGACATTGTTTACCATTGGCTGCAGTGAATGATTTCCACTGAAACACATGTTGTGGTTATTCATTTTTCTAAACAGATTTCCTCATCCACAGTAACATTTTCATGAAATTTAAACATGTCATGTTTTTCACTGATATCGCTAAATTTTCCATGGATCCAGCATTAACCTTAAGGTACCTGTACCTGACCGTGTGATTGGACCGAGTTCATCAGTTCTGAGGCACTCAGTAGCTAAGTAATTTCGCGAATCATTTGAGTCAAGGCCTAAACGCCAGTAATTTGTAAATATATTAATTCATTTATTACTAGACATTAAACATCTTAAACTACTAATATATTAGTATATTTAAGTCATTAAATGATGTACATTCCCATTGAAAATTAGCCGTGATTATGAAAAATGCATTACATTTTCAAACAGGATTTAATCAGCCTTCTATTTCCAAAAGGAAAATGTGAATGAAAAAATGTACTGAAACTGGAAAGTGCACTGGAAAGTGCAGAACCACGGTCAGCTTTGACATCCTCATGTAGGTGACCATGAATTCTCGTGACTCACAACAATGTCAGAAAACCTGCAATATTCCTGGACTGAGGAAGTCATATTGCATTTGAAATATAACAGCAAATATCACATTTGCTGTGGTGTGCCATTAAAATATTAACTGTAACTACATTTAAAATAGTGTACCATTAATGTTTTGCAAAGGCAGACTGGTAAATTACATTACCAGGCAAGTGATTTTAACGTATTCTGTCCATATGTGTGAAATCTCGCCCAGCGAATTAATTGTAGGGAAGTACAGTAAGTGTTTCACAAAACTACATGGAATGCAGCCTTCCCTGATGGCTGGTTAAGGGGAAGGATCAGCACAAGCAAAGCAACATGAGACACTAACTTTATTTAGCTCCAATGCCTCTATTCTCAGCAATAATCAAGAAATATCATGTAGTTGGGAAAATAATTGGTTTTATAATCTATGAATTAAATCACAGACAAAAGTGCTGAGGAAATATCAAAACATGATTAAGCTGACTAGGTTTGAAATTACACAACAGTGTAGGTTCACAGAAATAATTGCTTGTAGTCATAGGTTTCTATAGTTAATTTGACATGATAATAAAATAATTATGGCTGTTTTTCCTCTTTTTTGTTCGGTTGGGTACCGCGCAAAGCAGAGTACATTCTTAGTGGTGCCTTTTATTTTATTCATGGCCTTCTTTCCTTAAAAATTCTTTCCATAATGAATGATTTTCAGTAATTAAAAAAAAAATCTACTGTAATAAACGCTTGCACATTGCTCAATGTGTAAATACTTAATTTACATAAAAATAACAGGTGACTTGCCCTTATTATGATGTAACAAAGGATATATTTCAGAATGCATTGCTGATGAAGATGGAAAGGTGGTAGACATCAGCTT
Source organism: Mormyrus proboscirostris (assembly GCA_026779585.1). Taxonomy (NCBI): domain Eukaryota; kingdom Metazoa; phylum Chordata; class Actinopteri; order Osteoglossiformes; family Mormyridae; genus Mormyrus; species Mormyrus proboscirostris. Next base: position 21,351,129 of record JAODKF010000018.1, read on the forward strand.
TACACAAAAGTACTCTTTCTCATTGGACCCCTAGTTGAAATGCAATAATATTTCCAATAATTGACACACTAATAGATTCATGTCGCCTCATTAAGTGCTGTAAGTAATTAACTGTCTTATGTATGAGAATGAATGTGAATCTCAGTGACCATGCTGGGCAATTATGAATTGTTTTTCAGGAGCATTTGTAAATCCCTTTGGCTCTCTCTACAGCTTGCAATGCATTCTACCAGCATCTCTCCAATACTCCTTTAGGTACCGAGGCATGCCTGTGAACAGGACCATGTAGGCCTGCTGAAGGGATTTACCTCACCTATATGATTGCCTTATAACTGACTTTGCTCCCTGCCTATGAGGCTAACCTGAGGCTCCCAGAGGGAGGACTAATTAGCATCGCTAACCATACGGCACGTACAGCGCACCTCTGGTCCAAGCATGAACACTGACGCTGTATAAGGGTGGGCAGAGGGTATTAGCTGGCAAACGCTGGGGATAAGTATCACAAGGGGCATGCTAAGGAACGCTGGCCAGGAGACTAGAGGAACTCTCTCCAGAAGGACCGATGAAGCACTCTGCAGAAGGGCTCAGAAGACCCCTATGCATAAGGACGAAAGTAACACTATGCTGAGTGGCTAAAGTAACACTCCCCAGAGGTACAATACAAATAGCTCTGTCATGAATATCATACTCCGAAAACAAGGGAGATGACAGACGGATGCCAATGGAACTAAAGGATGGCTGATTTTGGAGTTTGCCAGCTCAGTAGATAGACGCAAACCACTTGAAGATCCCTTTGTGGGAAGCAAAAATTAAGAAGAAGGGTTGTGGCGAGGGTAAACCTGACAGCCATTATTTAGCTCATTTCTTCAAGATGGTTTAATAATCCTGAATGGCCTGTTGACTAAGAACATGGCTGGCATGCAGATGCTCCCAGGCACAGTTTCTATCCACCCTGCATAGATGTCATAGCTATCATCAAACACAGTGCTTACTCAGGCTGTCTGCGTTTTATGGCCACTGCGGTAAAATGTGTAGATCTAGAGCACTCTTAAGCTCAGCTTTACTGTCGGCTGTCCAGGTTACCGTCCAATCTCCCTCTAAGCACAGCTGCCGCAGAGTCGAATAAACGCCATGCAGCAACAGTGTGCAGAGGTCATGAAGTGTTTGAAAGGAATGAATTTTGTCCTAAAAAAGGTCCTTAAAGCACGGATTTAGCATGGGCCGCCGAAAGAGTTACACTGAGTCTGAAGTTCAGCTCTATAATGCTGACGACTGATTTTCTGTTGAGTGTGACATGCAGAGGAGCTCGTCGATTGGCCTTGACAACACCTTCAGGAAGAAAGCAGAGGTTTGACTGGTTCCCTGAAATGAACACGTGAGGTGTAAACTTAGCTACTTTGTCTTGTGATTTGATTGGTGATTTACTTAAGGTCGTTCATGAGGCAAAACCCAGAAATGACTAAACCCTTGTGCGGCTTAAAATTTGCACTACATATTCCGCTGTAGTATGCAATTTAAGAAACCACATCCTAGTGTACTTCATGACCCATCCAGTACGTAGGTATGGTATATATTACAGTTACATATAATATCTACATGACATAAATCAAGTGGGTCTTCCGATTTATGACAATGTGTGAAATGAGGTGCCAAAGGGACCATAAGGCTGATTGTTAGGGAGCTGTTAATGTTTAACTGACAAGCGGTTATGGATCTCTGCTCCATCGCAGTGGCACATCTTTTAGTGTTGATTATAAACCTCACAGGTCGCTAATTAAACAGTGGGTGCAAGCTGCGTTCTTTAAACGACTGAGCACTTCCTTACTGATCGTCACCGCCTGCCACTGAACATGCCCCGGCTATGAAAGCGGAGGGGCAGATCTACTTATTGGGCAAACCCGCAATTCAAAACGACCTTCTGGCCGAAAGTCACAGTAATTGTGATTTTCACGGGTCTTTAACCTCTTCCTCTGTTCATCTCTCACTACTTCATCCACAAAGTTAACTTTAGTTATGTTCTGTATCTTTTTTCTTTTCAAAAATATAATTTGACTTTGACTATGACAGAGCGTATATCTTTACTGGTGGATAATATATGAACAGGAAGTGATGTCGTAAACAGACCCTTCATGAAGTATTTCATAAAATTGCCCTCCATCCAGTTAATCTCCTCTTCTCACGTTGTCCTATGGAGTTTTTTTTATTCCAAGATTTTTCATAGCAGACACCATCTGCCATGACCTTGATACTTTTTACATTATATTTTAGTCACACGCATGTTTTCAAACAAAGATGCCCATTGTACTTAACGCTCAGTGGCATAACCTGCCATGACTCTTCGAAGACAAAATACAAAAGAGAAATAAACCTAAACGATCTGAATAAAAATCAATGTGGTCTGTGTACAACTGGCTATTGGCATTCTGCAGTAATGACAATGTAAGTAGCACAAACGGGGAAGAGCGGCGGCCTTGCCCTTCACTCTGAGCATCATGTGAATTCTGAATGGTCCCACCTTAGTCATGGAAAACACTAACAGACCAGACTGGATGTGCAAGCATGCTTCTGATAGGACCTGTAAAGGATTTTGACCATATTTATTTTATAGCGTTATTGATCTGAGTGCTTGAGGATCTCAGCTCACAGTGTCTGTTGTAGTGAATTATACATGGCTCAATGCTCCTGGTCACAAAATTAACAAGCCTTCAATAAAACAGTGAAATAAGCACCTCTGGCTTTGAGACAAACATACAGAAATGTTGTGGATTTTTCCGGAATATGTGCTCTCCACTGTCCAAGCCGTCAGCGCTTAAGGAATCTATTCATACACAGAATTTGGCTCCCCATCCATCACTGTTTTCAACACAAAAATGGTCTGAATGTAACAGACTTATTGTCTTTGTCACTCTGAAGTATTAATGAACGTGATGTTCAGATAACAAGGATTAATGTCAGCCAACCTTTCAGCACTTGCCATAAAATTGATCAGCACAGAAAAGAGAGCAAAACATCAATTTTCATACATTAGTACATTTTCTGCAGCTGGATAACAGAATATGCACTTCCATACACTATATACACATACAATAAAGCATGTGTATATGTTATTTCATATGGAAATCACACTTATACAAGACCCAGGTTTCTGGAACAATTTTGTTATCAATCAATGCACCGGTGCAATTTCTGGTGTAGGTTCTGTACAGTGTTATTTTTTGTCTAGTGAGCTACATTTGTACAGTTTCATTATACTGACACAGGCCAGAATAAAGCAGGCTGTCATTCTGATGCATACACAAATGCAGCTGTGTACACAAACAGATGCACTGCAGGAAAGTCTTCCTAGCTTTCAATGCCGTAATGTGAAGGCATTAGCAAAACACCAGCTTTAAATAAGACGACATGGGCAATTTCTGCAGTGAAAAGCAAGATTGTTTTTAAACCTGTAGGGAACATCAGTGAGAAATTGCAGAACTCCTGATGAAACAAACAAGGCATCAGGCCTGAGCTTGGGGGGGTGGGCTAAATAATCTCACTGAGGGCCAGCAGACAGCAGGGGCAGTCATTGCGTCCACGATGGCGATTCAAACACACGCCGTTATTCATGAGCGAGATCAGACGCATGGCCTTTGTGAGAATCACCACCCGTGTCTGCTGTACGCCAACCACGACGCGTCCTACACAGGGCCGCTACTGCCCTTCTGAGCATGTCAGACACAGGAAAAATTGGAGATTGGGTGGACTGAAGCACTGGGACATCAGTGTAGGCAGCTCAACATTTTTCACTTTAGTAGAGGATGCCTGTGTTTTAAAATGATGACTAGTTACATCTCTTCCCATTGATTAGATTTCACCCTGTCCTGGACTACATAAACTGGCAGTGAAAGATTATGTGATTTGTGTATTTCCTGTCTAGGTAGGTCTTGGTAAGTGAAAATCAGTTTGCTACTCCAAACAGCCATCATACGGAATCAACTGAATAGATTAAGCATCAGGCAGGCTGTGTGTCTCACCATATGTATGTGTGTTTAAGCGATTTTAAATGTGGTGTGATTGATGATGCCAGGTTGCAGCATCTCAGAGTCTTTCTTAGCATTTTTACCAGGGTCAGAGGAGAACGGCCAGATTCAGTAAAGCTAGCAGGGAGACCACAAGTGCACAAGTAACAGCTCAATACAACAGGGGTGTGTGGCAAGACCTCTCTGAACATACGAGGCCTCTGCTTTTAAAGCTGTTCTGGAGCCAGTATTGGGTCCTACCTCCTACTAGCTAAATGTACTTAATAAGGTGGCCACTAAAGCTCTGTATATTTCAAACAAAACTGATAGAATTGACGTCATAAGAGCCTGCGCAAGGTGCCCAAAGCAAACTTTTTCATTTGTTCAGATCCCACGCATTGTCCACCATTGCCTGACATAATGAAACACCGGTCAGCAGGACTGATTATGCAGTTGCTTTGCACCGCACTACACTTTAAGTATCGTAAATTAATATGTTTATCTGTGTATTTCATTGTAGATGTCATAATTGCTCGCAATGGAATGCATGTTCCATTAGCATGTAACTGTGTCATGTCAATTTTTGACTTTACTGTATGTGCCACTGCTGGCATTAGATCAATAATGTTTGCTAATAAACTGAGCAACTTCAATTTCAAGAGCTGTCATCTGCTTTTTAAAATTGACTCACTCACTCACCATATTATGTTTGTTTGCACTCTCTGTTTGTGGGTCTGCTGCATCAAAATCATTCTGTGCCCTCTAGGATTGTGAGGTGACAGAATAAACACAGTGGCCGCGTTGTTTTCAGCATGCGACAGATTGTTCACAGCAACCTGTTTGATTTTGTTTCGATCAGATGTTGTTTGAATTATACGGCCACCTTAAGTGTATGTAACTAAAAAAAAAAGAAACCTTTGTAAAAGTTGGATTCTCTTTGTGAATGATCATCATGTTTTCGCTTTGAATGCGGTCAGCTAAAGTTAAGCTGCCTCTACCAGGGCATTATTAATGCAAGCCGAAAAGGTGAAAAAGAGAATGCTAATCAATTTCTGAAGTCTGCATTTAACACTAATATAATGCAAACGATAGGTAAAGATAAGCATATAAGTCTAAAGTGACAGTCTAGTGTCATCGTGTTTCCCCTCATAACGGCAGCGAAGGACGGTCCGCATTGGCCACTTCATGCCACTATATGGAAAGCGACAGTGAAACTACAGTCTGCAGACACGGCACCACTACTCGTTAATTTATTTGCTGATGAAGTCCTTCATCGCAGGGCATCTGTTCTCTATCCATCTCGTGCAAACAGTGGCTCATTCATTACACATCACTGGGAAGTGGGACCCGTTCACGTGCCGCCATTAATCTGTCACTAATTATCTTGCTGCTTATCCATCTCTTCTTTGGGCCTGAAGTTTGTTGGTCTGAAGTTAAGAACTGGACAACGCCCAGTAATGTGCTGCAATGTATGATTCAAATGGGGTTTCTGTGCACAAAAATGTTACACATGCATTGCAGAGACCATTGCCCATGAAGGAAAGCACAATATGCATTGGCCGCTCATTGGCTTCTTGCACAGGTCAATATTTTGGTTGAAAAATACTGTATGTTTTTTTTCTGGTTTTGCCAGAATGAGACCGTTGCAAAATAAAATGCGTCCTACCTCTTGAAGTTGGTGTTTAATTCAAGTTAACAAAGAGCCTTTAAAATGTCTCTGGATTGCACCCCCCCCCTTCTGAAAAGGGTGACCTGCCTTCACAATAACCTCTGCAAAATTATCTTGTGTACAGGAAGGCAAGAGGAGCTTTGCAGGGATGCAAGCGCTTAATCGCATGTGTGTTTCCTCTCACCCTTGCTGCGCGGCCTGTTAGGATCTTGAATTGTGCGCGCTATTTCCCCTCCCCATGCCGTGCCATCTGCATACGCCACTCTGGCCCCCTCCCAGAAGGCCTTCTCCAGCCGGCCTGCCCCGCGTTCCAGGATGCTGGCGACACACAGGAAGTGATCCGGGCCAGGTAGGGGGAGGAGGGAAATGGAAGGCGAAATCTCAGCATGCGATTGGACTCCTGGCGGATACCCAGGAAATAAGGGGCTTTTGTTAAGTTACCCCTCCGAAAGGGTCACGGAGAGTCATTGCCACAGCCCCCGCTGTTTGCCCGGGACAATGTGAGGTGGGGGGCTGCACACGATGAAGGTAGAAAAGCCGTCGAGGCACCGACAGCCTTAACTGAAAATCGCTCGCCAAAGAAGCAGCGTTTTGGCATCCCCACCACTGTTAAGCTTTATTTAGATGGCCATAATTATAAGACTAACATCATCCTATTTTCCTCTTGCCTGATAAGAACAGCCATTTGGTGGAAAGAAAATGAACACAGAGTTTTAATTTGTAATTAGAGCGAGTTGAAATGTGCAGGCCAGGCGAAACGTCTGTTCCCGTTCCTGGGAATGTTATCATTCATGTGTATGTGATCAAGCCCCCATCCCAATCAGACGGGAGCTCAGCGCAGACCGGGGACTGGATTCCATCTTCTCCCGTACAACAGCACCATATGTGCACATTTCACAGTGGATTTCCAGCACCTCAGATCACAGACACCGTCAGCCTCTCCCCATTAATGCATCTGTCAAACGCTGATGCCATGCCAGGCCCCTGAAGCCCCCGCTAAGCCCCAAATCCTCTCTCCGCCGCTCCGCTCTTTCTCCCAGTGGCAAGGTCTGCCACTCATTTAATGTCGTTATTGATAATTTTGTTGTTATTTAAATTATCTTTGTCACGATTCCTTTTCTTTTTTATCGAGTATCAAGGAGATTCCCAAGGTTACTTCATTTTTGGTTTGTTAATTTTATAATGATTTCGTTTTACTCGACCTGGAGCGCAGGGACACTGACAGCACCTATATAATCCCTCAGCGTTCTTCCCGTATGGATGAGCCTAATAACTAAGAGGTTTGCTCTGCTACTCAAGTCGCAAAATGATCTCACTTTTGTTTCGATGAAAAGTAACGCCTTTCCGCTCACTTCAGAATAAGCAAGTTATTCAGCAACAGACTGCAGCTGGTGGCTGAAGCTCACATTGCAGATGACATTCTGGCAGAAGGTTCCACGGGCTTTTACAGGGATACACGGTATGAAAAAAAAACTCATACAGTTAAAGTCAAAAAGTGAAAGAAAAGAAAAATTAAATGAAGGAAGCCTTATCCTCTCCATCATTGATGACTATGGAAGCCCGATGCGGGGGAATGACTGGTCCTGTGAGGAACACGTTGAAGATGCAGTGTGTCCTCATGGAGGACTCTGCCGTTGTGTGCGGTTTCTTTGGTGATGCGATGTGTCGTGCTCGACCAGCGTGGGGCCCCTCGTGGTGCGGCGTCGGGCTCGGTGATGGGGCCTGAGATGGCTCGCCGCGTCCACGGACAGCTTGGTGAACAGCGTGTGCTCTAGCCTCCCCCACCTCCCCGCGAGTCGCGCAGTGCGGGGCATCTGTGCTTCATGGCTGGGCCCGTGTGGCGAGCCGGCGGTCTCAGAGGCTCCTCCGCGGCCGGCCGCGCCACTTCCGTCGTCTCCATCTCGTTTGTCCGCGGCGTGTCTCCAAGGGCCCCCTGGCGTGGGGCCTAACCGAGCGGAAATGCCATCTGATCGCCAAGCTCGTCCAGCGAGGTGAAGCACGGGCCAGTACCTGCTCTGTCCACCACTCTCCTTGCATTTTCAGGTGACCGTGAAATGCAGAGTGGGTATGTTCCACTGGCAACCCCCCAGGTGGGGACTCTCCACTGATTCTCCACTGAGTGGGGGCACTGCACTGACAATCCCTTGAGTGGGGATGATCCACTGATTCTCCCCTAAGTGGGGACACTGCACTGATACTCCACTGAGTGGGGATGTCTTAGTATTGCTTTACCTAGCAGCATTGTCAAAGAAGCTGATGGTTTACGCTACAGTGATACTTCACCAAGCAGGGATGCTTCACTGACACTTACCCGAACAGAGATGCTTCACTGATACTCATTGAGCAGGAATGCCTCCTGATACTCACTGAGAAAGGACACTTAGGGATGCTTCACTGACACTCACTAAGTAGGGATGCTTCACTGATTCTTTACTGGTCAGGGATGCCTTACTGATCCTTCACAGAGTGGGGTTGCTTCAGTACATCAAATGTCCTGAAACTGCCTAAACACTGTAAGTGTGCTCCCTTTGTCAGCTTTTGTTCTTGGTGTGAATGTCTTTCCCCTTCACCGCATTGCTGTTATCTCAAGCAGGCTGATTCCACACCTCACTCTGAACTTCCCATACACCTGCCCACATTGTTACTTCATTTTTTCATGTTTATTTTTGTTTTTATAATTTAAGGGGCAGTGAGGTGGATCTTACCCATTACCCAAAGTCAGTGTAGAAGAAGCATACTGCATTATATTATATTATATTATATTATATTATATTATATTATATGCTAGTTACCGGTACTGTATTGCTGATGCACTATGTTGTATGTATTTTGCATTGTGCTATACCTTGGTTTTAATGTATTATTGATATATCTAGATACTGCATATTTTTAAAAAGAACGCACCTTTCCATAGTGATATGGCAGTCCACTGTCTTCTACATGTCACACAACACGCTTGAGTGGCAGTGAGTCTGCCTACTTTGTGCCGTTATTTCGGTGAATATATCAGCAGTCTGTGTGTATTTACCTTTCACAGAGTTTTCACAAAATGTCTCCAAAAAGTCTGTAACTTCTGCAAAACCAACATTGTCGGTAAGTCAGTAAGCTCCGTCAGAAACACCTTTTTCTGTCTTTTTTGGCACCAAAACTTTTTGTTTGTTTGTTTCTTGCCTGTTGTCTGAGTTTTGGGTTTTTAGGATATCAACAACTACTAACCAACCAATGGAAATTGTTATAATAATTATTACATAGATATTACTAGAGAGAGGGGGGCAGGGGAGGGGGGGTTGAGAATGTAGCAAGCTGCGGTGTGTTGCTGGGCTGGGAAACCCTGCGCCTGTGACTGTCACTCCCGAGGCCGGGCCGTACCCCCCTCCCCTCCCAGTCCATGGCGCTTTGAAAACTTTGTGCTCGCAACCACATCTGTGGAGATGCTGTCTGCGATGAGAGCGAACAGCTGTTTAAATTAAATGCAAGAAGGAGATCGGTAAGTTTGAGCAGACAGGTTTATTGAAGTGATATAGCCTGTCAGTCTGATGGAAGACAAGGCAGAATTAGTTCCCTTAAAGGGAAAGTGTCGCTTTGTTTTATTCAGGTTTTTACTTTGATATGCACTGAAAGTTAATCTCATACATATTATATGCATCTGCAAGGATTTCATATGGCACAACCATTAATCTTTAAAACATCTCTCTCCTTCCAAACAATAATAAGAATCTAATTTATTTAACAATCTGATCAACAGATTCCTTTTGGATCTTTGTGTACAATGAATATTCGACCATTAATAAAGCCACAGATTAGTAATTGTAATGACAGGTAAAATGCAGGACACTGATTTTCCCTGAAAACATGACTGCAGAATAAATGGATTTAGGCTGTTTTGCACAGAATTGCTGGCAGCCCTTTTGAAATGGAATATTGTAATTTTTTTCCACCAGCAGCCAATCAGGGAAGGCCCTCCAGACTTCACAACTTGATTTAGAAGTAGCTGGAGGGTTGATCTGCTTCATTTTTAAAGAAATCAGAGTTATAGCCAGCATTGCATATATGTGTTTATGTGTGGTCTTCACCAGTGCCTGCTGTGTCCTTATTACAGATTTATCCTTTGTCTGCTGACCAACTTAATGTCAGTTTTCAGCTGCTCAGAGAGCACTTGAAACATTATTCATTTCAAAAACAGATATCAAGTTCCGCCTAGAGCTGTAGCTAAAGATTATTTCTACTTTCTCAAAATATATCCTACATTTTACTAATTTAAAAAATGCATGAAAAACATCTTGCTTAAAAAAATATACTGAGCAAAAAATGTAATCGCAAAGCTTCATAAATCAGGAAGTTTATTATACTTTTATACTGACATTGCTATCACATAAAAATTTTATATAGCATATCAAACCATGAAGTAGCATAATGATTTCCACCAAGCGCGATAGAGGATTTTGCTGAAACGCGCGGCTTTCCAATTGTGTGGTGGCGCAGTGGGTGCAGCAGTGGGGTAGAACGGGAGGCTTCACCTCGGCCTGACACCTTCAGGCTTTGTGTGCTGCTGCCATCGTCCCCCTCCAGCTACATTAGTCAGCCCAGAGACGAAGGGTTTAGGTGCTTCGCCGTCTGCCAATAGGCTTTATTTTGTGCAGAATCCCTGCAATGGTCTCACATTCCTTCGTTGCATGACTCTGAGATAATTAGCTATGTAAAATCGGATGGATATATCATTTTCTGGGCTTGATTCCTGGTTCAGATATTACCCGCAATTTTAATCATTCCTGCAAGTGCATTGTTTGCAGTGCGCAAAGTTCTAGCACAGATATATTAGAAAGGCTATTCCCATACCTAGAAATTAATTAATAAATGAACAAAGCACAGATGAATAAATCAAATTAATATATCAGTCTGTGCTTTGTCATATCAGGGTTGTGGAGGATTCTCATAAAGTTAAAGCTGAAGCAAAGCAATTAGACTTGCATTGCTCATGAACCATTCATGCTTTTGAAATGATCTTGATATGATCTTGGCCACTAAACTGCTACCCTCATTTTGTTCATTTCATTTGTTCATTCACCACTAAAAAAGATTATCTCACCCCCTGGTACAGTGATATCTCAAACACAAAACATCATGAGAAGTGAATCATTTTGTTGAAATAGTGTGCAACAAGGTCTAGGATATATTACCCAATAGGCCAGCATTCAATACTTGTAGTCGACTTGTTAAATGTAGAAGAAATTCATAGGGATAGAGATCAAAATTATCTGCCATTTGAACTACAGTAGTCCTTCTGTTTTGTAGCACACAGGAATTCACATCTTGCATCGATAAATCACCGTTTTGCAATGAATTATAAAATAATTCAGCATTATGTAATAACTCGACAAAATGTTACAAATTTATAGACTACATTATAATGTTATATTGCAACATTACGCTATCATCATCATCATCATTAATATCATCATTCAATTTGTTACATTCTGTTGAGTTATTACATAATGCAGCATTTTTACATAACGCGCTGTTACCCATCCAACAGCCTGTCAGTGGATGGTGCTTTTTCCCTCCTCGGACCACTCTCAGTAGGTACTCAGCATGGCTGACCAGGAGCACCCTGCAAGCCTTGCTGTTTTAAAGATGCTCTGACCTGGTTGGCTGGCCAACAATGATCAAGGTCACTCAGCCCTTTCTTCTACATGCGACATGTCACTACGCATCCTGATTATTAATGTATCCTAGTCCTTGAGAAACATCATTTTTATGCTCATTGGCATGTAATCATATATAAAATATGTATGTGAAGCATACTGAATGCTCAGTTAAGTAAAATGAAGTGTAATATATTAAAAAAGTATATATTTTTTTTATTATCTCACCCACATTTGAATAAAAGTTGTAGGTCAACTAATCAATGAACAACTAAAAACAAATCTTTAAGTTCAACAAACTTGAAAAAATGAATCACTGGAAAGAATCTGATGATTTCCATCTCTATATAGCTATAAATAAACCATGAAGAAATGAGCTGTTCATTCTGCGATATGTGCAATTTACCATTCAGTGTTATAAAATGTCAACATTAATTCAACACATAAATTGCATTTTGCATGCAGCAGCACTGAAAATAAAGCGACAGTCAAAATTTGCAACATGCTATCATAGATAAAAGACTATTTAGAACAGCCTACTTTCTAGCAGAAAATGAATTGCCTGATTTAGTTTTGAGTCATACAGTTTGATTTCAACTGAGCTGTCATCAGGTGGGGCAAGATGAAGAGGAGGAGAAAGAGGGTGGGGAAATAAGGCAGAAAGTAAGGACAATAATGTGCAAGAATATTCAAAAAGGGACTAAGGTCAGTGTCATAATACTGTAAGAATCCCAGATGCTAATTCAGTAAGGAGCAATGACTAGAGCAATTCTACATTAATAGGTGAGGACAGAAAAGAATAACACTGGTCAAAATTTTATCCGTGCAAATATTTAGGTTAGATGGTTAATGATTTTTTTATATCTGTTTAATGAGTATGATTCCCAAATAAAGTTTATAAATTGGCCCCATTGAAGCAATTACGGGGATACAGAGTAACACCCATGCTATATGGACACACCTCTAAATCATGGAATTCAGGTGTTTCATTCAGACCCATTGCCACAGATCAAGAGCTGAAGATCTTTGCCTGAACCCGACGGGTCCTGTCGGGACCCAACGGGTTCAGTTGGGTTCGGGCTTGATTTCTCTCATTTTACACGGGCTCGGGCCAGGCTTGGGCTTGCGCAGTAAATGAGTGGTCAGGTGATGCATTTCGATTAGTACGAGAAAGATGCGAAAATGGATGCTGAGGAAGTGAAACAGAGACGAGCCTCTGGAATAAATGATGTTTAAAAAAATTTATCAATGACTCATTCTTGACACGTGAGCACGTGAGCTGTGTGCGTGCGCACATTTGAATAATGTCGGGCTGTAAACGGGTTCAGGCTTTTAAAAAGCTGTCAATCAATATGTACTTGTCGGGCTCGGGCCAAATTCTGTCGGATTTGGGCCTTGTCTGGCCTAACTTTTAAGGCGCGATTACAGCTCTACACAGATCTATAAAATCCAGCACCAAGCCATGCAGTCAGGTTTACTAACATTTGTGAAAGTATGGGTCATTCTAAAGAGCTCAGTGGATTCAAGTTATAGAGTTATAGAAATTTACTATAGAGATTTACTGTCATCCACACAGAAAACAAGCAGTTTCGCTGTACAATGAAATTCTTCATTGTGACTTTGGACGTCCGCCTTTCACCACAGAAAATAGAATAAGAATATAAATTAACATAAATACATAACAAATGAACTGGCAAGGTGTCTCTGTGCATTTTTAGTAGTAGAAGAGGTAAAGCATGTTATTGTCATAGGATGCCGTCTTTGCAATAAGTCAGTTCATGAAATTTCTTACCTGCTACTGTAGATATTCCATGGGCAACTATAAGTGGTATTATTGCAAAGTGGAAGTATTTAGGAAAAACAGAAATTTAGCCACATAGTGGTAGACCATGTAAAGTAACAGAGTGGGTCGCCGAGGTCTGAGACGCATAGTGCGTAAAAGTCGCCAAAGCTCAGTTGACTCAATAACTGCATAGTTCCAAAATGTCACGAGGTAAAAGACCAAAGACTCTAGGCAGGTGTGTAGCAAACAAGAGAGATTTGCTGAACTGAGACTATAAGGGGTCAAAATAAGAGGGTGAGTACAGTGATGGACACAGGTAGACAGGAGGAACAACATCAATGACCGGACTAATGAGACAAACAGATACTTAAATACAAAGGGGTAACAAGCAATCAGGCGTGGCTGACAGGAGGGTTAGGCGGACATGCTGGGCTACAAGTAACACAAACTTCCTCTGCCATTAATCTCATCACATAAACTGTGCACCGGAAGCTTCATAGAATGGTATTCCATGGCCAAGCAGCTGAATGCAAGCCTCACATCACCAATAGCAATGCCAAGTGTTGGATGAAGTGGCATAAAGCATGCCACTACTGGACTCTGGAGCAGTGCAAACATGTTCTATAGAATAATGAATTACATTTTTCTGTCTGGCAGTCTGATGAATGAGTCTGGGTTTGGTGGATGCTAGGAAAACGTTATCTGTTTGACTGTATTGTGCCAACTGTGAAGTTTGGTGGAGGAGGGATAATGGTATGGGGTTGTCTTTCAGGGATTGGGCTAGGCTATTTAGTTCCAATGAAGGGAACTCTGAATATTTCAGCATACCAAGACTTTTGGACAATTCCATGCTTCCAACTTTGTGGGAACAATTTGAGGAAGGCGCTTATCTGTTACAGCATGACTGTGCCCCAGTGCACAAAGCAAGGTAATGACCAGGTACACTAATACCTTTGTCCAGATATTGTGTGATAACACAATAGAACGCAAGAAATTTACAAATGAGAGGAGGCCATTTGGCCCATCAAGCTTGTTTAGGGAGAATTTAAATAATAGCTCAGAGTTCCATCATCCATCCATCATCTCCCGCTTATCTGAAGTCGGGTCGCGGGGGCAGCTGCCTCAGCAGGGAAACCCAGACTTCCCTTTCCCCGGCCACTTCATCCAGCTCCTCTGGGGAAATCCCGAGGCGTTCCCAGGCCAGCCGAGTGACATAGTCCCTCCAGCATGTCCTGGGTCTTCCCCTGGGTCTCCTCCCAGTGGGAACACCTCACCAGGGAGGCGTCCAGGAGGCATCCTAATCAGATGCCCGAGCCACCTCATCTGACTCCTCTCAAAGCAGAGAAGCAGCAGCTCTACCCTGAGTCCCACCTGAATGACCGAGCTCCTCACCCTATCTCTAAGGGAGAGCCCAGCCACCCTGCGGAGGAAACTCAT
>JAODKF010000018.1:21365757-21379714 GCA_026779585.1 Mormyrus proboscirostris
CTTTTGGCTCAGCTCTTTCTTCACCATGACAGACCGATGCAGCGCCCGCATCACTGCGGATGCCGCACCGATCCGCCAGTCGACCTCCTGCTCCATCTTCCCCTCACTCGTGAACAAGACCCCGAGATACTTAAACTCCTCCACTTGGCAGAGGACCCCATCCCCAACCCGGAGAGAGCATACTACCCTTTTCCGACTGAGGACCATGGTTTCGGATTTGGAGGTGCTGATTCTCATCCCAGCCGCTTCACACTCGGCTGCAAACTGTCTAAGCGAGAGCCGGAAGTCACGTTCTGATGAAGCTAACAGGACCTCATCATCCGCAAAAAGCAGAGAGGTCACCAAACCGGACACCCTCAACGCCCTGGCTGCGCCTAGAAATTCGGTCCATATAAGCTATGAACAGAATCGGTGCCAAAGGGCAGCCCTGATGGAGTCCAACCCTCACCGTTCCACGGTCAGGGCGAAAACCACACTCTTCCTCCTGGATCTGAGGTTCGACAATCTGGCAGACCCTTCTCTCAAGAACCCCCGAATAGACCTTACCCAGGAGGCTGAGGAGTGTGATCCCCCTGTAGTTGGAGCACACCCTCCGGTTCCCCTTTGTAAAGAGGGTTACCACCACCCCGGTCTGCCAATCCAGAGGCACTGCCCCCGATGTCCACGCGATGCTGCAGAACAAGAGAGTCCCCAGGAGGAGTTCTCTCCAACACCCCTTCTAAGGACTCCAAAAAGGGTAGGCATTCTGAACTGTCGCTTAGCGCATAAGCGCAAACAACAGTCAGGACCCGTCCCCCCACCCAAAGGCGAAGGGAGGCTACCCTGTTGTCCACTGCGGTAAACCCAAATGTACAGGCGCCCAGTGAGGGAGCAACAAATATGCCCACCCCCGCTCGGCGCCTCTCCCCGCGGGCAACTCCAGAGTGGAAAAGGGTCCAACCCCCCTCGAGGAGACTGGTTCCAGAGCCCAAGCCATGGGTCAAGGTGAGCCCGACTATGTCAAGCCGGAACTTCACAACCTCGCGCACCAGCTCAAGCTCCTTTCCCATCAGAGAGGTGACATTCCATGTCCCCAGAGCTAGCATCTGTATCCGCGGATCGGACCACCAGGGTCCCCGCCTTTGGCCTCTGCCCAGCTGAAGTTGCACCCAACGCCTATGACCCATCCTATGGATGATGAGCCCATTAGAGGGGGGACCCACGTGCCTTGTTCGGGCTGTGCCCGACCAGGCCCCATGGGCACAGGCCTGGCTCCGGGGGGGGACCCCGTTGACCCATGTCCGGGCAAGGGACTCCGTGGTTTCATTTTCTTTCTCTTCATAGTTGTTGTATGAGCCGCATTTTGTCTAGTTGCTCACCCAGGACCTGTTTGCCTTGGGTAACCCTACCAGGGGCATGAAGCCCCCGGCAACTTAGCCCCTGGGATCACTGGAACACGCAAACCCCTCCACCACGATAAGGTGTCGCCTCCAGGAGGGGAGCTCAGAGTTGTTAAAATCTTATCTAGCTCTGATTTAAAGGAACCCAGGGTTTTAGCTTTGGCTACACTAACAGGAAGACTCTTCCATACTCTAACAACATGCTATGCAAAGAAGTGCTTTCTCAAATCCATTTAAAATTGTTCTCCCGCTAATTTCCACCTACTGTATGGCCACAGGTTCTAGTCTTTAAACTAATATTGAAGTAGCCATTTGGCTGAACAACATGCAGACCTGTTAGAATCTTATATACCTTGCTCAAGGCTAAACACATCCAGTTCAGCTAAACTCTCCTCATAAGACATTCCTCTAAGACCAGAAATCATTCCAGTAGCCCTCCGTTGCACCTTTCCA
This sequence comes from Mormyrus proboscirostris, assembly GCA_026779585.1. Classification (NCBI taxonomy): domain Eukaryota; kingdom Metazoa; phylum Chordata; class Actinopteri; order Osteoglossiformes; family Mormyridae; genus Mormyrus; species Mormyrus proboscirostris. The sequence goes on from JAODKF010000018.1 coordinate 21,367,590, forward strand.
AGGCAGCACTGTCCTTTTTAAGGTATTGTGACCAAAGCTGCACACAATATTCTAGGTGGGGTCTTACTAAGAAATTGTATAATCATAACATACATTACAGTGTCATATGAAGATGAAACAGAGTTGTACTGTTCTTAGAAAAGTGTAAAGCAAAAAGTGTTAAGCAATAAAAAATAGACAAGACTAATAGTGTAATGTAGCCATCAAAAACGTATAAAAATACACAGTAACATTTTGCTAGGTTTTTGTGATGGTCAAGTCAGTTATACTGTTATAACTGATCATATTTTTACATTTTTTCAGTACCGATTTCAAGATAGTTAGCACTGGTGAACCACATCTCCCCTGTCGCTCAGTGGGTAGTCCTGTGGCTTCATGTTTTTGGGATAGGTGGTCTGAATCTCAGCTTTGTCTGTGTGGAGATTGCACATGCTCCCTGTGTGTGGGTTTATTCCAGCTCATGTTTGATTGGGTGTATGACTAATTTGCTCATACAGTAGCTTGTGTGTACGTGCAGTGCAGTGAATTAGTGTGCAATCAAGGGTGTCCATTGCTGCTTCCTGGGAAGTAGCTATGGATAAACCAAAGGCAGACTTTAAGTTAGAAACTGCTTTTCATCTAAAGCTTTTTAAAAAATTCTCCCATGTCTGGCCAAAAATCAATACATATTACACAAAATTTATACATCAAAAACTGACATGGCGACAAAAAGTATTGTTTATAAAATAATAATTATAATAATAATAATATGTCAAAAAACTCAGGAATATTAAAAACAAGGTTTAGTTCAGTGAACTGTGGGGATTTGAATTTTCTGTAATGCTTCTTTGCATATTAAGGATGTTGAATTTGATGTTTTCCAATTCGTGCGCATTGCAATGATGCAAACTTGCCAGTATGCAGGAGTACATCTACCTGCTGAGAGACAAAACTGCATGCTCGTCTCTTTGTCAGGGAAATACATATGATCATTTTACAACTCATCTGAAAATATGAAAGAGCTTTTTAAACATTTTTTGGAGGCATTCTTGCCTCTCCATCTTTCTGATGGTAGACATTCCGCAGTTGTTTCTCGATTCATTATTCCTGTTGTGAACCGACGGGTAGCTGATATCACAGGTAGTATATGATGGTTTACTCAGGACCACGGATAACTGTCTGTCAGTACGGTCCAGTCTATCAGCTAATAACAAAGCTACTTATCCTAGTGTAGCAGCTGGTAAGTGCCTGACAGTTAAGGGAAATTAACTTCTAACTAATTAGTTGTAGGTCCCAGAAGGGTCCTGCTGTTTACCCTGAGTGAAAGTTAAATGAGTGTAAAATGATACGTAATTCAGGACGAGAGAGGCATATAACTTGGCAAATTGTGCTAGTCACCTTCATGCCTCAAAGTCAAACATACATGACATACTTCATGTGTGCAATTGATGTTTTTCAACATTCGCTGTGTATTCAAGTTCCTGAAAACACAGTCGATGGACCTTCTTCCTTGCAGTGTTTGCAAAACATGAACAGAACATTTTGCCTCATGAACCGCTTAATCATCACTACTGAAAGCAGGATCTAGCTGACTTAATGTCCATGTAACTTGGTACACAAATGATATTTCCTATGAATTACTATATCAAACAGAGAACACAGGGTGGGAGTTATTGTAGGGACACTTTGTATGTGTGTGTGTGTGTGTGTGTGTGTGTGTTGGGGCGGGGGGGAGATGCGTTAATGGTTCTTGTTGGCTGTTCTGAAAATACACCTGACAGGTTTGATTACAGTTCTCTCTAAGTTTAATTCCTTCAGATGGTTCCTCTCTACAGCAGTGCGTTGAGCTATGTTATAATTAACTTGGCTGCCAAGAGATATTATATATCATCAGATGCTCACTGGCCTTAGGAAGTCAAAAAGTGGCAGTGGTATTGTTCAGTGCCTAATCAGGTCAAAGCCATGGCAACTTTAATTACAGTTATTTCCAAGGTACTGGTTAGCGTCCATAACAACAAATCTTGTCATATGTCAACTTATGTATCTTTGATAAAGCCTGTGAGGAAGCAATTAGGTTCAATCCCCAATCCAGTGCCAGAGAGACCCCAATGCGTCAGTAAATATGTCACATTAAACTCTGACTATTGTGAGATTACGTGCCCTGTGACTCAGCTGAGAAATACTAAGAAAAAAATACAGACAGGAAGCTCTTTTTCTGTGAAAAAGTCTTGAATTGCAAGTATATATGAATCTATGTGATGCTGCTACCATGATCTGTATGGCTAGCAATTCATTATGGGTTTATGGTGATCGTTATAAACATGCTTTCTGAGTTTGAGTCTAAGAGCCAGAAAGGTTGATTGATCTCCCCAGAGGCTATCACATGGCTGGGAGAAAAGCAGTCCCATTCCCTCTGGAGGAGAAGCGTATCCCTAGGGATTAGAAAGCCCGCAGTGTCGCTCCCTACAGACTCACGACATCTGGCAGAGCAATGTGAGGGAGACGTCACAAAATCTACCACCCCAATCTAGGGATGTGGCTACAGGATACAAGAGCAGCCAGAGGTGGCCCTAATTTCACTAAAGGTCCACATCAATTCCAGCTTTGGTGATAGTGCAAGTAGGATATTATACAAATATAAACCAACAAAAACAACATATGTAGCTGACAGATACAGAACTTGACATGTCGTATTCAAAAGCAAAAAAAAAACATAAATAAACCAATTATCTTTATTTTAAAGGTTATATAAACTCCATTCCGGTCATTCAGAGTGATCAGTGTATAGAGAAAACAAAAATGGTGCAAAATTAAGAGAAACTAAGCACAGAGGAGCTATTAGGAAATGCAGATGGAAATGCATCACAAGCTAATCACAAGCATAAGGAAGTGCTCCGCGGGTAATGATGTGGAATTCCCTCCTTTAGTAGTCCATTCCCAGCCACTTTCATTGGTGGGTGGAGTCACAGCAATAGATTGACAACTTCACAGGTGTGGACTAACACAGCTTGAATCAGATGGTTTTATGTGGCTGTCATTCTGGTTCTTCGGAGCTTTTCTCTTAGCTTTTTCATCTCAAGGGGTGTTTTTCCTCCTGCACTTGAAATGACCTGTTCCATGTTTTGCTTGGCATTTCATAGCAATCAGTTTGCGACACTCAATAGCTTTCCTGGCGCATGTGGGTATCATGAGTATATGTAGTCTCCTGTTCTTCAGAGTAGCCAATCAGGCTATAACAGTGGATCCTCAGGACTGTAGCTGAGAACCACTGGTTTATTATTGGCTGATTGAAAGGTCATCCGAAAAACTCACAAGCACATCGGCCCTCCATGGATCACGTTCCCAACCCTGCTCTAGATTCATGCATTTTATTCAGTGGTGTTTTGAATAATGTAACAAAAACACACATAACTGCATGGCCACTTCAGCTTGGAGCTGCAGACGTAACTAGAATTGTAGTTACTCAGGTTATAGTGTGTGAGGTGGCATTAAGAAGTTAATTCTTTAATTACGTAACATTGCATGGCAAATTGTCATGTACATACAATCGAAACTAAATTGCTCGACTATCTAATACATAAATTGCAGTGATATGTATATCATACAGGGAGATGACAGATCATAGTTGATCCATCTGTACAGATCCCTCCCAATGGTTCAATACATGTAAACCATGGATTAACTGCAAAGTTTAACTGTAATAGTGTGAAATACAGTTTTACTGATGCAGTTACCTTTTAAAGTGATATTTCCTTAAATATCGATGCGACGGATGTTCATAAAATGCTTCTTTGCATCTCAAAAATGATTTGATCTGTGGCTCAAAAACCATGATACAATCCAAACCGTGAGTTCTGTGATCTGTAGAAATTTCCATAGTCATAGTCAGAGTAAAAATGTTTTAGCAAAACCTTAACTTCCTGCGCTGGTAAGAAACTGATGGTGTGAAAATGCCTGATCTTGATCTAGCTGACTAGCAATGTAAGAATTGCATGTGCGCAACATGCGATGCTGGTATTTATATCGTACATCAGCCAGTCCTACAATATACTATGGCCATTTTTCTAACTCAGTACAAAGCACTGTGATGTCATTCAGCACCAGTACCAGATTTTACGCCAGTGGAAAACCAACACCTTGAAGTACCAAACTTTCTTGAAGTACCAAAAGTAAGGTGGAAAAGCACCCTTTAAAGAGAATGCAGAATTATGGGATGCTTGAGACTCTTTGGGGAAAAGTAGGAATACTTGTTTTTATCCAGCTAATGCAATACAATGCAGAAGAACCATTTAAAAATGTAATTTAAAAATGAGATTGCATTCAGGTGTGACAAAACAGTTTTTATGATTAATTGTACAGTCCTACCGTCAAGCTTCAAGGTCACCTATGTATCAATAGCCTGGTACCCTAACATGGATGGTCCAGCCCTGTCAAGTATCATGGTGACCTACATATCCATAGGCTAAGGCCCTGACACGGAGGGTCCAGCCCTGTCAAGCTTCACGATCACCTATGCTGACTCAGCCCTCTTGTTGCCGGTCACTAACACTCCAGTTGCATTATGAATCTTGGAATCTCGCGATTTCCAACTTGCAGCACGTGGGTTTCATTTGCTCTGATTAGTGCCTGACCCCTGCTGAACACATGTACTGCTGCGATTGCCTCCTTCCACATTTACACGCTGATATACCGTCTCAGGGCATGAGCAGTCAGGATGGTCTTTAGGATGCTGCCTGAATCTTCACTTACCCAGAGTAGCAGGTTATCTCTGCCACTTTAATTAACTGTGGGCTTGTGATCCAATTGCTCTCCTATTATGTTTCATTTCCCCTTGTCATGGTGTTCTTCTATGCAGGACCAGACACTGTTTGATATACTTTGCTCAGCTTAGGAGACAGATGGTTGCCATCATCTCCTGGCTAAAACACCCCATATCATTACTCTAAGCCGTCTAAGGTCACACGTATAACCCACAGATTAGGTGTAAAACTTGTGTGGCAGATGTCCCATGTTGTGTTAAGATTAGGATTACCATCAATATACTGCTGTACTCGTCCTGTCCAGGAATCCTTCAAGCATAAGCAACAATAAAACCGCAAATCAAATATGGCATTTGAATGAAATTAAGAACAAGGCATTTGTAACTTGTTCTCACTTAATAAGAAAGTGTCATAATGGTTCCTGTCAAAATGGCTTCTGTTGCATTCCAATGCTTCCATCTGCACCCCACAATTCATTATGTCTGAAGATGAATGAAGATGCACAGCGCGCTCCATCAATGTGACTTTTCTATATCACTATAACATATGCCTGTTTGTTTTTTTCCCCAAATGTTTGTTTGAAACCAGCCTCAGCTCATTACGCTTTTTTTCCATTCCTTCGTATTGTTTCTGAGTAACTGTCGTAGCCTCTGCGCCGCCACGTGTTGTGCAGTCTGGGCCTTCGGCCTGCCTGTTTACGCATCTTCTCAGTTTACACGCTGAGTTAGGCTCTGATACCAGCCGAGCAGGCGTGTAAAACCCATCTTGGTGATTTATGATATCTGTACTATGGATATCAACACCCTGGAAACACCAGAATCTGGAACCCTTCAGTGTCAGACTCAGCAATGCCCCCTAGAAGATGACTCCCCTACCCTGGAACTAGGGGTTATTCTCAACTATATACATTCTCCAAATAACATATTATCATGTCTTATTTTTTCGATCTGCACAAACTGTCCTTACAAGCCATGTCTAAATCCCACATCTACTGACGTGAATTACGCATAAAGGTTGATAGACATTGTAATATACAGATTTGCATAAGTGAACTCACGTAATTATTCTTTTTTTTTTGCATTGTTTTATTTACATGGAAAAGTACATACCAGACCCTGCATGTAAATTTATTTCAGAGAGGGAAATAGCTATAGAGGATATGGGTGCAGCTATCATGGCTCACGTATTACTTTTTAAAAAATGGCTTTGGCAAAAACCCAATGCATCAAAGCAGTGAAGTGGAAATGTACCCGCACAGAGAACTCTCATTTACCTGAACAGCTGCCTGTGCTGTTAATGCATGCATTCTGACACTGCAAATACTTAATATGTTTCCTGACTTTTTTTTTTTACCCCTAATTAATATGTGAAAGATACAGGGGGAAGTTTGAATTCCCTTATGTTGAGATGCATATATCTACGTTCAGCTTTATCTCAATTTACTGAAGATTAAAATGGCCAGAGAGGATCAGGGAAGCCAGTGGCAGCTGGGAATTCATGCTCTGCTCTCACATGAACGCTACTCGATTAGCCTCTATGGAAACGCATCCTGTTTCTAATAAACGTAACGTATTCACCTGGGCTCTCCTATTTGAGAATTCGAAAAAAAGTAATAATAATTTAAAAAATATTAATTCGAGTCTGTTTACCGCCTCTGAATAATTACATTAACAATGTGAGTCTTGCTGTGTGACAGTAGGAGGGATTCTCAGCATTTTTTATGTTAGGCTTGGATAGTTTTTATAATTACGTTTTTTCAGCTTTCTTCTTCCCAGACCATGAACAGTTTAAAAATAGAGTCCTACCCACCATAAAAGACGGAATCTAAAATTGGTTGTTTCGCATTATGTTCTTTTGCGTGTCGCTATTAAAACTAATTTAATGCTAGCTCCATTTTGTAATTCTTACATGGAGCCATGGTCGTCAGCTTATGTTACACAGGCATCTGTGTTCCTTCATAAAATATACGCTGCATTAACACCTTCGCGAATCAATTATTTCTTTATAGATATATATTTTTGCTTTGGTCTAGACTATGTCTAGACAAAAGAAGGTGCTTCAACTATACATAAATAGCTAAAACCTTCAGCTATTTAGGACAAAAAGATCACCACCAACGCATCTGCATCTCAGAAATGTGCTCTGTGGATTAACAGAGAAAGGAGGTTCCTGTTTTGTGTTCTCAGCAGGTTACGGCAGATCACTGTGGGCTGTAGGCTGCATAGAAAGGCACTGTCACCAGGCTGCTGGTATTTTTAACGCGAAGGAGCGTCACCAGACCACAGAGCTTGGGTCTCCTCGGAGGTCACTGCACGGGGCCATCTTCTGGACAGCGGTCAGCGGCCCAAAGATGTTGCCTACGTGCAGAATGGCTTGCTATAAATGCAAGCGATACAAATTGATCAGACAGCCATTTTCATACATGCTGAAATGGCACACTTACATCTCTACTGTGGGTTCAAAGATAGTGTCTGCATTTTAAATAGATTTTTATGCAATGATTCTGAGGAGGATTATGGGAAATATTCCACAGTCTGTCCCCTTTTCTGACTTCCCTGAGACTTTTGCATATTTGGATTTTGCTGCCAGGTTACTTTTCCTAGTTTTTAATATATTAATTTCTTTTTTTTATGTCATGATTTGCTGAAGGAATAATCTCCTGGGAGTCCTCCAACACCTTTAGGCAAGAGCCTGGGGGGGTAGGTTTGAGATAGGGAGCACTTCAAATACGGGGCATCTTTCCTCTAGGGTGCCCCCATTTTGAGAATATCTTGCACAAGCACTTTAAGGGGTTTCTTAGAGGGGGTGTGCTACTTTACAGGGGAATGACTTCATGTGTTAGTTAAGAGCAAGACTTTTCTGCACTGATGCAGGACTCATACCCTAAAACGCATGGAGCTTTGACATGGGATCTTTTTTTTTTCATTTAGATATGCAGCTGCATGTTAGTCTTTGTAGAACACTGTCTCAGCCATAATCTCATTATTTAGGGCATTTCCATTTGAAATTTCTCCCTGTTTATAATAATGTTTCCATTATCTTGTCCTTACTTTACGCTTTATTCGGGTGTTCTGTCCAAAATGAATGTGCATTGCCTGGAGAGTTGAATTATTTCAAGGGTCAAGTTCTTTGTCAAGAGGGCCGCGTGTTTTCTTAGGCCTCAGAGGTGTGTTATTGAAGAACCAAAGCCCAGATTCTCTTGGCCTGTTCACTGCATGCAATATCCCATGAGCACCAGAAGGTTCTCACTGAGAAATAAATGTATTGCACTAATATTTTTGATTAGTATGATTGATTAGTATCTCTTTGTATGTGTGTGGCAGATCCCTCCATCGGTACAATGACGTTTAGACATTTAATCTCGAGATCTGTCCCTTCTGAAGACCTGCCATCCTCTCTAGGATGTCCTGCTTTGAGCCTTCGGCTATGTGGGAAAGGGGCCCAGGTCCCTGTACCCTGGCTCCGGCCCAGCAGTGGGAAGATGGTCTGGCATAGTACAGTACTAAAGAACCACTAGGAAAACTGCTGGTTCAACTCCTGCCTCTTATTTCTTTAGTCAAATCTCTTTAAACCACTGCTTTTGTAATTTCTCCACTGTAATATTCGATTTGCCCCATTTGACATGGGGATGGAGCTTGCAATCACATTTTCCCATGAACTTGTGTTTTCCATATTCTGTCAGCAAACGGAAAGCGCTTGTAGCATCTTGTTTAATTCCTAATTATCCGTCGTTTCAAATCAGAATATCTTCACAAAACTAATATGAAAAGAGTGTCGCTACCGCTAGATATCTTATCTCATAAGCCTAATTATACCGATTTGACTTATCTTTTCATCTAGTTGCAATTAATTTCTGTGCTGAGTTGTGTGTGTGTGTGTGTGTGTGTGTGTGTGTGATGTGCGTGTGTGTGTGTGTACATGCGTGCATTTGTTTTGGAGAAGGCGGATGAGTAGGTACTGAGGACTGAATTATTGGAACACTCACCCTGAGAAATTATCTATATTTTGATGAGATATTCAGGAAAAAATATAAAATAATAAAATGAGCTCACAGCATTGCGATTTCAGATCTGCTCTGGCAGTTCCATTTTTGGCTTCAAGTAATGTTGCATGTATATTTAGGGGTCACTTTATTAGGTGCACCTGCTTGTTCATGCAAACAGTCTGCTTCTACAAACAGCCAATCACACAATAGAATAGAATAGAATAGAATGAAAACTGGCTGCAACAGCATATCTACAGCACACAGAATCCAGAGGTGCAGTTACTGTTTGATTAAGCATTACCATGGCTAAGATGCATGATCTAAGTGCGATTGTGCGATTGTGCGATGGTTCCAGTATCTCGGAAACAGCCGCTCTCCTGGGATTTTCACATGATACAATGTCTAGAGTTTACAGAAAATGTGTGAGTGTGATTTAAGAAAAGAATTCAGTTAGTGGCAGTTCTATTGCCAAAAGTACCTTATTAATGATAAAGGTCAGAGGAGAATGGCCAGACTTGTTAAAGTTAACAGGAAGGCCACAAGTGCAAAAATAATAGTTCAGTACAGCAGTGATGTGTGGAAAGGCTTCTCTGAATGCACAACTCGTCAACATGGCATCTGCTAGATATATGGGGTCCTACCTGGTACTACCCAGGGGTACCTAATAAAGAGGCTGCTGAACGCATACTTTATATCTGTGTACAAAGTAAGTTATGATGAAACCCTCTGCTTTTTCTTCAGTGCATACACAGCATGGAGGCTGGTACTTGGAGTAAGACTAATCAAGCAGTAGGAATATAGTTTGTAGTTTCTTCAAATTACCTAGTAGTATGTCTGTGTGACACTTTTTCTGAGAGAAAAGGTGTGTTTGATGAAATGACAGCTTATTAAATGCCGGTGGATTTGTCTGTGGGTAAGATGTGTGTGAGAAGAGACAATGTGAGCCTGTGTGTGTGTGTGTGTGTGTGTGTATGTATTACACTTATATTACATTGTGGGGACCCAAAATCCCCTACTACAGTATGTAATAAAAACCTGTTGTTGTTTTTCAGATCCCCACAAAGATCTGTGAATGGAATCAAAAAACTAAAAATGTCAGAAACCTTGTATTTTGTTTGGTAACTTCTGGTTAAGGTTAGGGCTGGGTAGGGGTTAGGGTCATCATGTTGGGATTAGAGTTTTCTTCTTAGAAGTGAGTGGAGAGTCCCCACAAAGATATAATTACACACCTGTGAGCAGGTATACCTTACCTTATGGGGACCCACAACATGATGAATACCCGTTTTTTTCCCTTATAGATGTTATTTATCAGTTTCCTGGTCCCCATAAGGGAAAACTCAATTTTAATAAAAATCTGTTACTGCAATGTAAAAACTAAAAATGCAAAAACCTGCATTTAGCTTGGTTACATTTGCTGGTTATGGTTAGGGCTGGGTAGAGGTTAGGGTTGTCATAGTTAGAGTTAGTATTTTTCCCATAGAAATGAATGAGCAGTCCCCATAAAGATATGTTTACCCGACATGTGTGTGTGTGTGTGTGTTCGTCTGTGTGTCTGTGGGTGAGAAGAGAAATAGTCCCCAACTCGATCCAAGCAGAGAATGAAGTAGCTCTGCATTTGGCTTTGCTGTGGTCCTTCACCAAATCTCCCCTGACCTTCAACCCCCCTGCCATCCCCCAAAAGTTGCACTTTAATCGGCCCATTGATGAAAGTGGCAGGTGTTCCTGGCTTCTGCGTGGCTGCATCAGCTTCCCTCCCTGATTGCTGCCTACTAAAGCTGGCAGCACAGCAGGGAAGCGGTGTCCCCAAAAAGCCACCCACGGTGACAACAGAATTAGTCAAATGCCAGTGTCTGCACTTGCCTGCTCAGGTCAAGGTGACTATGTGTTTATTAACTATTGGAACTGACGGTCCCCAAATGAAACTGTAAAATTAATGCTGTTCACTCTTTGACCAAAGAAAGTTCAACAAAGCACCCACATCTGCAATTACTCTTATAGTTAATATTGTCCATTTTGTATTTTTTTTTTTACATTTGCCTTAAAGCTGTGAAAAAAAAATCATTTTTAATTCATAGATACTATGGTACATCTCACATTTGTTTTGCCAGAAATTCTGCCTTATTTTACAAAACATACTAGTCACTAATACGATTTTGGCTGTAAAATCCTGATGACATTAAAACAGATTACAAAGCATTAGCACATCCGATGGTCGTATAATCACAAGTAGCGGGCCAGTTTAATGTCAGAGAAATCCCTGCTACGATTAATGGAGCGACGCTCTGCAGCTGTGGATCAGTTTATGGAAAAGGGTCAATATGGTCTCACGGCTGTTTAACATGTAACAGTCAGTGCCTAGTTGGCTCGTCGCGTAGCCTGTCCTTCTCCTGCTGTGCGATGTGTGTGTGTGTATGTGTGTGTGTGGGAGGACTGGCTTGGAGGGAGCCTTTGCTATGTTGGGGGAGGAGGTGGAGGCTTGAGGACCAGCTGAACATGGTAGCGGGGTTCACCAGCATCCTGCAGCGTGACGCTGAAGAACAGCACCGGAAAATGGTGTGTCTTATTCACAGCCTGTAAGAACACCACCCTGGCGTGGAGCCCTTTATCAAGGGTAAAAAACAATCATAGCATTTCAGTCTGTATGACATCACAGCATTTATCATTGCCGGGTATATGCTATGACACGGTAATCTACACCTTTATGATGTATATGTTTTGAGCAAGTCTGCGACTTAATGATGTGGTTTAATAAACTTTTTGCTTATAGACAGCTCATTCATATGGAAATCCATGTTACTAAAGTTGGGATATACCAGAAAAGCTTAATAAACAGTTTTATTACTATACTGCCTAAAACTAAATGGAGAAGACAGAAGATATAGAAATACAGATTAAATAAACAAAAAAATAAACAAATAGATGCTAACTTTGACCAGAAAAAAACACTGGTTCTCTTTCAGTACATTAAAATACAATGGCTCTAAACACAGAAAGAACTGATTGTGCATTCATATTAGATTCATTTACATATTTTTTCTGCAGTAGTCCTATTTTATGCAACTGTTTAAAAAAATCTGTGTCGAGTAAGTGAATCATCTGAGCATTTAAAGTACAAGTTTAGTTGTTCTTCTACCTGTAACTGTCTACTAAGATATGCGGGTCCTGCCCACCAGCTCCATCAGGGTGTATACACTCAAATGGGAGGGAGTACACCACCACTGTCATATGCATTAGGAATATTCATTCATAGGCAGGAGTTAAAGGATTTGTCTGAATGCTGTGGCCACCTTCAGCGTCTGTTCTGTGGCCACTTTCAGCATCTGTTCTGTGGCCACCTTCAGCATCTGCTCTGTGGCCACCTTCAGCATCTGCTCTGTGGCCACCTTCAGCATCTGCTCTGT
>JAODKF010000018.1:21443057-21455872 GCA_026779585.1 Mormyrus proboscirostris
CCTGCAACATGCATGCGCCTCGCAGGAAAGGCTCCCAGCCTGGGATGCCACCCGCAGCATGCATGCGCCTCGCAGGCTGCAGCTGAAGGAGACCCAGTTTGGTTGGAGACTCCTAACAAGGCTGCTTCATTAAGAGAAACTTCATCGCTTATCTGACCTTAATCCTCACTGCCAGCAGAACCACAGGAGCAGACAAACTGCACAGGATGGGCAGAGATTACCAAGTGCTCCCAATTAGACACATCTTCCACGCGGATAATAATGACAATTACAGCGGGCTAATGATGCTTTCTGAAGGGATGACATTTTTCCTGTCTACCAAATAGTTTTATTCGTATTCTTTTTTGCCCCCCCCCCCCCCAAATTTTCCTATTTTAATTGACTGAAGGTGCCAGGTCAGTGGGAGGCAGTGTGCAGACAGGCGTCGTGATGCCAGTCACGAAGACTAAGGCCACACCCGTCGGTCATCAGTTACCCCAGTATTTATTTGCCTGGTCCATGCCCATACCCATGCCCATGCCCACAGATTCCACAGCCCAATAACAAATCGCCCGTCTCCATTTTTCACCCCGCTGAGCATTAAACTGGTAATTAAAAGCCGGCACTGTCAGATGTATCCGAAGTGGCTACCTTAGGCTAGGCAGGCAAAAGTTAGAATTCTAGCAGATTCCGACTATTCCCGTAATACATGGAAGATATTTGGGGTTATGGAACCTGTCAAAGTAAATAATGCAAGTTAGACCGATCCGTGAATTTCAGGAGAGGAGTCTCTGCACACAGCAAGGGGGTGTGACGGGGTAGCTAACTATACCCCCTGTCCCCTGCACACAGCAAGGGGGTGTGTCCAGCTTTGTGAACTGATTGGTGGAGGCAGGGGGCAGGCTCCCCATATCGAGAGGCCCGGCCGCTCTCTATCTCTTTGATGGCTACTGAAATTGATGGTCATCTAAGCATTGATGGTGATGTAAGTCCTCCCTGGTTTCATGCTGGACTCGCGCTGTTCTTCAGGATCATAATGCTGTGCTTTCTCTTAAGATTTCTGCATGAATTTTCTTGGAAGAAAAGTACAAAATTCAGCGTATCTAAAATATTTATAGCAGGGAACAGCCTGGCATAGCACCTTGCGGGTGCCCACACACTTCAACACGCACACGCACACGCACTCCCTGTGACAGATCCTTGCTGAGATTGTGAGAGTGGTTTGGGGCGCTCCTCTTATTCGGCAGCAAGTGATTCATCCAATGCCGTCGATCCCTTTGACCTTGAGCTGGCTTGCTGATATAACTCTGCAGGAGACTATGAACACCCCGGCAAAAACAGGACAGAAACACAGACAAGACCGGCACCGGAAAACACTGGCCGTGATTAAAATAACAATAAGCCACTGATTATGCAATACCTCAGACTAATGTTTGTACACGCAGGCGATGTTCCGAACAGAATATTCTAACTTATTGCCAAAAAAAGGTGTGTATGTGAGAGAGTTGGGGGTTGCCTTACGACCGCATCAGCACCATGAACCACACGGTCACGTGATCTCCCTGCGTTCCTCTAGAAGGATCACAAAGCCGGAAGCAAACAGAGACATCAGACGAGCCGACTTTGGCAGGTGGAAAGGTTCCCACAATTACAGGGTGACTCAGAGGAGGAGCGGCTGCACGTGTCCCCAGAGCCTATGAGAGACGTGGCACTTGGGCATGACCGGTCAACACCGCTGCTATAGGATGTGCAGGCTTCCTCACTCCCGTCACTAAAATGAAAGGGCCCTAATTGGGGCTAATTTTGCTCGAGAATGGTGAAGTATTCTGCAAACGTGGGACTCTAAATGCCCACGAGAATTTGCCAAATGCATAGAGAGAAGTGAAGCAATTTATTTTCGAGTAATAAAATCTACTGCGAGACGCTATATATGAGAAGTGGCAGCATTAGAGTCTAATTCAAACAGCAGAATGGTCACCCTTCCTGCGTAGAGAGCGGTTTCAAAACCTGGAAGAACGCGGTGCGGTTTGGGTCAATGTTATTCACTAATGACAGACTCCTAATCACTCATAGAATCACAGCTACTCCTTTGAAGGTCTGTAGAAGTAAACGTTCATCCCCATGGCACAGACACACTTCTTTCGAGGGACAGGACGCCCCCCGACGCGAACCGCGAAAACCCGAAAAAGATCCACGCAGCAATTTATGAGAAAAACCAAGAGGAGCCGACGCCAGCAACGCTGCCTCAGATCCTGCTCTCGCCGAGCAGCTTTGAAAGTCGACACGCACACCGCCACCGCTGCAGCCGTGCCTTCCACTTTAACGCAAACCTCCTTAAAAAAATCACAGCTATAATGGACTTGTTTTATAAAACATTCACGCTACTTAACATGCTCTGCATCTGAACAGAAACACAGATTTTAAAGAGCGAGTAATTTCTGAGGGGGTGCTTACAGGACATTGATTTGAGTTCATATCACATATTCATTGCCATAATATTGCTGCCAATTTTTTAAACTTGAAGAGGATGACCCTTGCGAAATATAATGCAATTTATATGGCACCAAAAGGTGGTACACGTATACTTTTTAACCACTGAATTTAAACGGCTCACTAGGACAGATATTATTATATATAATAAGAGCACATTGGGGGCAAAGAGATTTGAATGGAGCAGTTCATGGATACCGAGATGAATATTTAATCTTGCCAGTTAGGAGCAGCTTCCCTAACACTTATAAGCCTTAAAGAAGAGACACCAAGCCTGCAGCTGGTGAAATGGAGTTCTGCAGCTCCACACCCACATTTACAGAAGTCAGCAACTATCAGATATCTCAAAAAAAAAAATGTTTTAAGTAGCATGAGGACACGAGGATTAAAATGACTTCTCATTTCAGCACGGTCACATGACCCTCACGGACGTATCGTTTCAAGGAGCCAGAAGTACAGCATCTATCTTCGGCTAAGAAAGGGTGTCACTCTCTGAAGCCAGAACACGCCAGAAGGAACCTTCTTATTGTGTGAAACTCAAATTAGTGCCAATCACTGACTGTGAGGACCTCAGAGGGCACAAGTGCTATTGCTGATGATTAGTGTTTCCCTAGTGTATGTAGTGTTTGGGTGTTTGTGCCTGTGACTGTATGTGTGTGTGTGTGTGTGTGTGTCTGTGTTTGCCCCTACCATTTTCCATATGCTCTGCCTCACCAACACTGCCATCCGGAGTGGTCCTCTCGTAGTTGTCCTCGGGCAGGGGAAGGGCTCCCAGCCTGGGGCCGGATGAGCTTTTGCTGCTGGGTGTCTCAGACTCTTCCAGGCCGCTGTCGTAGCAGCTCTGCAGAGATCCCTGGTGTGGGTCCTGGGGCTGGCTCACCACAGAGAAGGTCACTCGACGAAACGGCTACAAGAAAAGAGAGTCTGGGAGTCACCATTCCACTCGCTTTGCTAAGCTATAGCAAAACAAAAGTAAATAAGATTAATAAAGAAGTAAAGCAGCTCTCCAGCTCAAACCCACGGTCCCAGGAAAGATGGAAGGAGTTTCTGGGGAATGTCACTTTGTTTAAAGCACTCATTTGCCAAAATGTCAGACCATGTTGTTTCTTGGGTTAATGCTATAAAATTACACTAATAGCTTCGCATTCAAAGCGCTATATAAACTGCAAAAGTCAAGCATAAGTCGTCCGACACACACCTGGACTGCAGTGTGCGAAAGGCCAACTGCTACAATGTTTACAAATGTTTTCAGCATCTCAGCTGAGACAAAGCAACGTTCATTATGTAATTTCTTCACCACAGGTAAACAGACTCTGGAAGGTTACATTTAAATGGCAGGTGGTTGAGGAGCGCAATGGAAATTATGATTAAAGCTAAAGAGAGATGTTTTATTTATTTGTGCATTTTTATTACGATACTTCAGTGCTTCTCATTCTGAGTTATATGACCTAATCCCCTCAGCTTTCACACACACGTCTCAGTTATTAATTTACCTTTTACCCCCCATTTTTACCAAGTTTGAACCCAACAGATGAAAAGCAGAAGCAGAGAAGCCAGAGAAGCTGGGATGAGCAGAAAACTGCCCGTATGTTTATCTCTCAAACATGCAGCTGGGCCTCTTCAGCGTGCCCAGACAGCACTGGGGCAAGCAACATTAAATCTCTTCCTCTTTAAACAAATACCTAAATAAATGATTACTTTAAATAAAGAAGACAAAATAAACTGGTTGGACAGGATAGGATCAGTGCAAAATCAATTAATCATTTCAAGTAAGATATGTAAAACTACCCAGTGCTGTTTATTTAGGCTGGAAAAGTAGCGGGAGCAGCATGGATTTGACATGCTTTAAAAGATTACAGGGCTGTTTATACTCATTTCTACATGTGCTTTTTACCCATTAAACATAAAGGCCGTCCGCCAAAGCAAGGAGCCTCACCATCCCTGCTCCGCCTCCAGAGTGGGCAGATTGATTGGGGCCGTTAAACTCTTAGGTGATGAACTGATATCCAGAACAGAGATTGTATTTCAGTGTCAAATTGGAGCTCAACACAACATGGAGATAAGCTGTAGGCTTCAAACCACTAGACAGAACTTTCAAAATTCGGAAGAAAATTTTAAAGAAGAAAAAAATCATAACAGATTTGAAATAAAAAGGGGCAGGCTAAATGAAAAACGTGAGAGTGCAGGTACGGCGTTTATATCTGAGCCAATGACAGGTTGACCTTAGGGTCTCTGATCTGCCAGCCAGAAGAGGTTATAAACTGCAGGTGACATATTACATGTGATTAATGTGGCGAGGTGTGTGTCAGGCAAAAGAGACTACAGCTTATGCTGAGCGCAAAAAAAAATAATTATAAAACAGCCAGTCATGCGTGCACACACACACACACACACACACACACACACACACACAGTAACACAGACAAGGGCTGGGTGATATGGCAAAATATTTTATTATGATAATTATTTTAAATAATTATCACATCATAATTTATGTCATTATTTCTTTACTTCTAGGATCCATTTTTGCTTAAAAGTCGTAGGATTTCCCTGAAACAGATTCAGAACATGGAGAAATACAACACTTGTTGGACTGCAAATTTATATCAAATTTATATCTAATTTAATAAATAACTTATACAAAAATAAATGTTTTGTCATAGGGTGCAGTGTTATTATATCGTTGAATTTAGTTTTTATTTTTATACTATTTTCAATTTTCATTTGAAATCCAGTTTAGTTGTAGTTAGTTTTCATTGTGGTTTTGTTACTTTGTTCTTAAAAACACTATTTTTCTATTTAGTTTTTTTATATATTTTATTTTCAGTTTAAGTTAAATTTTATTTCTAGGGATAGAGTGAAAGTTTTTGAACTTCTTTATGTGTCTTATCTTCAAACAATCCAAAATGAATAACAGTGCCCATTATGTACTCAAAATGCACAAAACATCCATCCATCCATTTTCCGTAACCGCTTGTCCTATTCAGGGCTGTGGGGGTCTGGAGCCCATCCTGGAGGCTACGGGCGCAAGGCAGGGAACCATCCAGGATGGGGCTCCGACCCATTGCAGGGCACCCTCACACACCAGTCAGTCACACATGCACACCTATGGGCAATCTGGCAACTCCAATTAACCTCAGCATGTTTTTGGACTGTGGGGGAAAACTGCAGTACCTGGAGGAAACTCCATGGCAACATGGGGAGGGCATGCAAGATCCACACACATGGAACTCTGACGGAGATCTGAACCCAGGTCCCAGAGGTACTGCCTCACCAAGCCCCCCCGGGCAAAACACCCGAGGTATTATTAAATTCTGATCTAAAGGCAATGTATCGGATTATGTTTCCTTGAACGATTGCCATCAAAGGGGGAAATAAACAAATCATTACTTGAACTAAACAGTATTTTAAAAAATAGTATTTTTCTTTGGTTATTTTAATTTTATTTCAGTTAGTTTTGGAAGCCATTTACATTTACATTTATGTTATTGTATTAGTTGCTTAGTTTCTTTTTTCTCCACAGAATGGGTTAGACATGGTAGAGTTACGTACTGATAAATAAAATGCTGTGTTCCTATTTGAACAAGAACAGGATGTAAATTTTACCATCAGGGACTCGGGGTTCTGAAACTAGGGGCAACCCGCATTTCATCAGATTGAAAGGGAAACTAACTGCTGATGTCTGTGACTTGTGCTTGAATTCTGTATGTTCTACCGGATGGCAATGCTTCAAGTGGTGAAACAGGTTCGTAGTTATTTAGTTTTCGTTGGCACGAGTTTCCGGTAGAGTTTACACCGCACCAGTCTGTTGGGTGTCAGATTTGAAGTTGCCAAAGTACTGTCACACCACCAACACCTTTTTACCTTGTCTATCCACAATATCTCCTTTTTAAAAAATGCTGGGGCTGCTAAGCTGTCTCTTTCTTCACCGACACTTGAAGTTTCCCCTGAGGGAGCATTTCTCTCTTTTATAATAATACCAAAAGAGTAGAATGTGGCTCAATTAACTCAATCAACTTTGCTCTGTGCTCACATAGGTTGTCCACTCTTAAGACTACTATGTGATTGGTCGGAACTGTGTTCACTGTAATGTGATTGGCTGATGTATGCTATCAAGCAATGCTCCTTATCGATCTGTCAATATATCAATTATACTGCCCAGCCCTAACGCAGAAAGACACAGTAACACACACACGCAGACATAGGGTAAAACACAGACATACACACATTAAGGGTGGGTGAAATTACTCTTATGTTGGGACACAGTTCATTTGTTCAGTGGCACTTCCTCTTTGCATAAAATAGATTTGAAGCAACTCATGTTTCTTAATGCAAACCTAACCGCTTATCTCATAGTCAGCTAACGAGTCCAAAAGGCAATAAACATTGGTTAAAATGTTGCATTGCAAAATGCATGTAAAGCACACGGGAAGTCGCTGCACATGTAGGCTATATACCGCAGATGGCGTAACTGATTCAATAAGTTCTTCGGGTCTCTGGTTAGTTGGTGATGGGTGATCGAGAGACTCATGGTGGTTCATTCAATGTAGGCGGATATGTTCAGTCCCAGATTTATTTTCCAGCCAGTCATATGCTCACTTACAGCAAAACCTTACATGTTTCATTGGCTGCAGTCATGGAGAGAAACAGCATTCACGTCATATTTCTGAGGACAAGCTGAAGAATAAAAAGAACATACCTGTGGAGGGAAGTGAATATGAGTGCATAGTTCCTGTAAAGGGCTAATTCCCCTCAAACAAACCATATGGGACTCATTCCCCTTGAATGTCACGCACATAGACAACAGTAAAGCACACACAGCAACACACACAGACACAGTAACACTGGCAGGTGCTCGCAAACTGCAGTCTTCCCAGCATGCATCTCATTTGAACACGCAGCAAATCAAGCCCTGACCCAGGGGCCCGTCCTCCCAGCTGCAGGGATCCATAGAGCCCTATCAGATGTTAGACCCCTGCAGCACTGGCAGATTTCACCCCCCACCCCCTGCCGCACAGACCCTATCACAGCCCCCCGAAGCCAACAGCACGCCAGGGAACCGGGAAGCTGTCCAACCCCATCAAAACATCACAGGAGAGACAGGCAAGCGTGTTAAAGTGCTGCAATAAATCTGACATTTTGTACGCTGTGGCATCTTTGTAATGGAATTTTGTTGGGAGAAAAAGCTGCCATATCAGCGCGCGTGTGTGTTCTGATTGGTGGAATGAGATGTGAGCAGCCGTCAGCAATACACGAAAGCATATATTTAAAACAGGGCCAATGCTTAATTTGTTAGGATGCTGACACAACGGCTCGCCCAAAATGGCTGGAAATAAGGAGTGCGTGCTATCAGTCCGTACTGCAGAGATGCTGCGCGCTGCGAGGTCCGTTGGCTGTTGGTGGTGAGCGGCGATGGACGTCTGTCCTACTGTTGTTTTCATTAATGCACTTGCATGTGTCAAGGTCAGTGCAGCCAAGAAAACTGTTTTATTCATAAGAAATGGTGTTATAAAAAATATGCAGATGGTTTTGGCCAAATCAAAGGATGGCTAACCTGGGGGGGGATTCTTCACCCAGCCAATGTCCTCAAGACAGCTGTGCATTAATAAATAGATATGTTATTAGATATCGAAATTGCCCAAGAAATTGGTGTTGCAATTAATTAATTAGAAACACCACACATTCTTGCTGAGATAGTATCTCCCCCAGTTCCGTTATGCCTACACAGTATTACTCAGGGTAAGTCTTTTTCTTCCTGCATTTTTATTTTGACTTGACATGGTCTGCTATTCAGGTTTATTACTATAAATTACACCCTTAATTTGACCTGCTTCTGACACCCATTCTGTCTGAACAAATGGGTGCCATCTCAATCACTGCTGTGAGACTGCCTACAACTGAGAGGGGCGAGAAGATCTTCGCTATTTTGTCATTGCAAAGCAACTACCATTTATAATCCGCTGAAGACAGTGAGTTTTGACTGGCAGCTGCAGGATTTTTAAGCCAATGGTTATGAGAGAACCAAAAAAAATGCAAAAGTAGCAAAAACATGCATTCATCACCCAATGAATGCAACAGTCCCAGCAAAAAAAAAAAAAAATATATATCAATCACACCTTCTTTTAATTATAATCAACATGCTGCAGAAAACTGTAAAAAAATATTCACTTTGATAGTCAAACATGCACCAGAATTAAATATGAAGGGCTCATCCTTTTGATGGAATAATATTTTAAATGATACATAGATATCAATTCAATCTTTATGTCTCCTGAGAGTCATATTCAACTTAAAAAACATGGAAGATAATCAAATCTCTGTGCTCGCTGGACATAATTTAGATGAAAATGATTTGACTTTTAGCCAAGCCGAAAAAAGAGCTCCTTAAAACGTTAAACTATGCAAAGCGACTTACAGATGATAAATTGAAAGTGTAGATGTGATTCTTTCCTGTGCAAGGAGAGAATTTTTTTTTTTAAATTTAATAAAAAAAAAACAAACTGAGGATACAACTTGTAGAAATCAACACCGGCATTTCTAACAAAATATATAAACAAAAAAAATCAGACAACAGATTAATAGCTACTCGGTCATTAAAGGGAAAAATGCAAAGTAACCATGAGATCATCACCATAAATCTTCTTGCAGTCGAATAAGGAGAATAAATGCCCGTTTTCACTGCCGTCCACAGGTTATAGTGGGGCCTTGTGTGACATGAGAATCCATGTAGAACATGGCATTGTCACAGTTAATCATCTGCCTCTCTAGGGAGGAACTTCCAGGCCTGCCAGGCCTCTGAGAAGCAGCCCTGCGCTTCGCATTTTCTTGGAGCTCTGAACCATTATTTGGAGGCAACACACACCTCTGGCCCAAAGGTTTTCCAAGTCCAAGTCTCTGCCTCAGAAAAATTCTGTAGCCAAAATTGTGGAAACACCCAGCATTTTTGGCATTATGCTTTAAGAATTACTACATGAATACCGCCAGTACGACGGACGACAAAAGGGGGGGGGGGGGGGGTTGCCATCAGACTGATGCATGAAGCCTTCAGCAACACCAGGCCACCACAAGCATTCCCACCAGAGCATGAAAAGCACTATGGAAGATGCACAGCTTAAAAGCTATTTAGTCAAGACAAAGGATCATCATCCGTTGAGGCCTGCTTTATGCATGTACATACATGTATCAGTTGTTGTAGCATGTACTGTATATAAAAAGCCTGC
This sequence comes from Mormyrus proboscirostris, assembly GCA_026779585.1. Classification (NCBI taxonomy): domain Eukaryota; kingdom Metazoa; phylum Chordata; class Actinopteri; order Osteoglossiformes; family Mormyridae; genus Mormyrus; species Mormyrus proboscirostris. Next base: position 21,452,747 of record JAODKF010000018.1, read on the forward strand.
CTGGTAGTCACATTCTTCCTGTTTAGGAGTGAGTCATTGGCACCTCTGACTCGCTTACAACACGCCACACACTGGATGCTATTCCTGATAGACGACTGGTTAGCGCTGCCTAACTCAGGCTGCTATCGGTGTTAGCGTTCTAGCCGGTGTTCCTCCTGCATTCTAACGGAAAGCAGATGTACGCGGTCTGGAGCGTCTGGGGTGAGGCGCAGACGTGGTCTTTGTTCTCCTGGGGCTACAAGCACACAGTCTCTTCATTGTGACTCTATTTTGGCATGAATGAAATTCCCTGCAGCGTTCCTGGCCCAAAACAAAAGTACTTTCAGGTGCCTAAACTGTGTCCCTCTGTCTGTTTTCAGTTTTAAGTTAACATGCTAGCGTAAGTTTCTGTTCTGCAGGGGGTGTTGTATTAAAGTGCTGTGTACTTTGGAGGTTTGGTCCGTCACTGAGGTGTTGCCAGGATAGATACTTGAAGGGGGTTAGGGGGGTTTTCAGAGGTGCTGGGTAAATGAGGGTCAACGCAGTTCATGACAGTCCTTCCCAAAATCCTCCAGAAACTCTTAAAAAAGGGGGAGATTTGGCAGGAGCGGCTCCCCGGGGGGGTCCCAAGCTCAGCGCATGTTTCGTTCAGGCGCTTTGAGAACGGGCCTTTGCATGTTCATCTTGGAAAATCAAGCTTCTCGTGATGGCTGCATCATTGAAATTTATGGTCTCAGTCTTGGTGGGATGTGTGTAGCTACTCAACGATCATTCAGAGACTCCTAAAGCAGACAAAGGGGAACAAAACTAAATAATGAAAAAAACCTGGAATTTAAAACGGCCGGCTGTCGACTTCCAGACATCGGCCTAAAACTGTTGCTGAATTTTAGACTCTTCTGAAAAGCCATACGTATCTACAACAAACAATTAGATATCACAGATACTGTATTATTCTACATAATCATTTATGTCTCCTTATTCTCGTTCTTAACTTTACTTCCATATGTGGTTATCAGCAGAATGTTCTAAGACCAACAGTTTTTTGTTGTTTTTCCCCATGTTTTTATTGTATCGTGATCATGCTCTCCAGTTGGCCCCACATGTACATAGTACCTATATTTGCAGAATCAGGAAGTGCTCAGTGTGTAGACACAGCACAACACCACGTCTTTAACATGTTTCTGATTGGAAAGGGGGGCAATCCATGTCGTGCCCTGGTACTCTGGCCCAGTCCCGCTGGTGTTTCCCTCAAGGCTGTCCAATAATTTATCCCCTGTTTAATCTGAACTAAATAAACCGCTACACAAGACAAGCAGCCTCCACAAATCAGCACAGACATCTATCGCATGAACATGAAGTTGGAGGTAGCCGTGAAGCCCCAGCAGAGGAGACGAGAAGAGCTACTTGACTGAATGGTCCCCGAGCATAGCACTAAACATCCCCCTGAACCACTACGTCACATCATTAAAGCAGAAAACGTAAGCAATACGACAGCCTTCCCTACGCAGGCCTGTTTAATATGCTACTATGTAGCCTAGAATGAGGCCCAGTAAATAAAGCATAATTAACACGCTTGCTAATCATGAAGCAGACACTGCCAGGCCACTGTCAGTTCTCATTCTGACCTTTACTGAAGTCTTACCTACATTTTTAATTGCTCTTCAAGTGTAACAAAAAAGTCCTGTTTCAGTGGGATATATTTTGTCTTCAAAGTCTTTTCAACAAATAACCAGTCCAGAATGTAAACAATCAGAAGCAAGAGATCAGCACCTATGTAGACCAAACAGACCCATCTGGGATGCCCCTCTAATTACTTATTTATTAGTCCACAGATTTATGATTTAAGAAACCTCAAATCCTTTTGTAGATCCCTGTTTAACCAGCTCCTATACATAATAGGATAAGTTCATGATGCTTTTTCCATGTCTTATAGTGTGTTTCTGCATCTGCTCCAGTCAGGCACATAAAGGCCCCCTTGAAGCCTCGACTGCAATAGCAAGACTGGAGACTCGCACCTCTGTCTGGGTCACATAAGCTAATCATGTCATGCTCCGTGTTCCTCAACACAGATGCACATTATCTTTAAGAACATCACATTGTTATTTTACTGTATCTTAGTATTGATTTCTCTTAAAGCCTTGATCTGCAGTTCTCTTGACAGCCATTTTTCGTTTGATAAGGTGTTGTTACAGTTGAAGCCTTTTCTGCCTTTAGAGTAAGCTCTATGAAAATGAGTCTGGCACACGTTTGTCCTACTGTTCAGCGCAATTCTTCTGCCAGCTAGAGCAGTCGGCAGAGGGCCTGGCTGTGAGGGGGCACCCAGGTCACTCTCCCAGAGCCGCACAGCGGAGGATGATACCAGACACCTGATCAGGTCACGCATCCCAGCAGATGTCTGAGAAGCTGCTGTGCAACGCCTTCTTCTTTATGACAACTTGCTCCGCATTTGCAGGGACAGGGTCATGAGCCAAAAATCCATTTACACCAGAGCACTTCTTTACATGTGTGCAGTGTGTGTGTCCTTCTGGTTGGGTGTGCTGGACCTGTGGACTAGAGGATGGTTGGGGTTTGGGGCATGTACACACATCTTTTGTGTGTCTATGTTTTATGTGACTGTATTGTGGCTTTACTTTACACTTGATCAATTACTTTTGTACTGTGTATCAGTGGGTTTTTAGGAGTTTCTATTTGTATATTTGCCACCAGGGGGCACTCATCCTGACAAAAATGCTTGTTTCTTTCTTACTTATTTCCAGAAATTGGTAAAACGCAAAGGGTCTGTTGTCTTAAATGGTGCTTGGCAATGCAAAAGGGTAAAACTAAGTACAATTAACAACCAAACAAATAAATAAATGCTGCCTCAAATAGAATTTAAATATAGCTTAAATAAAAACAAATAAAATTTAAATACAGGTTAAACATAGCACTCTAAAACTGAACCAAATCAGACTCAAAGAAATATGTTGTATATTTCATAATATTATCTGTTTTGTGTAAGATTTTGTGACACAAAAATTACAGAATGAAATGGGGTTATTTTCTCGCTAACAGAAGCTACAGATGTAAATGCTACACTTTTAATTTCAGTGGTGGACGATTACTGTACAAGCAATTAATTATTTTTAATTGGTAATTAGAACTTGGTGT
>JAODKF010000018.1:21455918-21468226 GCA_026779585.1 Mormyrus proboscirostris
GAGAGGGGGAGGGAGGGGGGCAGGCTGGTCCATGGGCTGGGGAGGTCATTGCTCTGCAAGGCAGTGACAGTGTGACAAACAGGGCAGCTCATACACTTCCAGAAACCCGCCTCTCCCACCTGGCTCTGCCCACAGAGGGACGCCATTTAAACACGGATGCTACCCTTTTTCAAACAGAGGTCAAAGTGTTTATGGAAGTGATATACGCCTATGTTTCATTATACTGTCACGCTGTTAAATTACCTGCAGTCTGCAGTTTATGGTTTATAGAGGCGCTTACAAAATTATATACTGCTAAACTGCACCTGATTAAAGTAAATGCATGTATAAATTGAAGACTGGTAGATGCTGAGTTAAAAAGTAAATAAATATTCAAATTTATGTATGTTTGGCTCCTGCCCAGGAAATCCCTAGGAGTCAGTGCAGGCCCTCAGGCAAACTGGAAAACATTACGGAAATTAATATCATTTGAAAGGAAATGCTAAAATGGCATCTTTAAACTGACAAGGATGATTTTCTGTGAAATATTAAACAAAGGACAGCGCATCACTGGCATAAATAACCATTTTGCAAAGCATTACGTGCTGGATTTGGACTATTAGTATATGAAATCAGAAATTTTATATACTCATTAATTTTAAATCTGGTGACTGTTTACCTGCCATTCCAATCAGAGCAGATTTGCTGTCAAGCGCAGCACTCTATTACAATACCAAACCACAAATAACCTTCAGTTTCTGAAATCGTCTCTGTAAACTTACAATTTTCCTTTCTGGAAAAATGGAATTTCAGTGTCAAAGAGCATCAAAAGAGGAGCATCTAAGAGCAGAAGGTACCAGAGATGAGAAAGACAGGGAGACTAATCCTCATGTGGTAAAAAGAGGGGGGAAAATCTCCATGAACAGAAAGCTTAGATTACGCTGTGCAGACTCTCCTCGTGCAGACTCTCCTCGTGCAGACTCTCCTCGTGCTCTATTCCCCTTTTCAATTCTGCCTCTCTTCTTCGCACGAAGGCCTCTCGTTTCGCCGTGCATCTTAGGAGCTGATTTGATTTTTCACACTTTCGAGCAATGTTGGGAATCCACAAGCTTGTCCCTCGCTCTCCCTCTTTGTCCCTCCTGCTCTCTCCCTCTCCTTTTCTCCCACTCGCTCCCCGTCTCTCTAGCTGAGCACACAATGTGCCACATCCGATTACTCCTGGCAGATTGTCGGAGCCAATGGTGCAAATTAGAAACCGGCACCTGCAAGAGAGGCTGGAGCATGCCAGCATGGCTGGGAGGAGAAAAACGCAGGAGGAGGAGGAAAACACACACACAGACACACACACACACATCAGATGTCCATGATGAGTTACTATTTGCGTCTTTGTCGGGATAAATACTTCAGGGGACAACACACATTATCACAACGGCACTGGCTCGTTTGAACCTTTCGCACGATTTTCACAGAGAGCAAGTGAGAGCTCTGTGCCAATTCTTTGCGTCTGACACCTGGGGATCATGCCTGCTATTTTTTTTTAAGCATCTAAAAATGAACCAACCAATATGTAACAAATCAATAGGAACAGAGAAAAACAAGCCATGGCTAGTAACAGGAGGCTGGACTTGCTGTATAGAAAAACACACAAAGCAGCAGAAACGCATTAAAGCCAAATTGTAGGTCAAGCAAAGGTAATGGCTTGATTACTGTACACCTGGGTCTGACCCCGCGCTCCCATTAATCCCGATCTGTCACCCAGTGCTATCAGCTTACTGGCAGCTGGGAGGCAGGGGACAAAGCAGGCAAGAGCGGAACGAGCAGGGCGGCAGCTTCGTGCATATCATGGATGGCGTCTCCCGCTCAGCAGAGTGTCAGCTCACAGCCGACAAAAGGCCTCTTGGTGTACTATTATGTGTGATGAATGAGTGAGACAGAGGTGTGTTTAAATGTCCAACCATTGTTCTGTCTCTGCTTACATCCGTACAGTAATCACTTCCAGGAAAGCTCCCCCTTCTTAGATAAATCCAAAACAGTCCTTATTTAACACAACTTAAGTTTCATTGTACATTTAATTTTTTTAAAGGAATCTAAAACTTCCTCAATCTTCAGTTACATGTGTTTACTTCTGGGAACACTACCCACTTTTCAGATTCAACTGGTGCAACAGCAGCTACTTTGCGGTGTTTAGATGCAACTTATCAAGTGTCTGCAATGTCTGTCTTGCCTGTGTCGTTGCACAGGAGGTGTCTGCACCATCAGTTGTTGGTGCGTCTGTATCAAGAAGTTGACCCGATGGGCACAGATGAATACGTCACTCTTGAGAAAACCTCTGCCTGTGTCCGCAGGGTCACACCAAGCTGGTCTTTCTTTACCTGCTGCCTGTTTCACTACTGTTTAACAAAGCTTTCTGGTGGCATTGTCAGTGCTGGACAGGCACGTTGATACACCTGATGGTAGAAGCACCATACACTGGTGCAGAGGTACATGGTGGAGCTGAAGGTGCTTCAGATCAGTCCCCTTCCCTCCATAAACCGCAACCTCAGCAACGGCCCGTGGGCTCGTCGTCACATGTCCCTGCAGCAAACCCTTTAAGAGTGTCTAAAGCAAACTCAGGACCATTCTCTGAAAAGCCTACTTCATGTGCGCAGTCCCATTCTCAGAGGTGGTGGACTTATGGTGGCCTGCTGTTGAGAGAAGTGGCAAGATGGGGGCTTCATAGAGTTGATACTCTGCAGGTTTTCACAAGTTCCCTGACGTGTTTAGCCAATCCAGACTCCCATACTGTTTGCTGGGCGCATTCTCTGTATTTTGTGATGTCCTCGTGTCCCCGATCAACCTGCTCTAAGATCCAATATGGAAGTGTTTACAAAGGTATGTTAAGCTTAGGACCAATGACCAGCAGACAGTACACAAGGTAAAGATTCTCACTTTCACCTGTGGTCCAGCTTTACATATGTTAGGCCAGCTATGAAGGCAGTAGTCCATTACTTGATGGCACGTTTTGTTCAGATACTTTACAACAACAATCTGCTGTGCACGTGTCTCTGAAGCAGAAACGGCAGTACGTATTATATCCCCCGCATCCCTCTCAATTTGAACTTGGTCCAGATCTTGCACAGGAGTCTGTGAGAGAGCATCCAGTGTAATGAGTGATTTCCCTAAAACATGCTCAGTGTTGCACATTTGAGCAGACATGGATGGAATCTCATTACTCACAGTCCATGAAGGCCTCTGGAGTCCAGCAGTGGAAGTAGCGGTTTGTGGTCAGTCCTGATTTTGAACTGCGGTCCCAGTAGGTAAGAAGTGAGACACTCGTGTGCCCAGCTGAAGCCAGTGCCTCTTTCTCCGTCTCTGTTAAACTCCTAGAGATGTAAATGATAGGTCTCCAGGTTCTGTCTGCTTGTGCCTGCATTAAAACAGCCCTGAGGCCAAACAAGGATGCATCCACAGCTCCTCGTGTTTTAGCTGTGGGGGAGTTACTGAGCCAGGACTTTGGGAGAATTCAGTTCCTCTTCGAGCTGCTGGAAAGCTTATACTCGTTGTGCTCCCAAACAACACTCATTCTTTTCACAGAGAAGCTCCTTCAAAAGCGTAGTAAGTGAGGCCAGATGGGAAATGAATTTTGCTAAATAGTTGGCCTTATGAAAAACTCTGCACACATCTGCAAAAATTTCTTGGTTCTGGCATTTGTTTATAGTCTCAACCTTGCCAGTGTTTGGATCAATACCTGTCGCTGTTATCTCATGTCCCACAAACAAACATGCTGCCTCCTGAAAATCTATCCCTTCTTGTCATAGCTTCTGCAGGACCAGGTGCAAGCAGCCAAAAACCAAGACATACCTCCTTCAAAGCTCTCCAGCATCGGTGGAAATGCTCAGGCACCAAACAGGATCTTATTGAAACAGTCTCTCCCATATTTGGCAATGAATGTTGTGCGTAAAATGACTCCAGGGTGACAAGAATTTTCCAGAATCCGGATCTGGTGCTTGATGTGGAGAACAGCTTTTTTTAAAGAGGGCAATGCAAATGTCAAATTATGGCAACTGATGATTCAGTATCTTTCACCTATTCATTTGTGAAGGGTTTGTTAAAGAATCAAAACCTCCTGAGTAGTTTCTGTCTGTAGCGATTAAGGCAGCCCTGAATTCTTTCACATGTATGGATGATATACAATGCAAGGAAGCTGAATCGAGGGGCCGCTAACAGAACACAAGTACAGTAGAGTGTAGCAATTTGACGTTTTGAATATAAATATATATTTAAATATAAATATCATATATGCTAATAAAACCACCAACATATTATTCTCTGGACCAGGCAGGACTCTCGTTGGCTTCTTGAGTTTACTATCGTGATGAGGATTGATAGTTCATATTACTGTAACAGTGGCACCACTGTCAAGTTTAAATTCAGTGTTGTCACCATTGAAGTACATTGTCTCAGTCGATTCAGTCAAAGAATTAATTTCCATTTCACCCCGCAACAATACATCATCATCACATTGACTCAAGTGCTGTGTCACTGTGTGAAGTACTTCTGTGATGTAGCAAAATGGCCTTTTTTGTGGCATTTTCAGCATTCCGCCTTCATAGCCAGGCAGTCCTTCACCTGGGGCCATTTTCTTCCACCACATCAAACACGCCCTTTAACCTATTTCACTATAGGAGTTTTATCTGTTTTGTCACTTTTTCTCCTTTGACCTAACGCTATCAATATTCAGGAGCTTTCTCTGTTCCCCCACACAGTTATGACTGCTGCTTTTTGCCAAGGTTTGGCAAAGATGAGGTCTGAATCTAACTGGAACTGTCATGAAGGTTTTGTTTCCGATATAGCCACCTCTATTCCATCCCTAATAAGCTAATCATAAATCGTGCCAAACCGTTCAGCTATGGTATAAACAGTGGTGATAAAGAATTGAACACTTCCTCCGGGTTCTTGATTCTCATAAGGAATTTGACCCTCCTTGATATAACACTGTGTTCCAAAGCTTGTTTCACCCTGTCATACTTTGCTTTATTCTCTTCTGATAAGAAAGATGCTCCATCTCTCTCATCATCAAGCTTGTATAATAATGTGCTGGCTTGGTATGTTTCTGAATATTTATTAAGGCCAGATGCTATTCTGAAGTGTTCAAAAACACCTTATCCACTTTGAGTAATTGCTGGTGCATGAAAAATCTACATTTAACGTGAAATTTAATGCAGTCATTTAAAGACACAAATATGTGTATAAACAGAGTGTAACTCTCTGACGACTGTTTACTTGCTCTCTCAGGTCACATCCATGCAGTAATCACATCCGTGATACTAAGCATCTGGCTGTTGTACCGCACAAGTAATCAGGCCATCCAAAGAGGACATCGAGAGCCATAAACAGGGAGGCAGCAGTCAAACAGCAGTCGGAGTTGGTTCTATGTCTATCCAGTGAGGGCCTGAAGCCATGTGTTCAGTTCTGTTAGCCTCATTTTAGTCGTTTACACGGCAAACCAATAGCGCCGCAATGCCTCATTTGCTTAAGCAGCCCTCCGCCTGTTGCGGTCACCCGGCACTGCTCAAGCGAGCGAGTAAGGAACATGTCGTGGGAGCGGGTGTTTTTAGCCGTCTTCATGTCCACCTGACACATCTGAGAAAGACAGACAGACTTGTTTGCTTGCACGCTTCACCGGGCTGCCAGAGTGGCTCGACTGACAGGCCGAGCGCGCTCGGCTAATCCTGAGAGCCGAGTCTGTAAACCAGCGTCTCGCAGATGTCAAACTGGGACCACTTCCAGCGTTCCATGAAACGCAAGCTCGGAGACGAGCCACGGCCACAGTGACACCTGCACACGCTCCCAGAATGCAATGGTGCCTATGGGCGAAGCCAACCAAGCACAGCGCAGCCTGAGCGTTGCTCTTCATTATAGCTGATCTAACAATACTCACTTCCCAAAGTTTGTAGGTGGCAAAGAGCTGTGCGCTGTCTCGATTCGGCACCGCAGGGCTTCCAGGCCTAGTGCGTATTTATGAGGACTTGCACAAAACTGATGGACCAGGTCAACGTCCCTATTCATATTGCTCATTTAACCTCCTAGGTAATGCGAGAAGTGGACATTGGCCGTAAACTTTCTGGGCTTTTTTTCCGATAATCAATTTTCCCCCATATTTAAAACCCAAATGAAAGCACGCCTCAGTTTCATCATTGCCATGTAGGTGCCTTATCATTGCCCATCCATCTTCCATAATTGCTTATCCAGCACAAGAATACGGTGAGTCTGAAGCTTGTCCAGGACAGCAGAGGGAGCAATGCAGGGGATACACTAGACTGCATGCCAGTTCACACCAAGACACACACACACATAGGCGCACATGCATTTTAGAGACCCCACGCAAACATGGGAAACAAGCAACAGGCACTGCTATGGGAATGCAGAAGCTCAGTGCTTCCTGCGTACACCGCTATTCTGCAATTTTATTGGCAGGACATTTTCACAGCAATTAGACACTCCAGTACCACCCTAACTTTTCAGAAGCCTGTACACTTTTTATACCAGGGAATTAATGAGAGCAGATTAATCTAGCTTTGCTACTATCCTTAAGGCAACATTGTACAGAGATCCCTAAAAATGCTAGACGTTCTGTTGCAGGATGTTGTATACAGATCTCAGATGCATGGCTATGCTGGACACGGACCCCAAGCCTTTTCCTGCCATGGGGTGAGAGGGTGAATGACCAGGTGGCCAGCTTTGTTTCATTTCAGCTGCCAGGTGTATATCTGAACAAATAAAATGGTGTCGGAGGTTAAAAGCTGGGGACACTGCTGTGCATTCTCCCGATGTTTGTCATGTTTCTCAGTGGCTGTTATTCAGAGACTCACACTTACGACGTCGTGTCGCGCCCTCTGTGTGTGAAACCAGCTTAGGCTGAGCATCAGCGCCAGGCCCCTTCAGAGATCCGAACCTGCCAAACTTGTTTGAGATGATTCTGTGACTGGTCGTCCAGATTCAGTCCCCTTTTTACTCAGTTATGTTAAACGTGCAGTAATTCCCAGGGAAATGTAAGCCTGGAGCAATGTATTAATGAACCTTTAACAAATTACTTTAAATTAAGAGCAACAAGCGCAAGGATTAGCAGAAAACATTCAACATCCATACTCACAGAGCAGGAGTCAGGATCCAAACTCCCATCCCTGAAGTGCTGGAGGTATTTATCACTATGATTTAGGGACATTTACTCTTTCCCTTTTTTCAACAATAGTTAAACATCCCTTGTCCATACAAGTATAAAGATTCTGTCAGGATACGTATGGATGTTCTAACATGTCTTGAAAGCACAGTAAGCTATTAATATTGGAAATATGGTTTGTTAATAAATAATTCAGATTTGCAACAGCTTGAATTTTTCGTGTTCAAAAGAGCTTTTTTCCCCATCATTGCAAACAGAACTGAATCAAATGCTAACACTGCTAAACAACCAAACCAAGTGCTTAGAGAGTGACACGGCAAGAGCACATGCGGCTTACAGCCAGTGTAAGCTTTGCTACCAGCAAGCACTACAAAACCAACTGCTAACAAAGACAATATCGTCCGACCGTATGCTTCCTTTTGCTAGCACTGCCCAAACAAATGCTAATACAGTTACCATTGCTAACACTGCTAATTTGTCCAGACCAAATCCTACCAGCTGATAGGCCCCGGCTAAACTGCTCCATGGCACTTGTTCGTTCCTGGCCACACTTTTGCATGCTCCAGAAGCTCAGTGCTTCCTGCACAGGCGGCTCTTTTCCCCAGAGTCCTCCGCATTTAATATTTCACTGGCAAGACAGTTTCATGGCAATCAGAAACTCAAACACCAACCTGACTAAAAGAGAGGCTTAAAAATGCTAGACGTTCTGTTGCAGGATGTTGTATACAGATCTCAGATGCATGGCTATGCTGGACACGGACCCCAAGCCTTTTCCTGCCATGGGGTGAGAGGGTGAATGACCAGGTGGCCAGCTTTGTTTCATTTCAGCTGCCAGGTGTATATCTGAACAAATAAAATGGTGTCGGAGGTTAAAAGCTGGGGACACTGCTGTGCATTCTCCCGATGTTTGTCATGTTTCTCAGTGGCTGTTATTCAGAGACTCACACTTACGACGTCGCATTACGCCCTCTGTGTAGCAAACTGGCTTAGGCTGAGTATCAGCAGCAGGCCCTTTCAGAGATCTGAACCTGCTGAACATGTCTGAGCTGATTCCGTGACTGATGTTCCGGATTCAGCCCCATGGTAGGTCCTTTCCTGTCAGTTATGTTGTGTGCACTAACTCCCAGGGAAATGTAAGCCTGGAGCAATGTATTAATAAACCCTTAACAAGAGACTTTAAATTAAGAGCAACAAGGGCACTGATTAGGGCAGCAGCTTCTTGTTAATGTGTTCCCTAGATCTACCCGCATCATGGTGCTTTTTTCATAGTGTGGACCAAGGGTTTTCACAAACCTTAAAAACAACATTACTAGAATGTTTGTGGGCACGGCAAAGAATCTGGGGCACACCATGGTATTTAGGCTCATAACAAAACAAACAAACGCCACACGCGGCAGCAAGAACCACAAATATGCACGTCAGACGAGTCGCGCCGTCCGGAATTACGGAAGCTGTCAGTCCGGTGTCACAAAGCGTCGGAAGCGCAGCCTGAATGCTTATGAGGAGCTGTGAAATTCCTCTTTTCACATGTGAGTATGTGGCCCGTCTCGGCTGACAGCATGCCCACTGGGAAGCATTCACGCTGCCCGCTTCGCCGCCGTCTGCTTGCCCCGCCTCCCCAACCCCGCGCCCAACTGCCGGCACGCTAACAGGCTTCTACGGCGTCCTGGGGTCCTGCGGTGAGAAAACTCAGGAGAACCATGGCACAAGAGCCGCAGACATTAAGAGACGCATGCATGTCAGTGTATGCAGTGTGAGTATGTGTGTTTGTGTAGGTCAGTGTATGCAGTGTGAGTATGTGTGTTTGTGTATGTCTGTGTATGCAGTGTATGTGTCGATTATGTTTATATTACATTGTGGGAACTAAATGTTTCTCACAATGTAAAAAAAATCTGTTATTTTGACACTGTGGGGGCAATTTTTCAAGTTGCCACAAAGATCTGTGCATGCAATCAAAAAACTGAAAAACTAAAAATGTATTTTGCTTGGTTACTTACGGTTAAGGTTAGGGCTGGGTAGGGGTTAAAGCTGCCATGTCGGTATTAGAGTTTTCTCCATAGAAATGAATGGAGAGTCCACACAAAGATATAATTATAAACCTGTGTGTGTGTGTGCCTCAAGTGCATAGCAGCACTGCTGTGTGGTGTTATGATCCAATTCCTTCATGGATGCGTTCTGGTTCTGTAGCTCTTCCCCAAGTCTTCTTATTTAACTGCCTTTGACAGCCTGTGGTTTGCCAGCCTAAACCAACCCCAGCCCAGCGTGACCTGAATGTCCACATGCGTGCACACCTACGGGTACATGTATACACACCAGCACAGCCCATGCACAGATAACTGGCAGCGTTTAAATGCCTGCTAAGTTCCTGCCTGCAGGCACGGCTGTCTGGACCACACATCACCCCCTATGTCCCTACTATGGGTCCCCCGCTTGTCCATGGTGTACAAAAAGGCTATGGGAGTAGTGATGTTCTATATGGGACAGCTTGCAGCCACAGGTGACCCCTGCACTCTCCCCACACACGAGTGCACTCATTAGTGTAGGATAGCCACACTAAGTGTGTTGCAACCTCCAGCTGAACAACATACAAACACGCCACCTCATTGGTTCATTGGCTGAACAGGAAGACCTTTCCGGCGAATCCTCAGCACATGGTGCTGGGTGAAAGGTTTCCCAGTTGCTGTTGGAGCACCGGGTTTGGTGTCGGTGGTTAGACCCTGCTGGAAAAATACTGAATGATGCTTTGTGGTACTGTGGAAAAATGAGGGTATGTGCATTTCAGCTCACTACACAGACCACACCTGGGCATTGGGATGAGACTGTAAAGATGCTGGGGCTCGTAATCCACCGAATCAGCTCTGTGCGCTCTGTTAATGTGTCTGATTAAAACCTCAGCAAGGCATTCATAATCATTCCTAATCATGAGCCTCTCAGAGGGAGATCTATGTCTAATTCAGCCTTCCTGAAAAATCAAAACTGATCAGAACCTTTGGGGGCTAGTGAGTCAGTTTAGTAAGGGGAAGAGTCACATTGCTGGTTTGGGATTTTTCACAGCGTGGGTTCAGCAGAGCAGTTTACATGATCTCCTGTCATGTTCGATATGACTTCCCTTTGATCACAGTTTAAGAAAAAACAACCAATCATAGTTAAATTTTGCATACAAAGGAAAAACAACGCAAAGCAGTGTAAAGACGTAGCATGGAACAAAATTAGGCGTGTAAATAATGCATGACAGAGGAGAAGCTGGATCCTTGTAGAACACAGAGGGCCTGTCGATACACTTTATAAGGCAATTGATGCCTTGTTGTTGGGGAGTGTACGGTGTTATTCAAACCGTGTTCATGTCGATGATCAGAGCAGGGAGTTCATCCTACGCAAAGGCCATCATGTCAGGGCTTTACAGGCCTGGCTCAGAGAACATTCCTGACCTATGTACCTATGATGGCTTCTGTTTGCTTTTTTCTGTTAAATGGCTAGATTTCAAAAAGGTTACCCTCGTCGCAGCACAATGCTGAAAAGTCAGTAAGTATATCGTGGAACAGAAGAGCTAGGCTGAGGGCAGTGGTGGCTTAATGGTTAGGGAAATGTGCTTGTAATTGAAAGATTGCAGGATCCAATCCCCAACCAGCAAGATACCGCTCCCAAGCACTGCTCCCTGAGTGCTGAATCAGCTGCCTCCTGCTATGTCAAGGTGTCACATATGGGTTAAATGCAGAGGACACATTTCATTGTTGTGTGGTGTGATGTGTCAACAATGACCACTGATCTCTAAATTCTACCACTGGGGGACCCTCCCCTTCCTCCTATTGGTGGGAAATGTGATAGGCGCATACCCATCCAATGAGAATACATGAGCTTGCTGCTGAGCACATAAAGGTGACTAGAGTGTCATGTTCTCAGGGCTATTAAGACCCGAGTTAGACCTCAGAGGACAAAGAAGAGTGGTGAATGGGGAGGAGGGGCCATCAAAACCTGGGTTCAGAGGCACAAAAGCTTCAGCACTTTTTACGGTTTTACGGCATCTTCCCTTCAAATGTAAAACTTTGATGTTTTATGATGCAGACGTAATCCATTTGAGGTACAAAGGCATTTTCATTATTGACTTTAGAGACAGGGGAAGAGAGAGAGAGAGAGAGAGAGAGAATCACAGACAGCCCCTCAGTCCCTACTATCTGCATCTGTGTATTTCAAACGCGATCATCATTAGCTGTAGCGAGCAAATAAATAGACTAAATCTCTTTGTTCGGTGGTGAAGCCAACATCGCCAGCGACGGCAAATTCCGGTTCATCGCCTTTGGAAAAGCAGGGGAAGAAGGAAAAAAAAAAGCTGAAGGCAAAAGTCAAGGTTGTGGAGGTTGGTGATGAGGTGGATTTAATCAGTCAAGCTTGATGGAGGACTGCTGAGCATCTGAAAGCACGTCACACAGACGGAGCTGCGGCTGCTCTGCCCTTCATGGGGAACACAATCCGAGCGCTTCATCTGGCCTTTTCCTCACGAGAGGACAGGAATGCGAAAAGACATAAAATAAACAAGTGAAAAAGGCGTATAACCCCTCGACATTTCATTCACGTTTTCCTCATTTATGACTGCCGCAGAGAATTCCGACTCCGGAGTGATTAATGATAGGGAAACACACTTAGGGTCTAATTTCATACAGCCTGTCCTCATTGGCCGAGCAGAAATGCGGTGGCAATGCGCACGTGAGCTGCATAGCAAGCGGGAGCTCGCATGCTATGCCACAGCCAGGGAGCCCTCAGCCCCTGCGCATTCCTGCACATGCGGGAGGTGAGTGGCCAGTGAGAGGTTTGTGTAGCGGATATACGGGGACTCATGGGACATGTGGACATCCCCGGGGGGAGGATGAAAGTATCCTTCTGGCCAAATGCAGCAGAAGATGGGTGGAGCCCTGTTATCGATGGCATCTTCTCGCCTTCATTGGGATTTGCATTGAGTGGGACCCTGTAGCTGCATGGACTTGCTGATTCCAAATGAGGGCGCCGTAGAGTCTGTCCATCCACCAGCACTTAACTCCCGCTCTCTCACTGCAGCCGTTTAGGGGTAAATGGAAAGAGAGACGTACAGGGGGCGGAGAGAAGCCTGGGACTTCTGGAAAAAATGTCAGTGGACAGCTTATTTCGAGCACAGTGAGGCGCTTACAAGGATTGGGGG
>JAODKF010000018.1:21469489-21488152 GCA_026779585.1 Mormyrus proboscirostris
ACCCCCCCCCCACCTCCACCCCCATCATGCCCCCTTTCCTTCTTTTCTAATTTGTTATACCCCCACACCCCGGCTGCATGCCCCCCTGCCTGCAGTAATGAAAGT
Organism: Mormyrus proboscirostris; assembly: GCA_026779585.1. Taxonomy (NCBI): domain Eukaryota; kingdom Metazoa; phylum Chordata; class Actinopteri; order Osteoglossiformes; family Mormyridae; genus Mormyrus; species Mormyrus proboscirostris. Next base: position 21,469,595 of record JAODKF010000018.1, read on the forward strand.
GTACATTTAAAACTGAGAGCCGCGCTGCTGAAACAGGCCTGTCAGCACAATGCTGCATAATGGAACCTGATCACTGAGCCCGAGCGGGCTGCTCTCGGCCCGGAAAGGGCCCAATCTCTGCTAATGGCTCCTGCGCTGAAAGTCACATGCTAATAAGAGAGCTGCACGAAAGCGATTAAAAACATCCAAGCGCCAGTGACGGCATCGCCGTGCACGGGCCAACTGCAAGCTCAGCACCGCTGCCGGGCTAATGGCCCCCCCGGGGCGTCGCTCCTATGGCCTCACACGCGCCCGCGCCACACCCAACAAGCACACTCATATCTCACGCCTGCACCGATCCCCCTCCTCTCATTTAGACACCCGGTTACTATATCAAGTTTGATAAAAATGACCATAACCCCCCCCCCCCCCGATGGAATCTTGGTTATTTCGCAGGATGTTCTATCACTGCAGATGGGTACATGACCAAGGCATCTGAATTACTGCATTGAAATATTCATCCATATGGATGTGAAAAGGAACAGCCTACGAAGGTAGCAGCAAGTACAAGGGCAGGCAGAGGGCCAGAGTTGATGCCCAACATTTACATCGCCCTGTCCTGCCCTGCCCTGCTACTTCAGCCTTACATATTACTCAGGCTTTAAAGGAATACTTCTAAACTGGGAGACGATTAAGTCAAATTTTATCTACCAAATCTCTCGTTTCATATTTCCTCAGTCTCGGAAATACCGAATTAAATCAATACTGAAAAAATAGATATATTCAGAAGATTACTGGGAAATTTGATAGGACTTTTGAACGGATTAAATAGATAAGCTCATTGTTTTGGCTATCTGCTATTTGGCACTGGAGCAAAATAATAACAGACAGTCATTTCCTAAGGATTACTGTTTACCTATTTATTTGGCCAAGCGGGCTATGCAGAGGCAGACCTGCATGCCCAAGGGCTTCTGCCACCCGTGACCTGGGTAAACCTGGATCAGTGGATCAACATGTCCCTCATTACCCCGGAAGGGGGGGGTCAGCGGCAGATGGCCTAGTGACATTGAAGGACCCTGATACCCCTGACTGACAAAGTCCTCGGCCTGTGTGTCTGTAAACAGGCAGCCTTTAGGACACACACTGTACCACACGCTAAAATGTGTGCCATCATCACGGCAGCTGAGGCAGGATACGGCACAGTACGCAGCCGTCCACATTAAAGAGCCTTCTTTAGCAATTATCGATGTCGTTATTATAACGAGCTGTCAGAATGGGAGGGCGAGCTGGGAGACACCAAGCACCAAGCCATGAAGGAAACTTTACTCAAGTTCAGTTCAAGGCTGGTGGAAAACGAAAGAAATTTCCAGGAAGCTGCATTATACTTCCGATTTCGAAGATGCTGCGGCAGCAACATGGAAGGGTTTCTAAGAGACCTTCCGGAAACATCCCAGCACACACTGTTCACCTGGGGGTGGGGGCAGTTGCTGGATAGCCCCCCACCCCGCACTGTCCTTTCTTGTGCTTTAATCCCTCTCTGTCCTCACACTTGCTTCTTTTATCTTCTCTTATCTCTCTCTCCCCTCACTCAGGGCGACCTGCAGAGGCACCTTCCTGCACCTTTGTCTTCACAGCAGTACTCCAATCCACCCCCTATTCAGGACCTTCCAGGCTCAGGTGGCCTATTCAAATGGGACTGTCTTTCTCACGATGGTCCTTCACTCCCCCTGCACTCCCCCCACCTGCTGACAGTCACCATGCTGAAGGCAGCTTTCTCCCAAACACAATCTAGTATAGAAATTGCACTGGCAAAGTAATAAAAATATGAGCTGTGTTTACTGATGCACATCACATCAACAGAAACGAGTCCAGGTGACTGATTGATGATTTAGGTGGCTAACGCGAGGTCAGGGTGGTAAACATTTATTTAAATTAATTCACACTGCTGTCCTGCTTGGTGTTGTATGCAAATAAAACAAAAGGGAAACTCAGAGACAATAGGGGCCTTAAACTGGATTGGCCAGGAGACGAGGCACTGCACGCTTGTCAGTAATTGGTGGAAATGCATAATGTAAACGTCACAGAGCAGATAGCGTACAGGCCAGTGATATGGGCGAGCGAAATGGCCTGCCTTCAAAGGGATGTCAAACGCATCAGCCCAGATTCCCATGAATGCTCTCACATCTGTCAGCCAGCGGGTGGGTGCCATTACCTGTTCTTGCATGCTGAGAAATGGCATAAAGCAGCGAACAAAGCCCGCGGGCATGCAAATCAGGAACTGGTCTGTCGGGATCTCAGTTCACGGTATGAGGAAAGTCATAGAGTCAGAGCGCCAATCAGATGAAGCTTCCGATTCAATGATACAGTAAGTCTACATACACAGCCAAGTCCAACTACGATTATTGCACGACTAAGCCATTTAATTGGACTACTGTCCTTGTCCCAGTATACATGCACAGGAGTGGAATTGATTTGTTGACGGAAGTTTGTCCGAATAGGTGGCCATATGGCTCCTTTCTGCTTGTTGGTATTGGGCTTTTTCTAGTTGACCTATTATGTCAGAGACGTAAAAAATAATGAAATTCCATTCCAGTGCTAGTACCAGTTTTTGCCCTGCGCAGAATGCCTAAGCCAGTTTTAGTCCAATTGAACATTCACATGCAGGAGTAAATCTGGGTGTCTTAATCTAACTTTTAGAAATTCCATTTAGTACGGCTTCAATTGGACTAACATGTTTACATGCACTTCAAAAGTCCAGTTTTAGTTGGACTAACACAATAATTCAACTATTTGCCTGTATGTGTATGTAGACGTACTGTATACAGTATGCTGCTGGTGCTGTGCTGCAGTCGGTCGAAGTCTTAGAATCTTCACCCTTCATATATCACTCATGCTTATGAGCTTCGCGGTTTATCCCAGGTGCCTTACATAACTCGTTAGATTCGCAAAGACTTTCATGCAGCTTGATCCAAGCCTCTTGAGCTCAGCATCTACACTAATACTGGTAATTGAAGCAGAGGTACATGTGCAGTTATGAGTGAAATAGCATTACACTGAGCAGACTCGAAAAACCTGCTTTTGTCTTGTATGTTTTGAGCTGTTTCCTTTGTATACTCACTGACCTTATAGAGAGAAACAGCAAAGCTGCTCCAGAATAAAACATTGAAGAGTTTCTCTGGATCGTCGTAACTTAAAGACATGACATTCCAAAGTCAGGACTTCCTCTCTAACCTCCATTTAAAGTTTCTGAGGGTACATTAGTGTGCATCACACTTTCATCCTTTTGTACGCAGTGGAATACAGGAATAAGCTCTCTCGGTGTGGAGGGAAGATGACAGAGTGATTCACGTTTCCTGTGCTTTGGCAACTTTCAAAACTGAAGGTGAGCTAAGAGACTACCTTAAACAAAAGGGTCAAGAGTTTGACAGTTTCATAGAACACGACAGTGTACCCAACATAATCCACCCAATAACACAATGAGTCTCACAGCCAAGGCAGATCGATCAAAAGGGAATATTATCCTATTAGGGTATGAGCGCACTGGATGTACCCGCCCCAGGAAAGTCTGTCGTTAGGTTACTGCATCCAGGCCAGCCCTCTCGGGGGGACAACTGGGAAAGCTGTGCTGGGCTTGGGCCCAGGCAAGGGCCCCAGGTGGGAGTAGCTGCACATCATGGGACCCAAGAATTATGCACAGCAGGGTTGATTGTACCAAGAATAACTAGACTTAATGCACTTTAGGCATAGGGTTATTCTAAAGGATGCCAAATCCCACTCTCTCTGCAGCCCAAATGGATGGACAAGTTGGCCCAAAACACAGCATAGAACTCGCCGACCCTGCGAACACATGCTGCGTTTCACTGCTGATACCATTGTTCTGTCAACCTGTCAGGTTCTCAGAAATTGTGGAGATGGCAGTTTCATGTGAGGAATGCCAACCGTCTTAGCATTAGCAAGACTACAACAGCCTTTAGCATCTCCGATATCCCTACAGCCAAAAAGCTTTTGTTTGCTGCTCTTGCTGAACTATAAGACTGTGAATCATGAACCTGAATGAGAAACAATTGGGTATTTCACCTGAGGAAACCCTCATGCCAGAGGCGATCGGAAGTGAGTCATTCGACGTTAATCCTCGTTAGTTCCTGGGCAATGAATATGTTTCGGTGGCTTTTCAACACTTTTAGATTAGATCCATAGGTCAAAAGCACAGTTTGTGCTCTTCAAACCAATAAACAAACAAACAATATGACAGCCGCTAGCACTGTGGTCTCCCACTACCAGGACTGGGCATCCATTCATATCCCACCCCCATTCGATGTAGGTGAAGTTTGCATGTCCTCCTAGAATCACATGCCAGTCCCACAGCTCCTTTGATTTCTTGCCAGAGTCTGGAGGCTTGCAGCAAATCGCCGTCTCTAAATTGCCCATAGTTTAATGCAGGTATCCCAGTGAGTGTCCTGCAATGCACCAGCATCCTCCACTTTCTTCCACCTGATTTCTCCTGAGGTGGGTCCTAATCCCCCCCCCCCAGCAACCCTGTAACAGCTGAAACATGAATGAATAACAAACAGTACGTTTATGGTTATAGCTCGACGGCATTATTTAATCAAACTACCGTCCTTGTCCCAGTACACATGCACAGGAGGGGAATCGATTAATTGACTGAAGTATGTCAGACTCCACTACAGTAGGTAGCGATATGGCTCCTTTCATTTTGTTAGTACTGGCCATTTTCCGGTTGATATATTACCTCACAGACACAAAAAAATAATATTAACAATAATTGGTGCGTAAACAAATGAAGTGATTCAAGCTTTAATTGCAATTGGTCGGAAGAACAGATACAACAAGAGCAGGACAGCATAAAGCATTTTGTATAATATACTATCACAGCATGGTATTGGAAATTTTTCAAATATTGCAATGTGATTTTGTTGTAAGAAATATTGAGGCATTTATGAAACAAAAGGAGTTCAACGTAAATTTTTCACAAACCCATCAAGGTGCGATTTAAACAGCAATGATGAAATGATTATGATTGTCTCAGAGAACGCATGCAGCACTGATGCAGTGGAGGTAAACTTTAAACTGATTTTTAAACACATACTAGATGAATAATTATTAAAATTTTCCTATGAAGGAGTAAAAATATTTTAGCAAGACTTAAAACTCCCTGCACTATAATATTCATCCTAAATTAAAGGTAAGAAAAAGCCTAATCTTAATCTGTCTGACTAGCGATGTTAAAATTGAATCTGCATAACATGCAATGTTGGCATTAATATCCCATGATGTCCAATCGTACTACAGCCATTTTTTGAAGTCAGTATAAAATACCCCGTCTCCCACTGTGAAGTCATTCAGTACCAGTACCAGTTTTTACGCCAGCAATAACACCTTGAAGTACCAAACTTTGGTACCTTCAAGTACCAAAAGTATGGTACTCGGTGCAGTGGAAACGCGCCCTTCAGTGGAGTGGTGAATTGGACAGCTTTACAGTGCTGTACATTTTGTACGTGCTGTACATCCTCTGCTACGCTCCAAGCTTTTTCTGTGTACCAGCGTCTTCTGTTACTTCCGGGTCAAAGCTGTGGGGGGGGAACTGTGGAGCATGTCCAGAGCGCCTAGGCCAGTTTGAGTCCGATTGAATGTATACATGTAAACATAGGTGGAAATCAACTCCCACTTGCATTATCTTGGTGTCTTAGTTCGACATGTCGAAGTTCGATTCAGTACATCTTCAGTTGGACTGACATGTTTACGCGTACTTTAAAAGTCTGGTTATAGTCAGACTAACAGAATAATTTGATTTTCTTAGTGTGCGTGTAAACGTACTGACTGACAATAACACCATTATCTATGATTGCGAGAGCTTTCAAAATAAGATCTGCTTCAAAAGAAAATGCCTCTGAGGTGTTTCCACATCCTGATATGGAGGTGAGCACAGCAGAAGTGTGAGCTTTCCATTGTGGACCACACCTAACGGAGGCGCGGTGACAGTGGCAACCTGCCCTGGCCAAAGGCAAACGGCGTAGGAAGTGACTCAGCACTGAAAAACCGAGCAGCAGAGGGACGAGCCAGAAGCCTAGAAGACTGCAGGATAAACACTGTTGAGGGCAAATGAATGTTTAGCTACATAAACAGAATGAAAGGGATTGCAAGTTAACAGAATGGAAACATTTTTTTTTTTATTATTTTATTTAACAGTACTCAGTAAATATAAAGCTCAGGCCAGGTTGTTTGGCCATTTTATTACAAGCCAGGCCATTTATAGGAACCAGGTGTAAACTGCTCTTGTTTGCCTGACGGAGTAAACACAAAGGGTTGTGAATGAGCAGTCTGGCTGACATCTGGACCTGAAGCTGCTTCGATTTAGAATTTCTAAACCAATTTGATATCGGCAGATCTCAAAACCATTTACATTTAAAACAAAGAAATTCCCAAATGGTGACATAATGCCTTTCAAACTACTCAAAAAATACATTCAAGTGTACATCCATACACAAATTACTAAAGTCTTGCCAACTCAACCTCAGAACTGGTGCCAAGGCAAAGCTGGGTCGTCCAGAGAAATACTTATGTCAAAATAATACTTCAGCATAAAACAATAATAAATCGATCCAGTCTGGTTGTCGGTCCAGTCTGAATTTTCTTGGATTTATGTTATGTTTGTGGAGCGACTCATAGAAATAAGACTGTGAGGGTCTGAGAAATGTGATCAGCATGAAAAAGAATCCAAACGTCCTTTCATCCAGTTCTGCTGGGTGGGATGTAGGCCTTATTTTAATAGATTAATGGGAGTTTGGTGCAGGGGCTGGCTGAAATGTCATTTAGTATTACCGAGCCTAAACAGACTTCAAACAAAGCTGAAATGTAAATGGCTGCAGTGAGGTTCAAAAAGGACTGTGGTTATAAGACTTTAAAATTAAAATATATACATAAAATATTACAGAAGTTTGCTTTCTGAATCTAGGCCTGTTTGCTAGTGTATATGAAATTATTTACGTTTGTATTTTCTCTATCAACAACACATTTCAAATTTTCTTTTTCAAAGAAAATGTAGTGCGGTGTAAGATAAACTGATTATAAAAGCAGGCTTTTTCCAAAACACTGAAATCCTTCCAACATTAAAAACTAAAGACATCACCACCCATATTTGATAACAGCACATTTTTTCTCCATAAATATTTAAAGCAGTACACACTCAGACCTTCTTTTTTAAGCATTCCTACAAGCACTTCAAAGTGCCAGATCTTTCCATTAGCTGTGCTGTCTGTGGCGAGCCAACAAAATAATTACTCCAGCAAACGACTGTGAGTCATTCCCCTACACCAGCACCGGGGGTACTTTGACAGCACGTCTGGGGGTGTTATTCCTGCTGCCCATCAAAGCAGAAGGGAGGGACGACACTAGGGCTGGAGTTGGTATCCAGTGTTGTCTTTCAAACAGTGTATGTGAGGTGTTCCCGAAAGTGATGAGCGTGTATGTTTCTGTGCGTGTGCATGAGATGATTGTGTAGCTGCTTAAGTTAAGGCTTATCAGGTTTGTTGTTTCTGGGCTCCTACTCAAAGAGTCACCCCCGCTGTTCCCCTGATGCTGCAGTGCAGTGATTGTTTGTGGCCAACAGGGAATCAACCTCGAGGGATCCACCCAAATGCATGGTACCACCAGAGATCATATGCAATGTTTTTTTTTTTTTTGTTAACAATTATTTTTATTGACATTTAAGAATGGTAGAAAATACAGTATATTATTTTAGAGCAATGTTTGAAGTCACTGGAAATGCACACATGAGTATGTGAGTGAGTATGTATGTGAGTATTTACATACAGATGCGCCTGTCCTTCTCTGCAAATGCATATACAGAGGATCAGTACTCTGAAGGACAAGAATGAGCACACAAGTCAAGTGCCATCATCCCCACAGCCCTCAGAACAGCGGATAAGAGCAGCCATACGTGTCACCCCACGCATGCTAGATGGCCAGCTGCTCAGGTCACAGCTCAGAGAAGTGCCTAGCATCAGAAATGGCGATGCGAAGAGGAAGCGAGAGCGTGAGGCGGCCTGCTGCGGAGCCGCTCGAGGGGACACAAAGCTCCTCGAGTAGAACCAGCATAATTAGCCGAATTTTGGCCTTGAGAGTATAAATTGGCCCAGTGCACATGGACCCCAGTGAGCGATCAGAGGGCATGGACGCAAACAAGCTTCTGCTAAAGAAGATCATGGCACTGAGACGGGCCGGGTCGCGGAACTCAGAGAGAGGGCTCGGACACACATGTCTCCTCAACCCTCAGGGCTGCCTCTTCATAACACTCACTGCAATCTTCTGGAAGCCGTGGGCATTTCTGCCGGCCTTGGAAACTCACCTTCTTTGGTTTGATCACTACCCAGCCGTCACACCTAGCCCTTCCCAGCTCAAACGTCAATATCCTTAAGGAAATTCTTCATCAGCAAGATTGCATGGGAGAAAGATGATGAAGATTTGTATATTTCTAAAGAGTAAGAATGGAGAAACACTCAACTGATGCCATATGTTGGCACCAAATGTGAGCCATTGTGGGGGTGTGCTCTGTAACATCTGGGTGCTCTCATTGCTGGATCCCCAGGATATATCCCACCCCAACGGTCCTGCTGGTCGGGCAAAAACCAAAGACAAAGCACACCTGTCTAAAGGCATCGGAGTCTGACCATCAAAGACCTCCGTGGCCAAAGATCACACGATGCCCCGGCTACCTGCTTAGCTTAAAACTTTGTGTAGGAAAAGGGTAGGGGGTGTCATCCAGAGAAAGTAAACTGGGGTGAACATCCAATGGCGCCATCGACCTCTTCAGATGGCAAAAATGTCCTCGCAAAAGGTAGCTGGAATGACGATATTCACCTCAAAGCACGACAAGCCTCACAACATACGCCATCCCAGCAAAAACCAATTAACGGCAGCGGCCCAGTAGGCCATTAGAGATGGTAATGCGATGCCGGGCTTCAGGGGATTTCGGCTTTGAATAGAGTTGATGAAGGGCTTCCTTTTTTGCATACCAATGGATTGTGGGATTGCCATTGACCCGCAGCATCCCGGCGTCGAAGCGCCGACACCTCTGACAAAGCGCTGCTTTAGTATTCCTGGGCTGCAAAGTGTAACAAAAACAGCCCGGAAAACGTTGGCTTTAAAGCAGCCTGAAATATTACACTGCCGCATATATTTTTTAAAAGCCGACAACTCAGCGATACCGGTCTTATGGCCCTTTAAAAAATTTACCTGGGACTTAAATTTTTCACATAAAAGCTGCTTTTTTTGCTAATAAATAGCCGGCTTCTCGCTCATGAATATACAGAGAGTTTCATTAAAAGTGCCGCTCCGGATACGGCTCCATTTAAATTCAGCACGATAAAACAAGGTGTTTTCAGCCCTTCAAAAGGCACCAATCAATGCAGCGTGCCGCTGTTTGAACACATCTTTGTTCTGTCCTAATTGTAGAGAAGCATAAAGGGAAAGCTTGACCTCTGAGTGTCTGTCTGTGTGTTTGTAATGGGTGGGGTGGGAGTTTGGGTGGGCAGTAACACTGGAAATAAACTTCACATGGCACTGAATCAGACACTTTTCAATATGCATGTTGACTAAGCAGCTATGTCAGGCTGTGATCTGGGGAGGGGCGGGCTTGAGATGAGTCCCCTCAATAGAGGATGAGTGCACACATGAAGAAAAGAGATGCGCGGATCACATGAAAGGACCCTGGGCTGCATTGTCTTCCTCGTGTTCTATTAAATACCCAGCATGCATGCTGTCGCTTCTGCAGCCAATCACAGGGAAGGGCAGGGCACCGTGTCCCTTTAACCCACCGACACTGCCTTATCATGCTCACATGCCCCTACACCACGCATCTGCCACTCGGTGCCGCTTCGAGATCCTTTCGGCACCGTCACAGAGAAGCTGTGAGGGACTGTGGGGGACCCTTCGATGGTGGATCATGGGGGGCACCTTGGAGACGGGACGCCACGGGGGCGGAGCGGATGTCGAAGCTCTCTCATGGTCATGGAGAGACGCCGTCAGCTTCAGTGGCCAGACAGGCCCGCCTTGAGAGGGCTGAAATGCCCCTTTTATGGCCTAAATGCCCCTTTTATGCTGGCCTTGATCGTGCACCCCCCACCCCACTTTGCACCAATCCAACCCCCGCCACACACATCACTGACTTCCAAGTCAAAAGAGCCATTCTACTGCTTTAATAATAGTGTCTATTGTAGCCAGTTAATATGACGCTCAATAAGGTTTGTGGCATCTGGGTCACCTTGCGCACAGCACCCCGGTTTGGGGGGTGGAGGGCCAGGTTGGGGTCACTCTGCCACCATGATAAGCCTCTGAGTAGTCGTGAACTGGCATGGCACGGAGAATCTGCGTTTATGCAAAAGTGCAAAACACGAGAACCTACAAACCTTGACTTCTTTTCTTCCTTTCATGCTGCTTTCCTTTTCTTAAGAGATGCATTACATGCACAAAGCAGCAGTGAAAAAAAAACCCGAGTGCCGAGATAAACAAGGCTGGTCAGTCTGGAGCGATGGTGGAAAAACACTCATTCCCATCACCGCTACCATTCCAAGACCTTGAATCAAGGTTGCCCCACTTTCACTCAGGTCAGGATGTCTCACCCCACGCAACCAGCACCGTGAGGGAATCCATCTCTCACAGCAGACAACACCACAAACCCGCCAACTTTATCTTATCAAGGATCACTATTTGTCTCTGGCTTTACTTCAAATCGAGAGATTTCAAATATCTACAAATTTATTACTAAACTGCTTCAACTTTTCATTATTATTCTTTTTCAAGAACATTAAACAGCTTCCACCTACTCGTTTTGGTTTTTTTTTTTCTCATTTTAATTTTGTGGTTCCCTCCAGGCCAAAATGTTTGCATAAAAGCCTTGCAACAAAGCTCACCTCACCTCAAAAGATAGACCTACATGAGTCGGAAGGTGCTATATGTGTTTGGGGCACACACTGGGGTTCCCTCACTGGGGGAATACCAAAGGAGTGCAGGAAACACCTCCCACACATCTAACCATAATAACAATAGCAATATCCCTGTAATAACAACATATTATCGCAATTTCTGAATATACATTTTTATAAGCATACTTACTGTGTTTATGGCTGGCACATAGACATGGGGCGTTTGCGAAGCTTAGGGGGTATGGGAGAGATTTAATGGGTATCACCACAAGTGCACTGTGTTCTAAATCAAGGAGATCGACTATTATTCAGCTGCTGCTGTGATCTGTTAACAGGTTTGAGAAACCACATGCACAGTGGTCAGGGATCTAAACTCTATGATGTAAAGACGGTGATTCACTATGTGCAGACCGTGGCATTTTCAGGTAGCAGAGACAGACGGAGCAGAAGATTGTCACAAGATCTACTGTAATTTTCTTTGCTTATTGTGAGCCGCTACTGCATAGTCACATTATAAATCACATCACACAAAGTGCGTTTTTCCACAGTACCAGGTACTATACGTTTGGTACTTGGAGAAAGTACCAAAAGTATACTTCAAAGGTTTGGTTTTCCACTGGCATAAAAACTAGTACCGGCCCAAAGGACATCACAACTCGAGGCAGGGTATTTTGTACTGAATTAAAAAAATGACTGAAGTAAATTACAGGACTGGACAACATGTGACATTAATACCAACACTGCATGTTATGCACATCAAATTCTTACAACACAAGTAAGAAAGATTAAGATCAAGTTTTTTCTTAATTTCAATTCTGTAGGGACATTATAGGACAGGGGGTAAAGTTTCGCTAAAATATTTTCACTGTTACTTTGTCATAGCAAGCTTTGCAATTTTAATTAATATTCCTTTTATAGATTCTTATATGTTTAAAAATCTGTGAAAAGTTTTACCTCTTTTGCATAACTGTGTTCTCCAAGACAATTGTAATCATTTTCATCCTTGCCATTTAAATCACTCAAAGGTGGTTTCAGAGAAATTTAAGTCCTTTTTTTGTTTTATAAATACCCCAATATTCATTACAACAAAACCACATTGCTATATTTATAACTAAATCACATTGCTAGGACAGTACACTATATACATGTTGTTTTAGTATATTCAATAAAATACTTATTCTCATCCTTTTTTTTCTTGTCATGCCATCCGGATCTTTTTGTTGTATATGTTCTTATTACCAAATCACATTGTTTTTTTACTTTGTATATTATTATTTTCTGATTTTGAAACTTGTATTCAGGGTGGTGTTTGTATTGGGTTTCAGAGGCAGGCTATTTGCATAATCATAACCTACCCCCTAATAATAACCTACCCCAAAGTACCAAAGAAGTACCCAAGCTGGTTTTGCACTTTGGGTACTGGAACTTTGGGTACTGTTACTCGACCGGAAATCAATGGAAAAGCAGTGGAAAAGTGCCCAAAGAGCACCATCCAGCTGCCCCACAAATGCTCTGCTGTGGGCTTAAACTGGTCTTTATGGAGGAAAGCACAGATCATACAGAGTATGGCCAAGAGTCAGACCCAGGGCGAGGTGCGTCAGTGAGGCGTGACACCAGCTTGGACACAGCACATGAGGTTTGGGAATGGAAGAGAGCAGCACGTATCAGCCCAAGGCTCAGAACACAGGTAAACAGCTTCACGACAAATTACAAACACAAAAAATAAACATGTCTACAGCAGAAGCACGGTGGTGGAACAGGTCACAGGCACACGAGAGGCTGGCGTGAGAGGACTCAAGGAGCAATTTAATGCAGAAGCCTGATAAATATTTCAAGTGGAAAGAATGAATAACGAAGAATGACCCCAAGGTCTCCCCTTCCAGAACACCAAGAGCTAATCGGCAAACACAACAAACCGGGTGCCCGCCACAGACAGCCACCCTGTTCCCATCCCCATAAAATATGGACGACAATTTTTTTGCACGGCTCTCCTGCGGCTTCCTAGAATTGGGAGGCGTGGCCGTAATTAATGTAAATCTACATGGATTGCCTTCTCGTTAAGGGGATGTATAAGCTAGAGCACATGAGGGTGTGGTAAGGCCTGTGCTCCCCCACCCCCCCATGGGACGATAGCCTGCTTAACACTCATTCCCAGGCCTCATACGCACAGACCTATGGGACGCCTTAGCCTGTGACCCAGGAGGTATCATGTGGCACCACAGTGTGTAAACCACTTCTATCTGGGAGCCTTGAACAATATCTGCTTCGTGGGCACGAGATGACTAGAGGGAGCATAGGAAAGACATGAAATAAAGGAAGTAAAATGCATGGGGGGAAAAAAAACAAACAGGAAAAATATGTGCAAGGATGAAAAAATTATATTTCATGCATGAGAGAAAATTAAACGAAAATGCGGCATGCAATCAGCTAGTAGGAGCAAAGGGGTCCAATAGTCAGGCATGGCTCTGGTACAGCACTTGATGAGGCCTGGCCTTGTTGGGGGTGAGGGGGTTTAGGGGCCAGGCTAACAGGTACCCTCTTGCAGGTCGATAGGCCTGTATGTGCCCTTGGGCAGCTAAGGGGTTATGTCAGGGTGTTTAGTGAGAACAGGGGCGCTGAGTACCGTGATCAGCCTAAAGCAGCGAACAGGAAGCTGGCTGAAAAAGCCCAGGATTAATTCAGCAGCACGGGAACAATGACCCGGGAATACCGAATTTAGGCCTGCTCCGGGCCCTCGGGACAAGCTGCACTCATGACCCTCATCTTACGCTGCTTCACCTTCTGTTAATTGATTCTTGTATGAAATCTCTGTGTAGGGGGCCTGGATAGTGGGACAGAACACACACACGCGCAAACTGATCTGCTCATTAACGTGCTACGCAGAGCGTCTTGGAAAAGGAGTTAGTGGTACCTGTGTACAAAAGTGTCATTTTAGTCCTGCAATCATAAACATTCTCCCCACAAACAACTATTAAAATCGTCTCTCATCTCAATATCTGAAGGAGCCCTTAAAGGGGATTATGCTTTACGTTCCATTATATACAGGTAATATAAGAACATCTTGATGCATGGATTTAATTAAAAACAGTGGCGAACCATTACAAATGCATGACTGATAATTGCCACTGGTGTTCAACACTACTTAAGTGAAACCATGAGATCCTCCCCAGAACTGACTGTGAGGTCACCATCAGCCTTTGAGACGTTATGTAAATGCATGCAGGCAAATTCCTCACTGTTGTCATGACAATCCAAGCAACCCCCATGTCATTACATGGGACACCTGGATTTACATGCGGACAGTGAAATACAGTCCACACTTCCTGCAGCCCTGCCTTATTTAGGCAGAGAAACTTTTGGGAGAGATGTCTTACATTTCCCACACATTGCCTGATGATATATACCATGGCACAGCACTAAGAGAGAGACAGAGCGACAGAGAGAGAGATTTCTGTACCTCCCCTGCATCTTATACTAAGTATAGCTTTTAAATGCATACCTCAGGTTATAAAAAAAAAAAAAAAAAAAAAACACACACACACAGGACATTAAATAACAATTGACAAAGAATGCTTTTAATCTCTTTGTTTGGTAAAGAAGGTAACGTGAGAAACTGCCTTGGGGGGCGGCAGCAGGGGTGGGGTGGGGTGGGTGGAGAAAGCAGAATGCCCCATTTGCCCCCTCTCTCGCAGAGATGCACCGTGGGCCCTACATGTACCGTCTTGTCACAGAGCAGCTGCATACCTGTGGCAGTGGGCCGGATCCCCAAGCCACGATATGCACCCTGATGAGTGTGAGAGCGTCCAGGGGCTGTTTCCCACCTAAGCACTTGTACAACAGGCTTAGAGGGTATCCCCCCCCCCCCAATCCCTCCCACCTCATGCATGACTGTGCAGGAAAAGTACTATCAGTGTCAAATTTACGCAGTTGTGGGTAGGTAGGGTGAGAACATTCCGTAAGTCCATATGGTCAAATACATTCGGAATCCAAACCAAAACTAGCTAAAAGATACCTTTTGTAATCTAAGATAAGCTATCCGGGGTTAGCAGACCAGACCAGCCCTACTGCATGCATACAGCAAAATGGGGCTAACCAAACTGGCACTGCCATTATCACCCCCCACACATACCCTGCATTGCAGAAACTCATATTTCCCTTCTCTTGGAGGTTTGGAGGTGCTAGCCATTCAGAAAGGCTCAGCTACACCCTAACACCCAATCTGATCCACTAAGTGTTCCTAACGCAGTTTTCATCTGTAACGGCAGGCGTCCCAGAATTCCAAGTGCCGCTAAAGAGTCCGCTGTGTCTTCATGCTGACACAGGGATGGATGAAAACGGGAAGCTATATGTGTCACTTTGGATAAAATGTCAACTTGGCAAATAAATAAGCCGAGTCCCCCATGTGACAGCATGGGCTGCATGAGTATCGCCGCCGACGCGCCCCCACCTCACATCAGCTTTATCTGCAGCCTGGAGAAACCACCCAGCGTCGTGATTGACGCCACTCCTCCGCCAGCCCCGAACAAGAAGGCTTTCCCGTGTGCGGCACCGCGCCCCCAGGACGAGCCGAAACTGCAGCTAAAGGACAGAGCGGGATGCGGCGCAGCTTAACAATGATCGGCCGCTTCTTGCCTCGTTCTTTCTGTTTTGTTTTGCCTTCTTTCATTCTGCCATGGTGTGAGGAAATGTTTGCGTTTAATGGTCACGCTGACAGATTTCTTTTAAAGCGCCGGGCGTGGGAGGAAAATGGCTCCGCGTTAATGTGTTTACTGGCTGAAAGGACGGCACGACGCGCCACGTAATGGAAGGCAAGACGGAAGGTGTGCGGGAATAGGCAACGGCACAGCTGACACTCTCCAGAGGCTCGGGAAAACTGAAGGTCGCGAAAAGGTCAAAGGTGCACACACATGTAAATATTTACTCTTTTGCAGACATGAGCGATGTAGGAATCTGATGAAAGAATGCCTTTTATTTAACACCGTGCACTTAGTTGACAAGCCAATATAGAGTGTGAGCGCACAGCGCTCCAGAAAGTGGGAACAAAGAGCGCAGGACGCTTCAGACTATATCGATCCTGTATGTGGCAGAGCCCCATGCCACAGGGAAATGGGCCACTCAGCCTGAGGAGTCCTGCCTCACTATGCTGTTTGCTCCAAGCACCACCTCCATTGCCATTAAAGGCCACGCTTGGGGTGTTAAGGCCAGAATGAAAGGAAATGTGAGGCATCATAAAGCAGGCACTCCGGCAGAATAAACGGCATCATCAAAGCGATAAAGAGGAAGCCAACGGTTACAGTGTCCCTGCTAATTTAATATCACTCCAGCTAATTTAATAATAATGTTTAATGCTGCCACCCTGAATGGCGCAAGTGCAGAATAGAGGACAGAAATGACTCTCGCGCTTGACGGAGGTTCTCCAATCAGGTGCAGCTCAGGGGCGACGATAGAGCAGCGTATGGAGGCTGAGACATGCTGAACCAACCACAAAATGAATATGATCAGACGCTAAACCTGACCGTGTAATAAATGTGACCGCGTTCTATAGCTAACTGTGTAATAAACATGACCATGTAATAAACGTCACCACACACTATACCTGACCGCATAATAAATGTGACCGCAAGCTAATCCTGACCGTGTAATAAATGTGTCTACGCACTAAACATGTCCATGTGATAAACGTGACCGCACACTATATCTGACCGCATAATAAATGTGACCACAAGTTGGCCAGCCCTTGACACAGCCTGACCCCCATCACCAAGTCCCCACCAGACACAGTGATGTCGAATCGGGGGGAGGAGTCTGCCCGCGCAGCTGAGGTGAACTCCATACCGTGACAGAGGCAAGCGGGACCATCTGAAGAGGACACGTTATTACAGAAACAGGAATGCGGAGTTTTCTACTGTAATGAAGAAAAGAAAAAAGGAAAACAGTGGCTAGGAAAGGCAGCCCCATTGGTGCTTATAGCACAGAGGTGTAAAAATAAATCACAAGGTCGGTGATTCTAATGTCATGTCCTCAATTTACATGCAGCGCTGCCTACTGAAGACCTATTCGCAGAGATTTTAGGAATAAAGGATAGACTCACCTTCATAAATCTTTAAGAATATTTGTGGAAAGGCAGACAGAAGCCCCAGCACCAACAACCAAATACAACAGTAATCAAATGCTGGAAAGGTTTTATAGAAATAAAAACAGGTTTTTCTAAAACACTCTTCCAGAATGAGCGCATTGTGAAGCCTTGTTTCACCGGTCATTAGAGAGGCATGGGGAAATGCCTTTAATTGCAGGTCAGACGCGTTGAACAGAACACAAAGACTTTTCTCCAATATATAATTTTAATGGTAAGTTGTATCACATTTGGTCAGATCTAATGCAATACACTGACCCAGGGAACATGGACTATATTTAAACATTTCATCACTAGCCGGGCAGTAAACGTGCTTTTTCATTTTTTCTCACACCTAAAAATGAGACTATGCGAAATACGGGTCCCAGTCACAGCTCTCACCACACTTTCCACGGTTAGTTATCAGCTCAACATCACAGCTCCAGGGATGGCTACTCAGATCTAGAGGTTAACAGTCTTCCTATCCCCTGCTGCGTCAATGTGGCTACCATAGAGACACAGCTAAAAACAGCTCATAACTTGGCCCGTGATAAACATGGGGCTCAATGTCAGACGGGCAACATGGAAGCCATTTAAGGTGAGAGCCATGGTACAGGTGCAGGATTCCTTCAAAACCCTGCAGGGGTCCTTACAGCTGACAGTGTTTACTGTCCTAAATACATCAAATATACCAACAAAACATGCAAAACAGAATTTCTAGAATTTACAAAAGTTCCTGTCTTAATCTTAAAATGATGATGGGGTGCTAGGGCAGACCGTCAAGCCTGTAATCTGAATAATACCCAGAGAATATTAAATATCTATATCTCTCCTCCTCGCACATCTCCTCCTTTCACCTCCACAACCTCTTCTCACCTCCCCTAACATCTCCTCCTGTCACTCTCCCTCACCTTCCTAATCTCCCCTCTTCTCCTCTAACCTCCAATAACCTCTCACCAGCCTTGCCCTCAGTTCCCCTATTCTCACCTCTGCTCCGTTCAGCCCTCACCTTCCTAATCTCCCCTCTACTCTTCTTACCTCCCTAACTCCCCCTCCTCCCACCACCCTTAACATCCCCTCAACTCTCATTCTTTCGCCTCTCGTCACCCCCCATAACCTCCCCTCTCCTTAAATCACCACCATATTCCATGGTTAAAGTAAGTAATTACCTACACCTGCCACTAAAGAATACACAGTTACTGTACACTGGTGTGTGTATCAATGTGACATACTTTTCGTGTTTCAGGATACTGTGAAATGATGCATTACAACTTCCGCAGCTGTTTTCAAACAGTTCCCACCCATATAAACACCGTCCATCAGAGTCTTCCACTTTTTTATAAGATCTACTTTGTTTTGTTCTACTCCTTCTTTCAGCCTCTGGGCATAATTTTTAAATCTAAAAATACTGAGCTGCTCACTGAATATGCTGTACAAAAACACATACACTCACACACACACACACACACACACACTCACAGGCTCCCACACCCACACGTACACACACACCTATGGGTTTGCAAAAAC
>JAODKF010000018.1:21491440-21529428 GCA_026779585.1 Mormyrus proboscirostris
ATGCATAATATCTGGTTATTGAGCGTTGATGACGTCATACGTAAATAATATGCGGCCCGTGAGACTTGAACTTGGACATAGTGCGGCCCACTGCAAAAAAAGGTTGAGAACCACTGACTTATACCTATAGATAAAATCCCGTTATAGTGGACTCGCTTATAACGGAATATCATCTAAAACGGACGGTCTAGATCCACTGGTCCAGGCCGTGCGCTTTTACATACATTCAAAAAAAGCATCGGTTACAGCGTACTCGCATATAATGGAATTTCGCTTATAATGGACAAACAAACTGGTCCCCAGAGCCGCTTTTACCTGTAGTTTTGTTCTACTATAACTAACATGCAGGCTCCGCCTACAAGGCGCGGTGATATCCAGCGTAGATACATAGTCGGGAATATTAATAGTCACACATCTGGTCAAATAAATTGGATTACTACATGTACAATGTAGTAATAATCTATATAATAATCTATACTACAAGTGTGTCTGCTGAGGTGTGGCATGAGTAAATGATGTCTCTTGAAGTCCGTTATAAATTGAATTTACTGTAGTTCGAAACATGGTCGCCGTAGGTCCAACCACTTGGCCAAGTATTTTAGTCCCGGTCCCAGTCTTCCTTCAAAGAAAAGGTAAACTTGTCATAGCCCCGCATTCTATTCAATAGCCATAGAAACTCCCCTGGTTTGTAATAAAATAGCACGTGGTTTGAATGAAATTGAAAGTACACATTACATCAGAGGTACTTCAGTTTGGACACAAGGTGGCAAACATCTTTGAGCGATCCTGGTCAAAAATAGAAAATTTATTACTCTGAAGGGTCCTATGACTGTCTATTGCAGGAGTCACCAACCATTTTGAAACTGAGAGTCACTTCATGGGTACTGAGCCATAGGAAAGGGCTACCAGTTTGAAACGCCCTCCTAAACCAATCTTCATGTATAATAAACATGTTTTAAATGCTCTTTTCAGTATTGTGACAGGATAAAATAAATTTTTAGATGCTGCTCACTGGTAAGTTGTGCTATTTTTAGAACAGGTCCGCAGACATCTCCTGGTCCTTGGGGGCATCCTGGTGCCCACGGGCATCATATTGATGACCCCTGGTCTATTGCTTTAGAGTAGCTGATAGAGGCATGTTACACCTCAGGGACCGGATGTCACAGAATCACAGCTAAACAAAGACATGCAGCACTGCTGTGGATCCTCCTCAGAATAAATTTTCAATACTGGTTAAGGCAACTTATAACTGCTTGTAACTAAATCAAACAGTGAGGCATATGTGCACCATTATGACTGATTGGGTGTTCCTGCATTTTGTACCCTAAAAAATGCACATTAAAGTGACATCAGCACTCTGCTATGAAGGAGGAACTGTGAAAGCAAGGACAGGCAATGATAGGACAAAGCTTACTTACTTTCAGAAAAGTATCGGCTTGATAGCATAAACATAACACTGTAAAAGGTTAAGGTACAGTACAAGAGTAAAGAGGCTTTGCCATACAGTGACTCAGAGCCTGCTTATGGGGTGGCACAGTTGTGGATTCTTTGCAAATTCTGTGACAGCACATCGTAGTGGCAAAGTGTGTGACAGTTCCATGCACAGAGGTGATTCAAAACAGGAAATCACTGATTTATCAGCCTCTGAACTCAGAAGATCAGTGAGTGGATTTTGGTGATCTTTTACTTTTATTTTTTGTTTTGCATTCGTTTAAGAAAAAGCCACAAAAAGTTCTTCACAGAGATTTTGAGACACACTGAGATTTGGAGATAACAAGGGCTCCCCTGTGTCTGGCAGCAGATGTGCTGCGTCGCTTCTCAGAGAGCGGCGCGCCTCTCCATTTGCATGTAGGACACATAAGAACGTGTCCTGGGAGCCATCCTACGTTGCAGTGCCATTTACACAAGCGACACCATGGAGATGGAACCAGGCTCCAGCCAAGAAGGAATCAGAGGGAGGGACACTGAGACACTAGGCCGGGAGGTGGTGAGTTTGGAGCCCCGGCTTACGTGAGGTGAACCACTAAATAACCTGCTGTCATAACCAAAGTATGGGAGAATGCAAGCCCTGGGAATCTGTCTGCACATTTCCGCAGCCCAAGGAGAAGACATGAGATGAACCTGCACCTTTACAGTGGTCTAGAGCTACGGGAAGTTTCTGTGCATTTCCTCAAATACAGGAAATATGTTGTGGAAATCTGACAGCCCAACAGGTTGAATCTATTTTAATCTCCATTCTGCCCCCCCCACCGAGCAGTGAGAATTGTGAATAGGAGGGCAGGATTGGTTGTATGGTATATGGGTTTCCCACCCTGTCTAGAGCAGCACCATGAGACACATCTGGAGTCGATTCCTGCATCTTGTTATTCTAATGACATGACAGTTTAAACATCTACCAAGTGAAGACTTAACTGGCAAACTCAGCCAGTTGCCTAGCTACCTGGCAGCATTGGCTGTCCTATTAAAGCCCCCCCCCCCTGCTTTTTACCGGGTCAAGGTGGACGACCAAGGGTGAGAGAGAGAGGGTGGGGTAACAAAGACACCAGGGAGGCATTAAGAGTCCACCTAGGGTATTATCTGAGGGATGTGCCTTTGTCCCTAAGGAGAACCTTCTTAGCCATTTCAAACAATGATGCATTTTTTTACTCTCAGCACCCCCCCCCCATATCCCCACCACAGCACCACCCATCCTTGGGTGAGATCCAGCTCATTAACTCAAATGTCAAAAATGACGATTTAATGCTCCCATCCCTGTCTGAGGAATCTAGCGGGCTGACCTGACTGTATTAATGTGCATGAAATGCAGCACCCTGGGCACAAAGGAGTTAACAGGATCACTGCAGCCTTCTCTCTTAAACCTCTGAATAGTATATCCCTTCTGGGACTCATATTGGGACTGGTGTCACCCCAGCTCACACAAAAAACACCCGAGATGATGTTAACGTGTGACAGACGCAGGGGGGCACGGAAACGGCAGCAGCCACTTGCTGGATGACCGTTTCGGGTCAAGCGCATCTCTAACGACATCAGCACTGGAGTGCCGGCTGCGCATTCTGCTATTATGTCAGGGATGCTTTAGACGAGCCGGCCCTAAGAAGTTATCTAAAGCATTTTGAGACCTCTTTCTAACATATCAGGTTAAGGAGGAGTGCTGATGTGCAGAAAGGTAATCACACTCTGAATGGATCTACAACACCGAGTTCAATAAGCAGTCACCAATTGGGCTTGAATAATTTACTGCACTTGGTGCGAATAAACTGCAACATACACAGGCACACAATAGTAAATATATAAATATCTGCTGTACTCAAACACAATACATGCACTGCACCACAAAATACAGCACCTTTTTAATTATGGATAAGACACTCGTATGAGGCACTGGCACGCCCAGAGGTACCTCTGTCTAAAATACCTTATTGTCAGGTGGCAAATCCCAAGCAACCATGCAACCTGTCTGCCACAGAGAGAGAGAGAGAGAGAGGCGTGCTTAGGAAGAAAAGGATAGGAACAAGAAGAAAGGATGAGGTAGGCAGAAAAGGAGAGAGAGGAGATATACCCATGGAAAGAAAGTAAGAGCGTACAGGAAAATGAAGATGGGACAGACGCAGATAATCAGAGAGGAGGGGGGGGAAGAGAGAAAGGGGGAGAGTGAGAATAAGAGAAAAGAGAGAAGAAAAATGAAGAGGAGAGAAGAGTGTTGAGATTTCAGGGGCAGAATTCTGGTCTGCAAAAACAGCTGCTTACACCGCATAAGAAAATGATCAATAATTCATTAGACCGCCATAGAAAAGGCATGAAACAACAGAATGAGTGTTCTTTCCTGGCAATTGCAGAATAAAAGGACTGAGCTCGTAGAGTATTAACAGTGTGTCCTTGGCTTTGCTTGAAATAATCATACAAAGACAGATGGATATTTTCCCCAAGCTCCATAAATGCCGTGTTGAATCCGCAGCATTGGAGTCATTTTTACATTATACATGCTAGCACTTAATTTTCCTTCGGGGTCAGTCAAATGACCCACACACAAATGCCCAGGAATGCCTATACATATTTCAAATTCAAGCTTAAACACGACCCCCGGATTTAACATTCCTCACAGGACCACTCCTATTCCGTCTCACTCCTGCAAGAAGCCAGAGGAGTGACAGAGGGTCCTGTCTGAAATGCCAGGACTCATGTGAGGAGTGCAAATATGGGGTGTGCGGGTGACACTCAGCTCGTCCCCAATGCCCGTGTGCACATGGGTCTGAATGTTTGAGTGCTGCAGTCCACAACCACTCCTGTCCCCAGCATTTCGACCCAGCAGGGACAACTCCACGGCGCAATGCAGGTCAAACTGGTCTAAATGCCCACACGACACGGCCCCTGCCTTTGCATGCTCCCCTGAACAACTTTGAGACCCGGCCTGCCCCAACATTGCATCATCACAACACAGTGCCCAAGAACACCTGATCTACCTGTCATCGGGTCTGAGGGATGCTGAGAATAAATCAAAGCACGCAATTAGGTGACTTACCTGTTTGTTGTACTTGCTGGTGGTCTGACAGCTGTACTCAGAGCAGTGGTCAGATCCAAGCGATATGTTATCTCCGGTTCCCACGAAGGTGTTTGCTGGGGGCAAGTCCTGCACAGCCTGGTGTTTTTTCCCAGCTGTGGGTGACTGAGGGTGCAGCTGGACCGTGGGCAAGGGAGAGCTGGACTTGTAGTGTCGAGCGAGGTCGGGACTCCCGGGACCGCCATTGACAGAACGGTAGCGACCCATGCCTGGGCTGTCTGACAGTTTCTCATTCACACCATCATAGCGTTGCCCGTTGGGTTTGGATGCCTCCACAGTGACAATGCTGCTGTACAGGGGCTGCTTGGACTTCTTGTTCTTCCTGTCCTTTTTGGGTTTCTTGTTCTTGTCATGCTGCTGAGGGGTGAAAAAGTCCTCATGGTCCTTCTTTCCGGCCTCATAGCCATTCTTGCTCTTGGGCCGGCAGTACCGGGCCATGACAACAATGAGGATAATGAGGATTACCGTCATAATACCCGAAACCACACCTATCACAATGCTCAGTCTCTGTTTTCCTAAGTCGTAATTTGGGTCTCCGGCAATGTCAACAGACAGGGGTGTGCCCAGGCTCTTGGCAACCTGGGCCTCCACAACGGTAGAGTTAGACACTGTCTCATTAATGTACACGTGCACCAAGGTGGTGGTACTCTGCGAGGGGAGGCCACTGTCATTCACTTGGACCACTAGACGGTGCAAACCATAGTGCTTCTGTTCCACCTTGCCCACTAGAGAAATGACCCCATTGGCTGGGTCAATCTCGAACAGTTTGAACGGATTCCCACCTACAATGCTGAAGTTCAGGTCAGCGTTGACGCCAGTGTCGGTGTCTGTGGCCAGGATCGTCCTCACCACGGTCCTGGAGTTACTAGTGGGTGGCAGTAGTGTGTAAGAGTTGTTGCTGGGAAAGGTGACAGTGGGAGGATTGTCATTCTCATCCATGACAGACAATGACACTGTTGCCGTGGCAGAACGGGGCGGAATCCCACCGTCTACTGCTTTCACTCGGAACGTGTAGGTAGTCTTTTGCTCCCTATCAAAGGACACAGTGGAGAAGATTGTCCCAGTGTCATTTTCTATGGAAAATATGTCCTCCTCCTCCTCTATGTAAAGGCTCATCTGTGCATTTTCCCCTTTGTCCGCATCGCTTACAGTAACCATCCCTACAGGGCTGTTAGGCTGCAGGTTCTCCTTTACATAAAAGGTAAACACATCTTGCATGAACTTTGGCTCATTGTCATTTTTATCTGCCACCAGGACCACCACGGTGGCAGACCCCTGGAGGACTGGGATGCCCTTGTCCTTGGCGATGACTTTAAATTCATACCTTTCTGCCTGCTCCCTGTCCAAAACTGTGTTGACTCTGATGTCCCCGCTGTCAGCATCAATGGAAAATATTCCATTTACAGAGGGGTCCAGGGAATAAGAAATCTGGGCATTCTTCCCGCTGTCTGCATCAAGAGCTACTACGTTAGTCACTTTTTCACCTGGGGCGTTGTTTTCTGGAAAGGAAACTTCGACCACATTCTGGCTAAATATAGGGGGGTTATCATTGGTGTCCCCCACCTTAACAATCAAGGAGTTATTGCTAGATAAGCTAGGGCTTCCAGAGTCTACAGCCACAATGACGACGTTGTACTCCTGTGTGGCCTCGTAGTCCAGAGGGGCTGAGGTGTGAAGGAGATACTTCTTCCGGTTTTGCTCGCCCTCTGTCTCACTGGCTGGCTTCAGCTGGAAGGGCACATCCCCTACCACTGTGCACGTTACCACCCCATTCTCTCCCTGATCTCGGTCTGACACCTGCACCAGCGCCACCGGGGTGTCCACCACCACATCCTCTGCCACATTAGCTACCCCATCCTTTACGAATATCCTCCCGATCTTCCGGATGTCAATGATGGGCACGTTGTCATTCTCATCTTTGATGTTGAGCACCACCGTGGCCTTGTCCGTCTTGGGGGGCTGCCCGCGGTCACGGGCCATGACTGTGAAGCGCAGCTGGCTGACCTCCTCACGATCGATGCGGTGCAGCACACTGAGCCAGCCCGAGCCCTCATCCAGGCGTAGGAGCCGACGGACAGACTCGGTGGCCGCGCCGAAGACGTATTCGATCTGCCCATTTACTCCGACATCAGAATCGGTGGCCTTTAGCTGCAGAATGGGGGCTCCAGGGGAGCTGTTCTCAGCCAGGTCGGCCTCATATATGCTCTTCTCAAAGCGGGGGCTGTTGTCATTGACATCCGTAATCATAACACGCAGGATAGCTTGGGAGGAACGAGGAGGGTCTCCCCCATCCCTGACCCGCAACGTTAGCTCATAGGAGTCCCTCTGCTCCCTGTCTAGGGCCCCTTTAATAATCAGCTGTGGCTGCTTCTCCCCATCCGTTGTGTCAGCAACTTGGAGTTCAAAGACACTGCTTCTGCCAGCTCCCTCAGTGTCAAATCTCCTCTTGCCTGAGTAACTCTCCCCAGCATCGACACGGCCCATGGCACTGGACCCCGGCCGCCTGACTGAGCCCTCCCCACTGTCCTGGAGCAGCTCATAGCGCTCTATCCCATTCCTGCCAAAATCTCTATCAGTAGCAGTGGGAAGTAAATACAGCGTACCTATCGGTCTGTTCTCCTCCACCGATAAAGTCAGCACAGGAGATGGGAAGGACGGGGTATTGTCATTTATGTCTAAGATGATCACTTTTCCCTCAAACAGGTCGACCCAGCTCTGTGCTGGCCCTATTACTGACACTTCGAAGTCTATGAAGCACTCGTTTTCATCAAATATCATTTGGCATTGCTGTAATTTCTCACGGTCTATCCGGCGCTCGTTAGTGCTCAGCTCTCCGGTTATATTGTCAATTTTAAAGTAATCGGATCCAGACTCGAGGGTGAAAGTCACCTCACCAGATCCAGCCACGATGCCGAGGTCGGCGGCTACGTTTCCGATCCGAACATCGGCAGGACCTTCTTCTGCTAAGCGATATCGAAGTACTTGCTTGGCAGCCGGCTGAGTCAGCAGCCGCAAAATGAGCATACAGTAGCATAAATAGTCCACTGCACCAGTAGTCCTCATCGCTCCCCGCAGCTGATCTGCTTCTTATGTAGATTTGATTCGCGCCTAGTCGTGTTGAACCTGTGGGTTAGGAAAAAGAAAATAAACGAAATGTTCATTTTTGCCCCATCCCCTTTGTGTTGAGCGAGTCTCCCGTTTAATATGCATGCGACATCGCTCCCCGGCCGCTCTTTCACCACTTCAGTGCAGTAAATTTCAAACAGGACATAAACCACAATTATCCCCCCTAGCACCACGACTCTGCTTCCCCCGCTTCATGGGAAAAAATAAAACACTAATAATTAAATTAAATTAAATTAAATTAAATTAAATTAAATTAAATTAAATGAAATCGGACAAAATCCGCATTCTGCACAGTGAACTGTAGAAATAGCTTTTTTAGTATAAGCCCTTTATTGTGGCTTATATATTTATCCGGTCAGATCGATCTTCATTTGCGTTTCATTTGCGTGTTAAATCATAATAATGATAACGATTATGGTAGTAATAATAATAATAATAATGAGATGCTCAACCGTTTAAATTATTCGGAATGCTTAGCATACTATTTTTATATCTTTGTCACAGTTTACTATGCAGCGGTACGAAGATAAGGGTGTTTTACATCATATTGTCTAGTACAGGAAACTCGTTTGAGATATTTCTCACTGCGGAATAACAGCAACAAAAACCCGTTCTGTTTCTGAACTAATCGAAATACTGTACTTTACAAAAAGGTCCGTCTTCTTACCTTGTGGAAGTGTATGGCCAGTAAATGATCTGTCCCGCCGTCTTTAACAAGAACTTAAGATTTCGCTGCCTCCAGTCACTTAATACATCGCGCTATATAGTAGCATCAACGAAGGAAAAGAAAAAAAACCGCAGAGCGATGCATAGACTGTGTAAGGTGGCGGGGGGATCAATGCAAAACGGAGGGAAAACTGTAATTCCGATCAAGCAGAGGTTGAAATATCCCTGGGAAGATGCCGTGCTGATTCCCGCATTCTACGAGCTCCACCTGCATTGACACGGCCGGCGTGTGCTCGTAGCCCGTTCGCTCGCAGCCCGTATCTGCGGCACTCTGAGAGCGATTCACAAATGATATTGCAGTGCCTGCTCCACTCTCCACCCCCTCCGCTTGCTGTCCCAGCGCACGTAACCACGGCTCAACTTGATCGCTCAGTTTAAAGGGTAGCCCACGAAGTGTGTGCTGGAAGATGGGCTGCTGCTGGTGGTTCTGTTCCTTCTGCGGAATGGGCTGCTGGTGCTGAGTAGAGGGTCTTATTGCTCAATAAGAGCTAGATCTTTATCAAATGCGACTTAATGGCACATATGCGAAATGCCGTAGCGCCCGTTGAAGTGATCACAGCAGGTAAAATAATGCTATTCTACATGGACGAGAGGAGCTGGTAACAGTACCCAACCATTAAACGAATAACAGCACTATGGATGGTTTTTTTTTGGTCTGTTACGGCGCTCAATATGCCACTGCGGTATCTGATCGCCGAAACAGTATTCACGGGGATTTCAGTAGGCTACCGTCCTCGGAAATATTGAGGAATGGGACTCATCTGGAAGTTGTTACAATGCACAGCTAAGCTGAAATGAAGCTCTGCGGCGACTAAATGTGCGATAAATGTCTACCAGGTTCTTGCTTATATATAAAGTACGCTGTATAATGGAAATAATTTGCTATGCGGCAAACGTAGCGGATGTTTCTTCTTTCTTAGACGTAAACAGTCTCATTTGTTTGAAAGACTACCCTACAAATATTGCTTTTCAGCAATATTTATTTTAAGCTCTGGGTCCGACATGACGTCCGGTTTTCATATATAGATTTGTATACAGTTTAGACAGTGGGTTTAAATTTAATGTCGCCGGAGATCTTTGTCTGTTTTGCACAATGTATTGGATTTCAGGTGTTCATTTCTGGGCAAGGACTTTAATCCTTTAGATACAAGCGAGGGAGCCGGGATCGTGGGACAGGGAGCGCGCTTTACCACTGCGCAACCTGGCCCCATAGCAAACGGAGCGACACGGAGGCACGCAGGAATCTGCAGAGTCTCCGTATGTCTGAGTCTCCCCCGCCCCCGTCTGACTGCACAAAGGACGGAGCCCAGGAGGGATTCTTCCTTCCGTGATAATGCTGATGCACACAATTTCAGACGCCGCGATATTTATTCGGCGCATCGCCGTCACCCAACGACCACCAGACAGTGATCAGCTTTCAAGCCGACGCATCAAGATGTGAGAGCGCCGATATATATATAATAAAACATAAAAATAATCACACACTAGCCTTTAGTGTTAGTTTGAATAAAGCGGTTGCAAATGACATGGCGTAAATCCATGTTGGGCTTTGAATGTATTCAGAGTTTATCCTGCGTGGGAGGACTTCCCCCTGTTAATTAAATGCGTTAATGGCGTATACAGTTGGTTATCGTTTCAAATACCTTTACGACGGGCAGGTCTGCTTATGCGACTGAAGCAGGAGACTACTTAGCATCTCGGCCATATATACATCTGCTCGTTGGCGCCATCTGTCGGCAAATCCGTCGTAACTAATAGTTTGTGGACTATTTTTGTGTTGGCGACGAGCGCTTTTTAACTCCTCAAGATTAACGGTACTTCCCAGTGACCATTTGTATTGGCTGTACCGATCAAATTATTAATTACAGTTGCGCTAAAGGCGAATTTTATCATGCTAAAAAAGACTCCATATATATATAGATTGCAGTGGAAATCCACTAGATGGTGTCCCTTGTTTTGCCATGATGGAATGAGGCTTTAAATGAACATCTGCCCTCGCAGCTACGGCTGACATGTGGTGTGGAAGCTGGGCAAGCTGTCGGTTCCCATCCAAGTGTGTGCAGCTTTAAAGGAAATGCCAAATACAAGGTGCAGCTTCCAGGAGGGGTAACTGCTGTTGAACCTCTAGAAGGTTATTTTATCCAGTTTTCTAAAAGAGGCACTGGATTGCACCAATGGCTGAAAGTTGAAGTTGCTCGCATTGTTTAAAATAAAAAAAAAAGTGTTGGATAAACAGAGAATGAAAAATGAGAGATGACATCATTCTGACATCACAACCATAGGACAAGCTGTTTTGGTTCACAGAATTAAAAAAGGAACTGTTCTGTAAACTCCAGAAAAAAAACATAACAACATTTTTTTCAAAAGTATGTTAAAATATTTCTATTTTTCTACATTTCAGAGATACTTTGACTTTAAACATGTAATGGAATTCAAACTAAATTGGATATTTTACTACCTTCAAAATATACTATACATAAATGCTGAATACTATGTATACTGTTGTATAGCCTGTATTAGATTGATTTGGCATTCTTTGCTTCTGTCAGTTGTTAATTTATGACACAGATGCTGTGGCTGTGTGCAGCTCATGGAATTAATAGTTTCTACAGTCACTGTGGTATTTAGGGGTGGAGCACAAATTAGCCTTTCATCCTTTCATTGAAGACATACTGGAATTTCATAATGGAAATTTCATCATAGGATTTCACTCGTTTTAATGGCATCACTGCTTTAAATCAAATTAGTTCGGGACGGGAAGGGGGGGCTGGACCCTGTCTCAGGTAACCCAGGCCCAAGGAGGGGGTACATCACAGATCAGATACCAGCTGACCAGGGCACAGGGTGGGTGTACATCACAGATCAGATACCAGCAGCCAGGGCACAGGGAGGGTGTACATCACAGATCAGATACCAGCTGACCAGGGCACAGGGTACGGTTAAATCACAGTCAGGATGCCAGTCCATCACAGGGCACAGGGTGGGTGTACATCACAGATCAGATACCAGCTGACCAGGGCACAGGGAGGGTGTACATCACAGATCAGATACCAGCAGCCAGGGCACAGGGTACGGTTAAATCACAGTCAGGATGCCAGTCCATCACAGGGCACAGGGAGGGTGTACATCACAGCCAGGATGCCAGCCCATTGCAGGGCACATGGAGGTACCCCACAGACAATCCTTCACAGTGTACAAGAAGGGGGAACACCACAGACGGGATGCCAGTCCATCTCAGGGCATAACGCAGGTGTACACCACAGACAGGATGCCAGTCCATCAGTCCATCGCAGGGCACAGACACACAGGCACATGGTTACACAGTACATGTAATTGGTAAATGTCAGTTAGCCTAAGGGATTTCTTTGGAATGCAGCTGTAAACCGGATTACAACATGGAAAGGACACGCAAAGTCCTCCAAAGCCATAGGCGGTATTCAAAGGCCACAGTGCCCTACCCCCAAAACAGTTATATTAACTTCTAATTATTAGTTTATATAATAGGTGTTACAAAAACATGGTGCATATGAAAAATCAAAATCATATGGCGTTGCTGGCTGGAGCAGATAAAACACAATCACTAAATATGAGGCAGCCATCTGAAAGTGATGATTGCTGACATCTGGTACACAAAGATTCTGCTTTGAGGCTGCGTGGGGCACGATGGCCGTGGGAAACACTGCGTCAGCCTCACAGTAATTATCACAGACGTACTCCGTACCATGGGCCCTTGGCGGCACTCTGCCCCCACCCACCTGAACCAGCAGCACCGCCCCCACCCACCTCAGGTAGTGCGGGGGGAGATGCACAAGACTGAAAACCAAATGAAGAATATCGAAAAAGATACATTTATTTCTGTAGTGATGCCAGGCATTATCCACCATGATAAGAATGACTGGGCTGGAATCAGCTCAAAGTAACGAAAATTTCTGACTTCTGTAGTAAATATTAAGTTTAAGTAAAATTTGTTACAATGTATGCTGCACATTTGTCATTTTTGACAAAATACCTCCATTTAAAATAATAAAAGCATTGGAAGTGAATCAACTGATCCATATGAGCACAATCATGTAAATTCTGTAGCAAGATGACAGCCCATCAAGAAGAGGTGCAACGAGCGTGAGCACGGGCGTGAGCACGAGCGTGAGCACGGGCATCCTATCCAGCCGAGCAGCAGATGCGGCATTGGGAGCTTTCCGGAGCGGAGGTGAGGTGCTGCCTGAGTGTAGGAGAATGACAGATCCAAGGCCTGCTGGGAAGCACTCTGTTCAGGGCTAGGCCTGGGCTTTTCATGGAGAATTTACCCTGCTACCGCTGTTGGAGGTGTCCTCATTAGCCCAGGGTGTATTAGTTTTAATTAGGGAGGCTGTCGGTGAAAACATGGCAACAATTCAGCAGGAGTTCGGCGGGGGTGAGCATGCTAAACCTCCGTCCAATGCAGCAGTGATGCACATGTAAAAACTGATTCTTATGGCCCCTAAAAGGGCTTTAAACGCCATAGCTTCTTTAGCAGTTTTGGCTTTGATGCTTGCATTATCCCTGATTGAATGGCTTTCTGCTTTCGCTAAGCGTTAACGCGCGGTGTGCAGACTGGCATTTCTCACCGGAGCGCTAGCAGCTGCTGGAGAGAGGGTGTCAGACATATTCTTTTGGTGCCACACTTTCCTCCTTCTACCCCTCCCACCGGCATTCTCCCTTCCTCTCTTTTCTCACGTTGCCTGAAATAGACAGAGTCGCTCATTACTTTTGTGCCCAGCTCACAGTCCGTGGGCTGGATTGACCGCCTCCATCAGCAATTCCAAGCAAGCCGAAGCATTCAAAGTCGCTATCGACTTAACTGAGCTACGTCAAAGCAACCACCACTCCAAACTTACTGTGTGTGATGACGGCGCTCACTGTGCCCGCAGACTGATCCTGAGTATGACTCTTTGACTTGGGAGGGTGCGTCGGCCCCCAGAGCAGCTGAGCGGCGTGCACAGCCAGGGCCAGCCAGTTACGTGCTAGTGGTGTGTGACTCAGGCCAGCCTCCTGGGCCCCCGTTTCGCTGCAGTGAGCCCTTGGTTTTGTCGAAGTGTGACGGGCAGTCATTGTTTGGCCCTGCAGGTTGGCAGTAGACGGAGCCAGACTCATACACATTGCTGACATGCTGCACTTCCCCTCTCACACATTCACACAGTTGCTTCTCCTGTTTGTCTAACTTTCCCAAGACCTTTTCACATTTGTTGTTGTGAAATTATGTTTGATCCCCCCCCCCCCAATTTTCAGAAGGTTATTCAATAAACAGACAATGTATTACAGAAGGAGATGTGCTAAAAGTCAGATATCTGCTCATAGATCTCAACCTCTGGGACTCCATCTGATTTCTCCTCCTAATGCTGGATATGTGCTGGTTTCCACTTGAAAGCCAAGGCTGATCCTAGTGGAACAAAAACAGAAATTAAAAGCACTGAACAATTAAATAGTTCCCCGTTAATTTATCTCTACAGTAGCCAGGAGATGGATTCCTGCAATGAAATTAAAAGCAGAGTGCAGGAATTATCAAGGGCTGCATGTCAGGTTTGTGAGACAGATATGATTGAATATCTGGGGATTGAGCTGGAGCTCGTTTCCAAATTATGCTTTTCTATTTGAGTCTTCCTTCCCCTCCAGAGCAGAGTTATTACCGGCTGAGGCCTCCAAGATGTTAGAAGTAAGTGTAAAGTGGCACCGTTCAGTAGGTTACACTTACGGTCTTAAAAGTTATTTCATTTAATTATGTCAACCAAATCACAGACAGGTGGTGTGTACTTAATGTCATA
Organism: Mormyrus proboscirostris; assembly: GCA_026779585.1. NCBI lineage: Eukaryota > Metazoa > Chordata > Actinopteri > Osteoglossiformes > Mormyridae > Mormyrus > Mormyrus proboscirostris. Next base: position 21,505,649 of record JAODKF010000018.1, read on the forward strand.
ATGGTCAGCCAATCCAAATATCACAAAGGAGGAGTCAATTTATTTTTCACCGCACACTGTTTTGGATTCTAGGTTTGGATTACAGTCCACAGGAAGCCTTTGTTACACGAGGGTCATCGATTTGTTCCATCTGTCACTCACGCTCCCAGAATGAGTATGTTTGCATGGTTTCACTGCCCCAGCCCTGAAGTAAACTTGGCTCCATTCTCAAAGTCAGTCCCAACTAGTGTGCCCAACTTGTTTTCTCATGCTGTTTTTGACCTGTCTGGTACCTTTTGCCAAGGAAAGCCCTTCCCCCAAATCAATCGCAGTGCCACACATGGCCCTGTTCGCCATCCTCTAACAGCTGCTATACCTTTAAACTCCTGTATCATGTGACACACAGTTCCACGTCACCGCAGTGTTAGGACTCTCTGCCACGACGTCGCACAAACGTTACAGCAAGGAGGTCCATGGATACGCCAGCCACGAACCCCAATGAGTCACATGATCTCCCACCCTCCCATGACACTGTTGTTGACTCATAATGGGATAAAACATGGGACAGGATGAATGGCAAACTAGTATGGTGATTTATGAAGAGCGTATCTTGTTGTGGTCTCACTGTCGGAATGTGTCTGACGTCATCACACACAGAGTCAGTAACGCTGGTTCAGCCTCCATCCACTCTGACCCCCGGCATAAATGAGCTGTACCTCTCTGTATGCCCCAGCTGCTATGATACAGCGGACACAATAGGCTGGTTTATTCCCCTGACACAGCCTTCCTTATGAGGGCTGAAGCGCATAATGGAAACAAATGACTGTCCCCTTCCTCTGAGCTGAAATCTGTGAGGCCCGCACAATCTGCCAGTGTTAACGGATGTCTGTTATTTGCATGCACCAAAGGACCCGGCGAAAGTCAGCCGGACATTAGGAGCCTTTCACGGGGAAAAGAAATGATGTGAAAACAATCCCTGGAATATTTCTGAAAATACATCGGCTACTTTCACGTGGCTCAGCTCCTCATTCCCATTTGGCGTCTGGGATTTTAATGTGTCAGCATGTGATCATTTGAACATGTATTGTTTGTCAGCTGTGCTCATTTTAAAATCTTCTAAACTGGTGCTGGAATATAAAAAAAAGAATTAAAAGATAAGGTAAGTATATACAAAAGTAAATGTTAAATAATTCCACATGGTTTTGTTCTTGTGACCTTCAGACCTTCAGCAGGCTTTAAATGTACATTGAAAGTTTCATCACTGTGCGAAGAAAAAAGTATAAATAACGCGCTCAAGCTATATGCTGATAACCACACCCAGAATAATAGTTTACAAACCTGAGAGCCATGTTTTGGTCTGAAAATATACAGCACATTAAGTGATATCGATATCCAATCAGCAGCCCATAATGCTAGTCTCTTTCCATTCTCACACTGCATCTCAGGCATAAAAATTTCAGTGGCTCACAGTGAGTTTCCTGTCAGCTTTCGGAGGGGAAGGCAGCCCCAGCACCCAGAGCAATAGAGACGTTTCTGCTTGGGATCGCACAGCTGGTGCGGATCTTCAAAATGGCAGTGCACCTCACCATGGGGACAGGTCCCCTGTCAAAATGTCTCACAGTATGAAATACCGCTTCGACTTTTTCTCTGTCCCCAAACCATCCTTCATCATTTTGAGAGGGCATTTTCTCCCTTTTCCTGGATATGCCTACACAGAAGAGCTTCTCTGCTCTTTGTGGTCGTCCCTTCACCTGACACCACTCTCTGTCTTCGTGAGGCATCTGTCACTCGCAAAAGAGCCTGAGGTTTGATGACACAACAGAGCAGGGCGGAGGGGGGAGGCTTGCCCTGGCCAGGGTGCCATGGTGCCACACCTCCCTTTGTGTTGGGAAAAGGTATTCAACCACAACCGCTCTACCACAAGCGAGAAGCCACCTGAAATGTATGGTGATGTGGGTTGTGCGACCACAGCACTTATTTTTTGACAGTGATATTTCAGAACATTTGACGCCGACAGTGTAGGTGTCTGAGAACATGCACTTTGATTTTTGCGAGGAGGCCTTAAACGTGGTTAGAGAAATTAGGTAAGCTCTTTGAACAGTATCTCTGAACCTTGTTGTGGCTTGTTGCCATGGAGATCAATAGAGGATGCTGATCATGGTCTTGTGAGACTTTGTCGGATTACACCTGTGCATTGCATGAAGGGATGTCAGACCAGCCATTGTCAGAGAGATAACTCCTGCCCATGGGCCTGCCAAACTTTCATTAGATCAAATCTCATGAAGAGCATAAAAAGTCATAATACACAAAGAGAGCGCAGCTACTACAATTGAAACAGCTGGCCAAATTCACACCCATCAGCCACATATGTCAGAGAGTCAAAGAAATGCACATTTACAGTATGGTAACGTTCAAAGCATTCTGCTGTTAGATGAGTTACATGGGAGCCTAGAGAAATATTGATATAAACTCTGAAGGAATTTGAAGTAAGAACTATGTGCATCACCAGAGGTTGCTTTGTTTCTCGGCATACCTTGTTTTTTTTTCTATTGTACAAACAGCACAATTAATTATCATTTTTATTTTATAACTGGTTGTCGACATTTCTACATTTGGTGTGTACATGATATTAATTAGGTCTATGAACTCTTTGGAACATAGACACAGCTGGAAAACACTCGAAAATCCATTTAAAGTTCCGCATTAATAAATGAGCACTCTGCACTTTACACGGCTTTGGAATACGCACACTGGTCCTTTATGTTTGTTGAACGTTAAATGAAACATCACACTGCGCACCTTATGTCATGCTTCACAAATCAAGGGTCACACCTAACAAATGACTGATCGTACACAACTGAGGTACACATAAAAATGATGATGATGATAATTATAACCATATAACAACAACAATAATAATAATAATAATAATAATAATAATAATAATGAGTTTGCTTATACTGGAGAAGAGAGCCTTCTGAGAACCTATTTATATAACGTTGTATTCAAAGTAGGAAAGTTTGCACAATTTATTCAAATACATTTATACAGTAGCCATCTTCAGTTTTGGAAATCTTCAAAAAAAACTGAAATTATAATCTTCTATGCATTAATGTAGGTAGATAAAACAGTACTGATGATACAGAGACTAATTTCCAAATCAACATGCCAGTACTAGGAAATAAGGTATTTTGTGGGGATAATAACATATTTGAGTTCATGCACTATTCATATTTTGTGTCATTACCATTTTTAAGGACACAATCTGCATCACAGTAGCCACACACTGTGTGCTTATGTACACAGAAGCAGCACGTCACTGAGTATTCAACACTCTGGAAGAAAGTCAGCTGCACTCATACTCAGCGGTTCATTTGAATTCTACGTGCTCAACTCCTGTGCTCTACACGTCGGGATATGCTGATGACTTTGAACATCGGACTGGGAAAACAAAACTCAAAAATCTCCAGCGGGGACCTGCAGTGAATGAACCACCAACTGATCCTAACAAAATCTTTACTTTATTTTCCATTCCTAATTGAGTTAGTTTTAAATCATGCTAAATTAATTGAAATCTCCAGCACTATAAATTCCAATGAGTCTGGTATTAAGCATTCAGCTTATGCTCATTCAATGATGACAAAAGAGTTTGACAGAGAGTTGAGGGAGCTAAATAAGACAGAAGACTTAATTTCAATTGGATATTCACTTTTTTGGCTAGATCAGATACTGCCAAGCCTTTCGGACATTAGCAGAAAGTCAATACTTTATATCACAAATGAGATTTCAGTCTGAAATACTGAAGCTTCTTTGAGAAGAAATGAGTTTGTTTTCCACCAGAACAAAGAAGTGTGTCAAAAGTTAGAAATCACATATTGTTTGAATGGCATGAAAGATTTTGGTAATCCATCAGTGGTTTTAATATTGATATATTTGCAGAACGCTTTGATATGAAATTAAATGCAAAACACCTTAAGCATAGAATATAATTTATTATTATATTTATTTTCTTAGGAAATTATTGCAATGTACAGTAAGCTTCAAAATGTTTCAGAAAATAATTCTTAAAAATTTTGTGAAATAAATATAATATAATCTTTTATTTAGACAATAATTTTTCTTTCTTCTACTTCAAAGGCAAAACTGATCGCTGTCATTACAATGAGCAAATGTTTAAGGACATTAAGTAGATTTCTGAAAAAAGTGACTGCAACTCTCAAGTGATATAACCTCATTATAGCCTATGCTTGTCCTTTCTGCTGGTATGGGGTACCTTCAAAAATGTCTGCATTTGCTTGTTAAGTTGAGGCTTGTGGAATGAAGGTCACTAGCCAATGGTTTTGGTAGCTGAATGAACAATATGCACAGTTACTGACTTTGCGCTGTTATCACGTATACCGTTATATTGTAAAATATTTTATATGAATATTTAATAATAGAGAGGGGTAAATTGTACCATGACCTCCATAAACTCCCTTTTCCTTTTGTAAAAATGAAAACTGTGACCATCATTGAGTAAGAGGTAATTAAATGGATAGTGGGTTGGAGAAATGTACAATATTGTCACACTGGCATTGCTATATCCAATACTATGCAAAAGTTTCAGGCAGTCAAATAAATTACATTTAAATGGTCTTCTTGTTGGTTTAAAACTATTGTGTCCGTCAAAGTCTGTCAGCTTAGCCATTTCAAAACCTCTCCTAAAGTCACCCCAGTATTTGCAGGAAGGAGTCAATACACCCATGTCTTTGTTGACTTGATCACTAGTTTACATGTTTGTGTAATCAATGTATTATTAAATTATTTCACAAATGAAGTCTGTTACTTAATGGAGTTGGTGGGGAAATTAACAAACACATATAATGGCTGAGGTGCCCTTGAGGAGTGGTTTGGGAACTGAAGTGATCTTAATCTAGCCATCAAACAATGTATCAGAAACTTTTTGAAGAATAGAAGACATTCTTATTAATTTTTGGTTTCTCTCACTACCCAGCTAAATATCTTTAAACAGTTTCTTTGACTGCCTAAGACTTTTTACCCAGTACTGGTGGCTATTGGTGTTTACATTGGGTTGTTATACAGACTCTGCCACGTGAAGCTCAGATGAAGACGCTACACCACAAACATGTCCTTGATCCCCCTGGAACTTGCTCTTCATCTCCCTCTGTATCTGCAGGTGGAAGGATGTCACCATGTTGTTCCTGGGTCTTTACCAAATCACATCACCGTGTCTTAGCTGGTGACTCAAAATAGCTACCCCGTTTCACCTGGACATCTTAGTGTTTCATTTGCGGCACTGCATTGCGGGGAGGAGGTGGCTGTAATCGCCTTCTAGCTCTTGCATATTTAAAAACAGTGCATCCACACTGTTCAGTCCCACTCCTGTTTCGTATGGGAAGGTGAGATGGATGCCTCAGTTTCCTGCAATCAATGAGCATCCGTTTTGTCCACAGGGCCAAGATTGGATGGCTATCCAGGCCATAAATAATTAGTTAGGAGCAGATGATGGCTCAGATCAAATCAGAAATGTGCACAGAGGATGACAGTAAAAAAAAAAGAGTGAAGCGGAATGGATTTGTTTTTCTGGTCCAGCAGTCTGATCGAGATTAATGTTCAGAAAGCGGTTCTGACTTTTGACGACAAGATAACCTAAACGGTTGGGTATAATCTGAATCATAAATTGTAATGCTGTAAATTCAACACATAAAATTAGCTCCTGCAATGAAAGCAGAGCTAATGTTAATATACCTGCACCAGTCATCATGAATGCCAGTATATTATTAAAATGGAAGCCTCAGTCTCTGTGAATGATGTTTTATGCTACCTTCATCAATCGTTGTTAATGATTTTTTACAAAAAATTCTAAACCAGTTTTTTTTGTGTGTGAAAGGCAGTCTAATATTAAAATATTTATAGCAATCTATGTAAATACCAGTTTTTTATTAAAATATTTGCACCAGAACATGTCAATAGAAACTTGAAAAACACTGCTATACAACATTTTCATAAAGACAAGATGTTATGTGTGTATAGCAGTGTTTTTCAACAAGTAAAAATACTTGCAGCAGTCTTTCTAAAAGTCATAATAGCACAAAATACTGGTGAAATAACTTACCTGTTACTGTAAATACCTGTTAAGTCTATTTTGGGATCACTTACATGTTTTGGAATCTGTGGGTTCACTTTAGTATATTTGTTTAAGCTACTTTAAATAAAAGTTTTATTTCATGCAGGTGTCTCAGATACTGTATGGGATGTGGAGTATTATTGTCTAAATTGTTTTGATTTCATTTATTAAGTATCATACAATAAACGTCAGCTGATTTTTTTCCTTGCCACTTTCCTAAGCTAAGGTTTTGTCTAATTCAAATAAAATAGTGAACCTGTCTCTCCTGTTTTGTTTCCTGATATTTCTATATCAGCATTATCGTTAGAGGTTATCCCTTGGCGGGTGATTTGGTGTCCACCCCATTTCAACTGATGGTATTGATCAACTAGAGCATAATTAGTTGAATGAGGTTTGCAGTGCATTATGGGAGATTCTGAAGCACAGTAGCCAACCCTGTAGATAGATGCATCATGTATTACAGACAAACTTCTCATAACCAATTGTCCTGAATATTAACTTAATTCTTGAATGTATTTTGGTAAATACCAACATATATCAAGAATAGTGCAAATGACATCATTAATTCAATGCTTTACATTCATGTGCATTTAGGAAACCTGAAGGGAGAAGTTTATTAGACAATATTGCCTGTGGGGTCTCAGTGTAAACAAGCATATATGCAAATGCTGCTAATCACAGCTTTAAGTTACTAGATAAAACAGGCACCATTTTATTTTCAAATGTTACCTAATGGACGTCAATGAGAAAGCAATGAGAAAAGCAAAAAACGTTTAAATGCTTTGAAATTAAGTCTGTACTTAAAAACAATAAGGGTCATTCTTAATTTATTTCTTTAAATGATGTGTATTACTTCAGGGTTGCATTGGCTGATTTTATTGCTAAGGAAAAAAATATTTTCAACCAGAGCAAGCTACAGAGCTCAGCATTCTTCCCATGGACACGTTTGGATACTTTACAGGAGCAGATTGGGCACTTTTTTCTGGGGTGTGCCCTACTGTGGCTTGAACTTGCTTCTTTCTGAGGTTTTGCCACCGGCCATTATTCAGTGATGTATTAATATTTACTACATTTTACTTCATTCGCACATCTGTGTTTTGGTATTCCAGTCTATTCTGAGGGCAAAGAAAATGCTCCAGATTGACAAGCATTCTCTCTTCCGGAATAAGGACAGCAGCTAAAGAATGAATCATAAACAGGGGATATGGTTTTCTGAGGTGATGTGAAACTAAAAGCAGACAGCCCGGAATTCTGGGAAGAACCACAGACTGCCTGCATGCCAACCTTCACATGCCTGTGGATGCACTCGAGTGCCCTCTCAGTGGCTGAGTTCCTTGGGTCTTTGGGATTCAGCCATTCCAAAATCTAGGGTCCTTAACCATTATAAGTTAAAGGAGCAATAAAAACTGAATTAATCATTTAATATTGATTTTAATCAATTCAGTTTTAGGCAATGAAACAAAACTGGAGGCAATGACTTCACTTAATTAATCAATAAAATGGTAACATAAAGTGTCTATTATTAGATTAAATGAAATGTCAAGTATCAAGAGATTCCCAAAGTATCTCTACCACATTTTCATACCTCATGTTCTTTATTCTAAAGCACATCTTATTCAATAGACACATTTCTCATTAACAGATGCATAGTAAATCCCAACGCTGTCTTGCACATGAAAATGCTGACTGGTACAGAAATGTCCCAGACTGCAAGGGGATTCTGGGATTGTAACTGTTATGATTTGTGAAGGCAGTGCCTGCTACACAAGACTGTAAATGTGCTTCTATAATTTATGACATGTTGAGAAAGCCAGCTTTGTTTGGCGATAGAACCATACGACGCAAAAAAGTTGGTCGAGAAGTTCCAGACTTTTGTTATTATAGTTTTCCCTTTTCAAATGAGGGCCTTGGGGTGGGACATGGGTATAACAGAGGAAGAGGGGAAAACAGAACTTCATGGACAAACAAAATGAAAGGTTCAGTTTCATTGTTGACAAGATGAACGGAACAATTCAGCATATAGCACAAGTGATGGAGCCAGGTCTGCTTCCTTTCTGTGCTTTCATGAGGTTGGAGATCAGAAAAGCACATATACAATAAATATATACAACACTCGCACATACAGACACACACACACACACACGCACACAGTGGGACAACAAAGAGCAAAGGAAAGTAAGTTACAGGACTCCTCAGAGTCTTCTGATTCATAAATGTATTATGAAAATAATTTTACACGAGAATTTATTTTTGGAAGACGAAAAAGGACTGACATAATTGGATTTCATCAAAATCACTGTACCATTACAATTAATATTTATATATTATTTGAAATGGAAGTGTACTGAATACACAAATGCACACATACTTCGCCTTTTATATGCAAGCCAGGCTACTGGAATAAATTTTTTGCTGTAGCCCATCCATCAATTCATCCATCCATCCATCCATCCATCCACCTACCCATCCATCCATCCATCCATCCACACTCCTCATCCTGCTGAAATCTGTTAGGGTAACAGAAGATAGCCACTACTGTTGTGGACATGCTCCATGATTTTCTCCCAGTTGCACTTACTTGTATGGGGGACCTGATTATGTACTATGGGTCAGACCTGGAGCAGCTGATTTTCATCTTTATTTTCTTCACATCATGCTCTATAACAAAAGTAATTTTTGCTTGCTACAGGCAAGATGAAGATGAGGCCGTAGGGGAGACAACATTACGACAGACATCCAAAATGCTAACCCTATTCCTTCTTGATGAACACCCAGCCTGTGCCTTGATATGCTGTTAAGTCACAAAACAGGGACAATAAGGACAGAATACTTCACTGCAAGAGACTGACACCCACCCTGAACGTATCTGAGGTATGGAGCAGCAAGTGTGCATAGCCAAGTCTCACAGGACATTTAGAGAATTTCAGTAGAGCTGCTTAAACTGCCATCTAAAATGTAGTTCAAGTAAATCAGTAGCTCTAAATTTCTCTTTGTGTGACTGTGGGAGTGACAGTATTGCAATGCACTGTCCTGTGTGTATATTGTGCCTAGCTTTATGTATGTGTTTATAAAGAGAGGCTTCAGACCACCAGAGAAATGCTGTATACAGTGGATAAAGCATCCATCATCCATAACTGTGTTGCGTTATAGTGGCATTGCATATATAGAGCACCTTACGCTATGCTATGTGTTTACAAAAAGGGCTTCAGAGCCCCATATAAATGGTGAATTTATAGTCCATCCATCTTTCTTAAGAGTTTATCCAGTATAGGTTCTCAGAGACCACAGCGACTATCCTAGGAAGGACAGAACACAAGGCAGAGGAATACTCTATGACTCAGAGAGCCTAGTTAGCTTAACTGCATGAAGGAAACCATCACAGCACAGTGAAAACATGCATAGCACGCAGAGGCACCCGCCAGTGCAAGAAGCTACAGCAGCACCCACTGCACCAAGGAGACAATGTACCACGGAGCTAATAAGCGCTGATATATATATATATTTATTTATATTTAATATATATATTTAATATAAGTGAGAAGAAGAACAAAGAAGGAATAATCTACAGATGATAAGACGGCTTCAACATTTGTCATAAAGACAAGATGTTATATGTGTATAGCAGTGTTTTTCAATCCAGTCCTTGGAGACCCCAGACAGTCCAGGTTTTTGCTCTCTCCCAGCTTCCAGGTAGAGAGCTGGGATGATGCAAAAATGTGGACTGTTAGTGGGTCCTTGAGGAATGGATTAAGAGACACTGCTATATAGCAGGAGAGCATTTTGCAAGAACAGATGCTCTCTATGTCTCAATCATTGTCCCCTCATAATGCCCACCCCCCATTCTAAGATGTCCAATGGTCTCATGCATACAGCTCAGCCAATTCAAGAGTGGTTTTCTGAACACCAGGATGATGTTTTCCACATCTCCCCAGACTTCCACAATCAGTTGATTTAAACCTCATCCACCATCCATGGGCAGTTCTGCAACATATGGTGCAAAGTAGCATTTCACTACCTTTATCCTTGAAAGAAACAAAGCACTTTCTTCTTGAAAAATGGTCCAATATTCCACTACACTTGGTTCAGGACTTGTTATTATAGCACTGCATGAAGGATCGGAGCCGTTCTCAAGGCAAAGCATGACCCTGCTACTTATTAAGGCCTTGATATTAATATACTGTTAGGAGGGCCCATTATTTGGCCTCGTGTGTGTGTAGGTGAGTGTGTGTGTGAGAAAGTGTTCATTGTCAAGCTACTGCTTCGATTCCAGCTTCTCTGTTCTTTGTGTGCTTGATTAAAATTCAATTGATTAAGTGTCCTTTCACCAGGCCCCTCCCTGCTCAATTCATTTTGGTCACGATCCACTGGACAAGTCACAGCTTAAAAGGCAGCAAAAAAATTGAATTTATATTATATATATTTTCCACATTTGTCTCTCTTTTTACGCGGCCAACTCTCAGTCATGCAAGACTTGACATTGCACAGGTCATGGCTCTTAGGTTTTGGTAATTTATCCAAAACTTGTACTTCACTTTATAAAGTAAATTCATTCCATACCCATAAGTTATAGTTTTACATCTGGATAAGTCGCATTGCGTTGGGCTGAAATAAAACAAATGGTTTAGTTACAACCTACAGCTCGGTAACAATACCTACAGCAGAGTGTACAGCACAGAGTGTTCACCATGACCGCATAGTAGTCATAAGATATTCCTGGCCATGGAAAAAAGTAGGCTTCCTCTATGCAAAGTACACAGTGTTCTGATAATTAGGGGGTAACCTTTTGATGCCCCTACTAACCCTATGCATATGATTTATGTGGTAACATGATTTGTTTGAGAGTTCCTATTATTGCTGGGTGATAGGCTGTAGTCAAATTGTCCTTGGCTAGAAGCTTATGCAGGGATCATAGCCAAGCAATACACTGGTGGCACTTTTGAGCAGTGCATAGCCACGAGGCCTCCAAGGACCCCGAGCGGATCCCAGTCAAGGGTACCGGCGGCATCTTTGACAACATATGCTGCAACGGGCTCGTATTTTTTGGCTTATGTCCTATCCTACTTTGCTGCTTCTGTTCCAGCCTTATGCCATATCATCTATTTTGATGAGATCCTATTTTAGTTTGAAGTTTTCTTTGTCGCAGTTAAGGAAATCGGGTTTTGGCGGCTGCATCAGGTGAGAATGTTTGAGGTTGCCAATGGTGGACGTGACACCTGTAGCTTTACTGTCCTCATTAACACAACAGTGGCTGGGTAAATGGATGACACAGAGAAATGTAATGAACTCCCATGAAAGGGGCACCCTTTGCGCAATAAATAATGTAGCGTAATATAAAGCTTGGCACGGAAGCCTGTCCATACCTAAGTCCAATGAAGGACTTCTAACTTTCACATGAAGAGCAGACTCCTGGGTTACCTGTGAGGCTGAAAGGAGGACAATGGTGACAATGGTAATGGGGAGGGTGACTGATGATCAATAAAAACATTACATCTGGAGACATTCACTTTAGATTTCTCACTTTAATCTGGCCAAAATGTGCTGACAGGCATAAAGCTCTATTAAATCAGAAAATAACAGGAAGACTTCCATTTGTAACTCCGCCTCCTGTTTCTTTTCCCCTGCTCATTCTATTTTCACTGGGAAATTCATGCATTTTTCACACCGTCATCTATTTCCAGTGTATTGCAATGATTTGATGCCATATTAAATGAAATGTGTAAATGCACCAGACCCCATTGTGAGGGATTAGATATTTCCACCACTATCTTGCAGACATATTTCCCAGTGTCAAAAACTGTCACACCAAGAGGGAGAAAAGCTAGTGGGCCGGGATGTGTGTCGGAGAGGAGGGGGAGGGCGGCGGGCTCCTAGTATTGGGATAATTTGACAGATAAATATGTTTTGGGCAAAGACACTCACATGTTTAATATTTGGGTGTCAAGGATTTGTTATGCCAGATAAAATAATGGGTGCCAAATATGGAGCAGGTCTGAACCCAAATGGCATTAGGTATAATGAACAATAGTTAATACCCAGACACTGTGTTCTACGGTGCAGCCAGACCTCTATTGCAACAATGGACTGTAACACTGTCTCATAAGAAATTAGTAAAATCATACTAACTGCAAAACTATATTTTTTATTCAAACGGTGGGTCTGTTTTTTAATGAGCAGCCAACCTGGATTTTTTTTTTTATGGGAATTATATCTTTGTTTACACTAGGACCTTCACCTTTGTCCTTCATTGCCTGCTTTGTTCTCCTCAGGCTGTATCACAATGTAAATCTGTCAGATAAAATTAATATTAGAGCAATACCTGGGATCTCACATGTTCTCTAACCCTATTTTCTTACTGCTGCAATGCATATTTGATGAATCCCTTGATAAAATTAGACAAAACAGAAAAACGGCACAACAAGGTACAATAATTTATGCTTAAAAAGTCAATGCATGTTATTTTCTTGATTTTTTTCCTTGGTTTGAAGGTGCTTAAATGTTTTTTTATTTGGTCCAAGTTTTCAGTATTTCCCTGGGGTGGAGCACATAGAGAGAGAGCTACTTAGAGGCCTCCTTCATGAGACTCCTGTTGTTTTCTGCGCAGCACTGATTGTCTAAGCTAAGGCAGGCAATGAAACATAAATTACACTGCAGTAATTTATAGGTTATTAAGCTGAGCCAGTGCTGTTTTTGTGTCATAATCTCAACAAGTAATCTTAGGTCAAAGGGGAAAAAAATCTCAAGGAGACAACGATTTCCACAGCACAGGTTGAGGCTACAAGTAGAACATATTAATGCATGTACAATTCCTTTTGAACAGTAACTGTCAGCACAAAATAGAGGAGGAATGGATTGACAGAGCAGAAGGAAGGGTGAATTAATTCACAAGTGCTGAGCGTTTCCTTGACAATAAAAACCGGACTAACTAACATATGAAATGACTGAAGCATATCATAGAAGATAATGCAACACACACAGCTTAGCATTCAGCTCCGGCTGCCTCCACAGTCCTCTTGTTTATGGATCTTCCCTATGTACTCTAATCCAGCCGTTATTAGACTGAAGGCCCTTCTATTTGGATTACCTTCATTTGCTAACAAGTAATAATAGATAAAATAACAGCAAAATCAGCATTCTTATTGAAAAAAGAACAGTAGCTAATACTGACGAGGCATTTTAGTAAGTGCAGTTTATGGACATACCCAAGTTTGATTGAAGTAAAATTAGCTGGCAATGGACAGAAAGAGCTGCCTGATTTTACATTGTAGTGTTTTGGTTTATGATACTGTCACAGTGGATTTACCGCTTTCTCAATGGGGAAGGAAAAGGCCGGCTCATGTAATACGGTTAGTACCCAGACAGGAGGATGGAGCAAGAGGCCAATGTGGAGATCACCTCAGGGCAGGAGGCTGAATGCAGAAGAGGCCTGATGACACTAAGGTGAGACCTGTCTTGATTGACACGTTTAATAGGAGTACATTGCTCCACTAATGCCTCTTTGAGTGCTCCCACTATTATGGGGTTTTTTTATTAACTCTGGCTGGGGGACGGGTCACTCACCCATTACTCTGCCCTCCTTGCTGCTGGTTTGCCTCACAGGAAGAGCAGCAGTGGCAGCGAATTGAGAGGATGCTGTTTACGGCAGCGGCAGTCACACACTTGGGGCGGCAGTGTGTCTTTCAGGCTTTATTTATGATAGTGCTGCTATTAATTGGTCATAGGGAGAAACAGCAATAGCCAGGTATAGCAGTAGCTTAAACTCCACACTGAAAGAACAATGGAAATGATTAGTATCCCCCAAAAGCAGATGTGTCTTAGGGTTTATTCTTGATGCCCAGCACAATTCCTTGTGAATTTTTGCTCTTTACTTTTGTATATAAATAGACTTTGCTTTTTAGATGAATTGTACCTAAAGTACTTTGAAGCTCCTCGCTGAAGTTAGAAATCCCAAATAATGATTCGTATGATTGACTAGAGGTTTTTGAGAATAAAAGCATGCACATTAATCTCTAGAAATATTGTAAAATGGGATATAATAATGCATAACAGGTGGACTCTGGTTCACAAACAGAACTGGGTGATGGATGAGTTTGGGAATATGCACTCAGGCCTTGTTTTTGCAGATTCCCATTATCATGGTTGAAGAGAAAATGAAAGAACTTCATGAGCAAAATGGTGAACACAAAATCATCCTGTCAAACAGAAAGTGCTCAAGAGGGTTTCTTGGGCCTTTCTGGGATTCACGCATTTTGGAAGAGAGAAAGGACACGTGAACTCAAAAACTCAATTAAAAATTAAAAATTAAATGGGCGCTGTCCTTGCCCTCCTCTCACAGTGAGTAAGACAGCCAATGGTATAGCATGTCCTGACAATGCACAGAAAAGTGTGTGGAGAATGAGGCGCTGTGGAGTTTCACTTCCACACTCCCTTAATCCATGATCATATCTTTCAAGCTTGCCATTTACTGCCTGTAGATAATAAGCATAAATCTTTGGTTTTTCAGTAGGCTGCACTGACACAAAGCACCAAGGCTGAAAGGCTGAGGTGAAATGTAAATCACGAAACACGCATTTCCAGCTCCAATCTGAGATGAAACTGAGATTAAACCAGCTTTACAACGTTAGTCAGTTTAAGTCCTGCACTGTCCACCTTCATCCAGGTAGACTGCTGTGATCACTGCATGTTAAGCACACTTTATCCTATATCTTGTGATCTGCTTCAGCTCCCTTGGATGCATATATCCTAGTGACATCTTTGGCATGTTCCAAATGGAAACTTTCAATCTGTATGCTTATACTGCTGTTAGTCTCTCTGGGTGCAATGTTCAGACATCAGCACCAAGGGCAAAAGGCTTTGTAATTTAAAATCATTGCCAGCTAGCCTTCAGTACCATTAATTACCTGTGGGGACAGGTAATTCTGGCAGACCCGTATAAGATGACCATGAGCTTTACATGATGAAATTTCAGGAGCCCTGCCTGTGAGTACAACCCAAAGCCAACTATGAGCAAGAACCTCAATGACTGCTGCCCCAGGGTCACTGGTTTTCAATGCTGCACCGCCCCTGGTCACCGGTCTTCCCCACAGCTATAACAGTGTGCAATAAAACTCATCATCAGCAGGGAATTAGCGTGTCTCAATGGGCTTCCCATTTCATCAGCAGTGCTAACCCTACCCACATCTCACACAGGCGAGGCTGTGGGGGCTTTTACATGTTACGCTGATGAGGTTATGGCAAATTAGCAAGTAGGATTTTTTCATCGTCTTCATAATTGGGGGTTTTAGCAGTTTTTGGAGGGCATTTTGCTGCTGTGCCTTTGGGAACACTGGATTGCCTTTGCTTTGCCAGGATTTTCAAAAAAAGAAATGCTGCTCTCATTACATGTATTTATTATATTATTCAAATATAGCATTTCAAACATTTTTTTATCTGATTGCAATGCCAACATACACTGGTGTCCTTCTGCAGCTAATATGAGCTGTCAAAGTTAACACTGTGTTCCTGAATGATATGCTGTTTAATCCACATGCATTACAAACCCTTTTAGGGCTCCCCTTTCTGAGGCAGGGGGCCCAGGCAGCCAGTCACAAGCCAGCAATCCTCCACCTCACATGTAACCAGGCAACCATGCACGCTAAAATCATATCGCTGTACTCCTGTTGTCTCTGTTCTTTAGGTAAATGCAGGAACAAGAGCAAACAGTAAGCAGGTTCTTAGGAATTAGTCAGCTTATGGGGGCATTATGTCGGCCTACAAAGGATTTAGTGCTAAATTTGGGATTATGGCCTTTGCTACTTAGCAAAAAAGATACTTCATATCTCCCATATAAGTCTTTGTTCTCTGGGAAAACACTGAAGCTGCCCCCCGTCAACGTGCAGCCTTACAGCACGGAGACTGTCAAACAACCACCTCCAATTGGCCATATCTGTAGGGATCCTGCTGAGCAGGGTCCCACACACCCCAGCAAACCCTGAAAAGTGGCAGCTTTTACTGGAACAGCAAGAGACACACACAGGCATACATACACATCTATCTATCTAGCTATCTATCTATGATCTAATCTTAAATATAATAATTTTAATAACAAAGTAATAATACAATGTTTAAGTTGCATCCAAAGAGATACTTGTTATACTCCCAAAGAAGAAAAACAAAACCTAGTATTTGGAATGATGTACTTGCATGCCCATATATACATAGACATGAGGCTAAATGCGAGCCATAACCGACCATGTGTCAGCTCTTTGGGGCTTTTTGCATTAAGGACGGAGGGCTGCCCAGGGCTGATGCTCATGTGGGCTTTGTTCTGTGTTGGACTCCGTGGACTAGGACCCAGTGGACGATGCCCTGAGTCAAGTAACCTGCGAGACTCATTGATATATCTACAGCTTCAGGCAGAACTCCTTAAAGAGCCAATCTTTGTATGTGATATGCGGCTGCTGTCCAATCCCATGCTGTGCCACACGCCCACTTGTGAAAGCAGCCATTCAGTGTCACTTGCCTGCCTCCAACAAATGTGGTGCCTTTTTTGTTATTGTATACTGAAAGTGCATACATATTCATGATCTAAATATATCTCTGTACCTCAGCAAAACTTTGCCTAACATCTGAGTGTTGTTGTGTTTTGAGCTGCTAAATCAATCATAGACAGTATTTATGTGGGAATAACGCGACATTTAATTGTTAGTCCTCTAGGTTTTCTTCACAGTTCTTGTTTAGGACAGAAATGCTAGAAGTATTGAAGTGCACCTAACAAATCACTCCTTATAATTGTGGAATTTAGCATTGCTACACAGCAGAGAGGTGAAAATGGTCTCTCTCTGCTTTTCATGGAGCAGTATTTTTAGGATAGACTGATGCATCCTCCGCAGGCTTTGTGAGAGGAATCAGCATGACAAGACTTTACAGGGCTACACAGTCTGCTCTTACTTCCAGTAACACAGCAGCCCTCTGGGGATACAGCAAGAGCTTTCTGCACAGGTCAGAACATTGTGCTTCACGACAACCATGCAAGATAGAAAAGAAACACTTGGAAATAACCTAATTATGACTCTAACGTTGTTTTCATGTGAAATGTGCATATAGTGACAACGGGTGCCTAGCCACACTACACGCTATGTTCACCATTTTGACATGCTTGCGGTGCACCTGTTGCCTGGAAAGAGGGAATCAAGTTCTGCTCTGTTTTCTTTCCTTCTTAATGCCCTGTTCCAAATCAACACTGGCAAAGGACGGAATCATCCTGTAGTACAGCTGACTAGCTTATTTTTTGATTATTTAGCGGACATTTACATGCAAAGCTACTGTACATGCTATTGGGAAAGCAAGGTCAGCCATTCCATGACCAAACAGCAAAGTCGCTCTGCCAGCCATGGGATTCAAACCAGCAGCCTTCTGATCAAGGAATAATATCTTAACTTGCTGGGTCACACATCACCCAATTCTAAGCTTGTAATCTACTGTGGAAGTGACTGAATGAGTATGACTGTTCCTGTGTCTGTGTCTGTACCTTTTCCTCTAAGCATTGGATCAATGCCTATGACCTTAACCTCACAATTAAGGTATATTAAATAGACTCTTCATGTACACTGACACTGTCATTTCTAAGGGGTTGTGACTCTCATTGCTTTTGTTTCTTCATGATTGCAGCCTTGGTGAATTATAGGATTTTGAAAGTACAGATATATGCTTCAAAAACGCACTTATTCTGATCAAGTCAAAGGAAAAACCCTACCATACATGACAAAGATTGACATATAATCAGAATTCCCATGGACAAAAAAATGCAGAAACTGCTGCAGAAATTACCAGGTTATACTGTATATCACTGATTTATCATAGCTGGACATATACACACAGTTTAAGTCCTGCGCTGGTCACACAGTTTATTAATCTATAAAACATACAAACAGGCAGAAAGACAAGAGTGAACTAACAGTTTGCATGTGATTCTGGCTTACTGCTCAGTGCAAGGAAGAACTCTGTCTTGAACTCTTTTCAATAATGCATGCAAAATAAACTTTGGCAAGCAGCTCTTAGAAGAGGGCAGGTTTCCTGGGGATTCTGGAAGTGATCGCAGATTGGCTCTGTCCAGCCTGGTGAAGTCTGAGCACTTGTTTTGGTGTAGCAGGCTGACCCATGGCCTAGGTAGCACCCTGCTGTCACATCCCCAGTCCCCCAGTACCCAAAGACCCAGAAGTGGACAGGATGGGTCACAAGGGGAGGTTTTCTCTAGTTAGCTGGACAGATGCCAGCATCGTGCTACTTTTAAGTTCACCAACGCTGGCGGGTGCCAACGTGTGAGAGAGCAAGGCTGCCTAATGAAAGGGCACAAGAAGTGAGTGCAGGCTGCGGCCCCCCGCCTCCCTGCAAATGTAAGGAAAAAAGATTCAATCTTTTGTCTTTTTTGGAAAAGAGCCTCAAGCTACAGAGCCAAAGATCAGGGCTTCAATCGCCCTGAGTATGAAATAAAAAAAGCTGGCAGTGTTCACTGGATCAGTGTGCTGGTCCGACCAAACTGTTCAGCTTTCAAAGTCATTCCTAATTATGCTGTTACGGTTTCCCTACCATCATGCCCGTCTGGCATACTGCACCAAAGACGCTCTCATTCAACGAGAAGCGGGATGTCAGCACAAGACATGCACTAAAATAGGAAATGTATAAAACTGCTGTGTATATCTGTAATAAAGAAAAAAAAACTTTTTCCTGTTGCATTGGCTGCTACTCACACAGAATGATGAACCAGTGTTGTCCACCTTGAAAGGGCTTGACTCTGCCCTCCGATTCCAAGCTGTCACCCCCAGGGAGCTGTCTCTGTTGCAGTAAACACTATACTCAGAAATATACTATCAAATGTTGCTATTGACAGACAGCACAGGTAATTAACATTATTACCCAACCTTATCCATATTTTTGTATTCTACAGGAGATATATATATTTGACTGGTGAATTCAGCTTCCAAAAATGTTCTATTAATAATGCATGCATCATAATTAGTGTATGCTGCATAAGGATGGGCCAGATGTTCATGATAGCAATGAGCACTGATAGATAATGACAGTGCATTAGTAATATTGCTCTTTTTGATGGATTTTTTTTATTTTTTTTTAATTCCCAAATAACCTATTACTAGCAGAAGTTCTCATATTATGTAGGAAAATATTTACATCCATTATGTTGTAGGTCAAATTGACGCAAATGGCTATATCCATTATGTTGTGAGTCAAATTGGCATGCGCAGTTCAATAAGTACAAACCATTTACTTATTTTTTAACCTCATCTGGACATTCAAAGAGCAGGAGCAATACAAATGCATTTTATTTGAAATTCTCTAGTCAATAAATGGTAATGAAACACATTTTGTTTTCAACAATTTGTCTGATTTCGTGAGGTATGACGAGCTGACTGCAGTCATACATGTTTGAGTGGCCCTTGAACCTGTTGAAATGGCTCCTATGCCACACACTTGTATAATGGGCAGAGTGAGTCTGTGTGCAGATGTTCTTCTGACTGTTTGTGAAGCCTGGCACTGGCTTCACTGTCATAGAGGAGGGATCAGACATCCTGCATGTGTTTTGTTGACGCCTATATCCATAGGAGATGACTTTCGTAGTAAGCCTGGAGCTCCTGTGGGGAGCTGAGGCAGGCAGTCTCACTGCAGCTTTACGTCTCACTGCAGCTTTACGAACCTCCTCAAGGAATTTGTGGGCTCACTGCAATTTCCCATCACTCCGTTTTGGATTGGTTTCAGGCCAGAGGGTGTAAGCGTTATATGCAGAGACTGCAGAAAATCACCGCAGGCCAATGGCCAGCCATGGACTAGCAGCTGAGCATTGCTTATTCCAGGGCGATTTGTAGCTACTAATCCTCATCTTTGTGACTTTTGTTCAGACGAAGGACATTCTTGGTCTTCTTAATTCGGAGCTACATGACAGAAGGCAAATTATCAGCATTCTTCAGATGTGCTTTGCATTTTCACTAGCCTATTAGGGAAATCACATATTTTGTTCACTGCATAGTTAGCTTCTGAAATATAATGCTTTTAAATCCACAGTTTTCTGCACAGATGGGGTTGATGGTTGACCCTGCCCCCCCCCCCCGGCAGTTCATACAGGAATGTGAAAGGTTTCACAGGAGCCAGAAAGAGCTGTGTTAAAGAGCAGTATTACTTTTGTCCTCAGATCTTATGTCTGTGGATCACAGAGACAGTCTCTTCTCCCTCTTTTCTTCAGATGAAAGACTAACTCGTCCTGGTCTAATGAGACGGGTGCTGTTATGTTCTTGGTCTAAGCCCACCAGACTCTACAGTCCTCTCTGCTGGTCAACTCTGGACATCTACACATGCCAGCAGGGGAGAGGTATGGGGTAGAGTGCAGGGCACTGAAAACAACTAAAGACACATCAAAATGAGGTATTTAGGAGCATCAAAACCTACGTCTTATTCAGTATACGGCCACAGGAAGTGGGTGCCTTTCCTATGGATGGGATGCACCTTGGTTGTGAAACCAATGATACACACACACACACACACACACACACATAACTATCTGAATGGGGACCATGGCATTAATTTCCATGACAAAATCCCTAATCCCAATCACGAAATCCTTAATCCCCACCCAGTCCTAACCCTAAACATAAGTAAACCAACCAAAATACAAGACATTTGGCATTTTGACATTTTTGATTGCATTCACAGATTTTTATAAAGTGAGGTTATCCAAATGTGGACCTGAAAAAATGTCCCCAAAATCTAAAGGTTTTTACCACACTTTGCGGACATTTTGGTCCCCAAATGTGAACTATGCAAACCCACACACAAACACACACACACACCACACACACACACGGGTTGGTAAATATATCTTTGTGGGGACTCTCATTCATTTCTTTGTTGGAAACTCTAATCCCAACATGACAACCTTAACCACTACTCAGCCCTAACCTTAACCATAAGTGACCAAACAAAATACGAGACTTTTGGAATTTTTAGTTTTTTGATTGCATTCACAGATCTTTGTGGGGACCTGAAAAATGGTCCCCACGACGTCAAAAAATCAAGTTTGTATTACATTGTGGGGGACATTTGGTCTCCACAAAGTAATGTAAACATAATACACACACAAATACACACACATACACATTTGAACAGACTGGTTGTGGCTTTGACTTCGATAAATATCACATACTGTTTGCGATAATTAAATACATAACAATATCAAAAAGATTTTCAAAAGGATTAGCTTTTTGTAGTATATGAGAAAAAGATCATGGCATAACCAAATTGTCACACCCAGCTCCGTTCGATCCCCGTGTGTGCCACGCCCACCTCGTTACCTAGGGTTCATTCCCGATTGTAATCACCTGTTGCTTGTTAAGTTCAACCTTTCTTGTGTATTTAATCCATGTCTCAGTCAATATTCCCTAGTTCTGTCATTGATGTTAAGTCACTGTCTGCCCCGTAACTCCGAATTAAACCCGTGTGCTGGTGGATCCTCGCCTTCCTGCCTCGTCTTTCCCCGCAAACACGACACAAATTACATTAGGACTGACAGAATATCAGCTAATTTTCTGAGTATTTAGCAATCCTCTATATTGAAATCAAACCACTGTCCTTAATTGTAAAGTGAATATATATAATTTAATACATAACATATCCTTAAAACAAAGAATCAGCACTTTATCCTGCCCGTTTTATATGTTTATCTTGGTGATTTATTGCCACAAACATGTTCTAGTGTTCTATTATATTACCATATAACACTTTTAGGGAATAGTGAGTGACCTCATTGTCATTGAAGTCCAACTGCATCAGTCTAACTGATTTTAAAATTTGTTTAGAAATGCTTAGATATGCTTGTTCTATCAAAAAAAGAAACTGATAATGGAAATAGAACTTGGATCTGTCATGTTTTTTGGCCTCATTTCTTTGGCATCAGGGGTGGAAATCTGTTTAAACAGTTCAGTAAGACATATGTACTGTACCACTTCATGGAGAAGCTGTCTGCTTACTGGACAGGAGATTCTGTGACAGATGTTTCTGATCTCTTCTGATTGCTTCTCTCATTAGTGTTAACTTCCTTCATTAATGCTTTTATAAAAGCATCATTTATTCAATTTAGAATAGGATTTGCCCTCACCCGTGACAATGTGCATCTTTGGAATCCAGAAATAGCAGGATATTAAATGTCTGATCTTAGACTTCGGCTATGATGTGTCTGTTCTTAAAGGCTGGTATGGGTGTTTAAGCAAAAACCTTGAATACAAGCTGTGAAGCACATCACATACACTGAAGAAATCTGCTCATTTCAGAAGATAAAACAATAAAATAAATAGAAAGCTTTATTGAAAAAAACATATTACTTCAATTTGAAAGCAGTCTGTAGGAAGCAGTATTTCAGTGCATATCTGAGTCACAGACAGTTTGAAATTAATATCAAATGCTCCGAATATTCTGGCATTTTCTCCTTTCAGCTTATTGCCAGTTTTATAGCAACTCGGTTATGCCACTCTCTGCTCTCTATTTTAAATAGCATGCCTGATACATAGAAATAAATTGATTCCTGACTAGTTTTTGTAAATGGTCATAAATTGCTTTTTGATTTTTATTGGAAAATAATATTCTGGGGCACCAAATATAACCGTGGAGCCGTTTTATTATCATATCTATTATTTACACAGCCAATAATTAATCTCACCTCATCTTAAAAAGTAAAGGTGAGAATGCAATAGAAACTAATGGTTTCCCGAAATGGTGTAATTGTCAGTGTTCCTTGGCAGTGACAATATATCAAGTCCTCTCATTCTCTAGTGTTGACCCCTGCATATCTTTATGAAAAAGACAATTAAGGGCATTTTTTCAAAAAGACATGAAAGGGACATGAAAATTTCAAGAAAGCCTGACAGAGAAATCATAAAAATGGTTGTCCTATATATAACCCACTCAGTCAGCATCTGATATACTACCCGAGGGAAAATTAATCATGAGCTTTAAATTAGTTGGGCTCTGAAAATCATAACGGACACATGTCAGAGTTGTATGGGAGGGAACTTTTTAATCGTTTATCTACAGGCTGGATAGCAGCAATGTCCTAACCCCTGTTTTAAATTTCTTACCATTTTTTTTTTTGCAATGATGTCGATGGTTTTTAAGGATTGCTGGATGGGACAGGGATTATAGTGAAGTTTGGAAGACCCAGCTGCATGGTTCAATGCCTCTTCCAGATCTGATACCAAAAGCTAGTCAGATGAGAACAGCGTCTAGGCTAATGCCTGTGACAAAGTGTTTCTTTAAAATACAGCACTTAGCAAAGAGAGCAGCTTCTGGCCTTATAGTCTGTCTCTGGAAATTGAAAATCTTAAAGGACTTCAAAGAAAGATTAAATATGTGTGCAGATAGTGTGTATGCCCTGGATGGGGTATTCCCTGCCTTTTGCCCATAGTTTCTAGGATAGGATTTGAACCCCTGAACATATGAAATAATATACATAATTCAATGCAGGTTCTAAAAGAGCATCTGCTGACAGTGGCCTTCCCAAACAAAGGTTGACACTCTGATGCTGCCATAGAGCATGATTTGCAGGAGTAACAGGAAAGCCTGCTGTAAGCATGGATGCTGCCGCCTCCATCGGAATCATGGCCAGCAGCACACAGGGGGCTGGCAGGAGGCGGGGAGG